>BMAC01000731.1:562718-657709 GCA_014905375.1 Phtheirospermum japonicum | reverse complement strand
AAGAAGGCGACGTCAAATTTGTCCTCTCGAGGAATATGATAGATGTCATTGCTAGGAAAACCGAAAATTTCTTCAAAAAAGGCACTCATTTCCCAGAACCTCATTGCCACCAAGTCGGCAAGTGAACGTCTTATCGGCGAGGACGTTCAATGTGGCGAAGAACTTGAGCACTAGTTCGCGATAACTGATAAGGTCCATTTGGACGAACATAGTGCACCCAAGTCCGTTGATGTATCGTAGGACGTCCCCGTGATGTTCCGACCCTTCTTGGGCCCGATCCTCGATCTCATAAAGGCTAATCACCCTATTTGATGCAAAACCCCAACCCTTGATTGTAGCAGAAACTGTTCCCTCTTCTTTCAAGTAAATCGGGAACGTGGCATCGTATTTACCCGAAATGTCTTTCCTTGTTTCCACATGATACATGATGGAATAGTATCGAAGCGAATATGGGTTGAAAAGAAAGGAACTTGAAAGTGTAGGTTTTTTGGGGAATTTTATCGAACACTTGGTGTGCGGGTTTCGCAAGTGGAGAACTTTAGAGAAAGCTTGAACAATTGGCACACCAACTCAACCAAAAACAAATAGTGATGATCAAAGAGTAGGATATAACGAAGTGCCTTGGATTTGAGTTGAGAAAATTTGTATATTAATAGCTTATGACTAATAACTATAACTTTATGTATTTAACATTAAAAATCCACACATAAATAATTTACTACTCCTGGTTTTATAATTAATCTCTATATCTTATATAAATATAATTTAATTATCGGGCTCATCAACTGACTCGATGACTTGATATTTAACTCGATTACTTAGTGGCTATCCCGAGTCAATTATGGGTCTGATTTAAAAAAAAATTAATTATAATAAAACAGAAGACAAAAGCCCCATAATTAAATTTGTAATACGATGCCTCATTTATTTGGTATTTCTTTGTTCATTTTGAAGTATTTTATATATTATTATAATATTTATATTTTTTTTGTTTCTATATTTAGGAGTTATTTTTTATAATATAACTTTAACTAAGTATATTACTTTCTGTTTTAAAATATTTTAAGATTTATTTTATTATTTATAACTTTTTTGATCTTTGTTATTATTCTATTATCAACTTTCAATAGATAACAAATTATCTAGAATTAATTTTTATATATTTATTTAATTTACTTTATAATTATCACCAATTTATTCTTTCAATATCTTTAAAATAAATATTTAGAAATGAGTTATAATCTTATTATATTTCTATTTGATTTCAAAGTACTATCATATTTATATTATACTAGATTATAATTTTTCTATTTTTTTATTTTATTTTATTTTAAGATTTATTAGGAATCGTTTAGATTTAAAACACATATGTCATATTTATTTAATTGAATTCATAAATTTTTTGATTTATTTTATTATTATAGCATTTAAGTGTGTTTTTGTTACTTTTAGGTTTTAGTAAAAGATTATTCAGGATTTAAATTATTTTTAATTTATTCTATAAAATTATTGTGAAATAAAATTTATTTTATATTATTTATTCGTATTTTTTTATTTTTGAATTATATGATAAATATTTGTATATAATATATTTCTTAAATATATTTAATACATTTCATATTTCTTATGGTTTATTTTATTAATTTATAACATTTATGTATTTTCTTATTATTAAATAATTATTTAGAATTTATATTATTTTAATCCAATTTTAAAATATTTTAGGATTTATCTTATATTATTTATAATATATATGATTTTTGTGACCTTTTTTTAATTTTAATTAAATTAATATAGAATTATAATTTAAATACAATTTTTTGTATTTATTTAGTTGATTTTATAAAAAAAATTCAAATTTATATTACAAGTATTATATTTTTATTGGTTAGAGGTTGATTTGGTAATTGTATAATTATGTTGATATAAATTATTTCTAAAATAAAAAATACAACAAATTACGACTAAAGTGCAACTATATTATTCAGTTGTACTTAAGTTGTACTCAAATAGATTGGTGTGATTAAATTATGACTAATGATAAACTTTGGATTATTTGTTTACGAACAAAAACAACGGGCATCGATAAATTTTTTAAATAAGTTGCAGCGCTTTTATTAAAAAAGGAGAAAAGTGTCCGAGTACATAGCAAACAATGAAGAAAAAACGAAAACAAAGAAATTAATGCTTCATAAGAAATCCTCGTTTAATAGAACTCTTTGAAGCTTTGCGTAAAAGAGTAGAAACTTCGTCTTTAGCCATATCCGCCCAAGATTGTCCAGAAGCGATATCCATAAGGTTAAGGGCAGGAGGGGATTTAAGAGACAATGAATGGAGTTGAAAAATCCTATTGTAATTTTTTAATTATATCAACTAATTCCCGATCAGTGGCAGGTTTACGAAAAATAGGGGTGCGATGTTGGCTACCAATATCCGACTCGTCCACTATAATACCTTCTTCAGATGCAAGACAGGCTGTTGGAGTATGTTGTGCTGAATGAGAGACCTTATCCGAAAAACCCATGTCCACCTGATCAACATAACTCTTGATCGAAGAAGCAGGTTCCTCACAAAGCACAAGCTGTCGAGAGGTGTCACAAACTATCTCAACCGATCTGCAAACGGTCGGTTGGTTCTTCCAGCAGGGCCGTGCAGTTAGTTGCTCACCATTGTCTGAGCCACTGTCAGAAGTCTCAGAAGTGTTACGGTAATCCTGCCCTTTCGAGCTGGACAGAGTAACAAGAGTATCAACGACTTTAGGAGCCGTGTTCACGGAGGCGAGAGATAACGGCTCGGACCTCGAAGTAGGCTCCGAGGTAGGAGGTGACGAAGGACTCGTGGAGGCTTCAGCTTGTAACACTTAAAATTTGTCAGGCGTCGTCAGAGAAGGATTAGTAGGCTCGGGAGTCTGGCGGGAATCCGTACGGTTACGGACCTGATGCTCACGAGAATCGAAACATCGGCGAGAACGTCTAGTGTTAACCGTCTGTCATTCGTCGCTCACCACGTTCTGAGCGACACGAGTTTTACGAGTAGGACAAGAACTAACAAGGTGTCCCACCGTTTTGCAAATCGAGCAGAAATCTAGCAGGTTCTCATAACCCAATGAAATATAACCGCAATACCCCTCCCACTCAATCATGACCGTTTCATGCAGGGTATGTTCAAGGTTTAACTCAACCAGCACACGAACAAAGTGGCCGACAGAGCCATTAAGAGAACGCTCATCAATTTTCAAAGGCGTACCAACTACCCTAGCAATATTCAAAATAAAAGAGCATTCCCAGTATTCAATAGTTAATTCATAGATGTGAATCCAAACCTGAAAAGATGGCGAAGGCATCTTATACGGATTGAAATCCGGAGTCCATGGAGAGATCCGAAAAGAGCTGGAACCAAGCCTACAAGACAACTTGGCAAACGCACGGGTACGATCCTCAGCCAAAGCGAAAGAGATTTGAATAATCCCTTGCCTAGCGGAACAAGATTCCAAGCACCGGTGGTGCTCTAAGCAGAAGTCAGTGACTCTTTGATATCAGCGATCGTAAGGGGCTTCGATCCTTTCGGTTGAAAAAGACGGCCGATGAGGGAGCCCCGTAACAACGAGACCCAGGATTGGTAAAGTTTTTCATTAATCGTTACGGAATAAAACTCTCCCTTTTTAACGGGCCGAAACGGAGTAGTTGTCACTGGGAAAGTTTGGGCTGAAAAGTGGGCCTAGTTGATTGAGAAGGATTTGGGCTGTTTGGGGATTGGTGGGCTTGAGACAACAATTGATGGGTTGTTGGGTTTGGGTGGTGGGTAGAAGGTGTGAGTGCAAAAAGGTTAGGCCCAAGTTGAGGGGGGGTGGAATTGGGTTGGACAACTGGGCCAAGAGAGACTGGGCCTTTGCTACTGGGATTGGGTGCCAAAGGGAAGGCTTTGTGGAAACGGGCCGCAGGATTTAGAGAGGGGCCAGCAGCAAGTGGGTGCATAGGAAAAAGGCAAGAGTTGACCAAGGGAGTTGTCAATGTCTTGTCAACCGAAAAGTTGGTGTCTGCAGAACGAAAAGAAGTGGGAGAATGAAGCGTAGAAAAAGATGGAAGGTTGACCGCCTCAGCCAGAGGGCCGGACGAAAAAGATGGAGCAACGGTCGTCGGGAAAGGAGGAAAATCCGCCACCAGAAAAACAGGAGGCGCGGAACTAACGGAGGCTTTCGTCGCAAGCAAGGGGAAAGGCTTCTGAAACTGAGAAGAGATAGTCGTCTCAGGCATGACCCTAGCCGCAGCCGGAAGGTGAAGTTAACCGTCGAGACAGACGGCGACGCCGTTGCATGGGAGGGGTGTGACGCTAGGGAAGGATTGCTGGGGCCTTGCGTAACCCTAATCCCGTCCGAAATAAAACCATGCACTGCCGGCTGGACCAACGCCATTTCTGTTGCGATTAATTGTACTCCAATACAATTTACCACAGCTAGATATTCAAGCTAGACTTGCGGAAATGCTCGAATAATATGAACCGCGCATACACTTGTTTGTAAAAAAAAAATAACAGGACACACGATATTACGAGGTTCGACAACTAATGTCTACGTCCTCGGGCTCAACAACACACTCTTTTTATAACTTGGAGAAATGATTACAAGTTACACACACTTGAAACCCGAACAAGCTCGACTTTGTTCTAACTCACGCTTTAGTAATAAACTCTATTGTGTTGGAATGATACAATGATCAACACTTTGATCACCCTTTTATAGTTGCCAATTCATGGCATGTTCATTGAACACATTTATAATCTCTTGGCCCTTCATATTCACCGGAAGTCAAAGAAACACTTGTCTCCCCAACTTCATGTATCCAAAGAAGTTAAAGAGTCTTTCAACATTTTCTCAACAATTTCAGCGGGATCATGGTTGCCGGGGAGTAGGATCTGCGCCGTAGAAGATGGAAAACAGGCCCCGATCGCCGGCAATGAGCCAAAATTGAGCATGGGGACGGCAGGGAGATCGGTCCGAAGAGAGGCATTTTAAAAGCCGTGAAATGCCCCGGCCGGTAATCAGGGGGTGTTTAGCGATGGGGGAGATGAAACTCCCTTGTCGGAAAGTAAAGCGGGAGCCGTGAAAGTCGGGCTAAGTCATTGGGTCATCTGCTGCGCGTTCTGGAGCATCGCTGGGCATGGTCGAAGAGCCTGCTGTTGCACAAGAGGGAGGGCAGGAATCGGAATATTATAAGTCGTGGTCACCTGCTGTGCGTACGGGAGCACCGACGGGCATGGGCGAAGAGCTTGCTGTTGAGCATTAGGGGAGGGTGACGCCTGAATATTCATGGCCGACGGGGCATCCATAACCAAGTGGAGTGAAGAAGTTATGGCATGCTGCGTGGTCGCTGGCGGATTAGCCGCAAAATGTACTGTAAGCGTCGGCGAAAAGGTATCAAACGGTTGGCGGCTTGAGGACGCCGTGAGTCCGGCGAGGGTTCGTATTGGTCGGAGAACGTTAGGAGGGAGGATTGAGTATTTTTTGCATTTTTTTATTTTCCTCCGAACCAATCTCTGTCACAGTTGAAGTTCACCGGAAGTTACGGATCAACGGGTATCGATAATTAGAAAAATATAAAGTTATTTATAAGATTTTTTACTTTGTCTTTAAATGCAAAGACTAAACAAAGAGATGCACGCGGTGATTTGTAATAAAACGACTAATATAATTGTTTCGCAACTAATTAAATGAAGAGTTTAAAACTATTAGCACGTGATGATAATAAGTTAAACTATAATTAAACTTATAATGTAGTATGGAAAAAGTTATTTCATAATATATAAATGTGGAGCTATTTAAATTTGATTTGTTTTAGGGCGCGGATATACGCACCCATCTGTTTATAATTTCACCCCAATTAAAAAAAAATCAACAAAAAGCCAAAATTACCTCCCACCCACCAAAAAAAAAACACCGAAATGCCTCATTTTCTCCAACCCTTCACCACCACTCCAAGTTTGACATTAGCGTTGCTCATCACACCGTCGAACAAGAAGAAGAAAAAATGGTGATGGATGAAGGTAAGTGGCGGATTTGGGCAACAAAGGGGAAGAAGCAGATGCAAAATAGAGGTGTTCGTCTTTAATTTCTCGAATAGAACTCATGTGTTCGAACTTTTGATCGAACAATACAACGTTATTTGAAAAAAAATTATTTTGAACAACCCTTTTTTAGCCTAAAAGGGGCGTTCATCTCAATTTTTTGAACATATATTTTATGTACAGATCAATTTTTTAAACATGTGTTTTGTATTTGAATCGATTTTTTTATGTATTTTGTATTCAAAAACATGAATCGAATGATATTTTTTCAGGGCATTTTTTTCCCTTTTTCTTTTTCAATGGCACGGCTGCCATGGCGACGGTGGTAGCGTATTTCTGTGCGCATGGGTTTTTTATATTCTTCATAGCCGGCGGCTATGGCGGTGGCGGCGGTGATGGACGACGACTGAAGTGGTGGTGGAGAGTTAAAAAAGATGAAGTATTGGGGGTGTAGGGTTTAAGGGTGATATTGACATTTTTGTGATAACATTTTTTATTATGTTGAATGAATAAATAAATGGGGTGCCCATATCTGCGTCATTTGTTTTAAATTTGCTTATATTGACCAATAATCGTGATTTGAGTATTTTAAGTTATTATATTAATAAATTAATAATATTACACTTGCATTGAATGAATTACACCATCTATTTCAATTTGTTATGTGCATCTCATGGGTTAATCACTAATATAATAAAAAAATTAAATTAGGTAAAATATTATAAAAAAAATTAAATTAAATAAATATTAGGGTTGGATGACATATCTCTCTCTCTCTCTCTCTCTCTCTATATATATATATATATATATATATATATATATATATATATGGCATTCTACTCTTATTTCTTTCTCTCTCCAGACCTCTACTTTAATATATATATATATATTAAAGCAGAGGTCTGGAGAGAAAAAAAAATAAGAGTAGAATGCCACGTAAATGCCACGTAAGATTACTTTCTTTTTTTTAGTTATATAGGAATTTTGTTAATATAATTACGATAAATACACTAATTAATATTAATGATGATTTAGTTTTATTTTTTAATTAAAAAACCACCTAGGATTAGTTTCATCTTTTAATTATATATAAATCTTCTTAACATAATTAGGATAGATACTCTAATTAACATTAAAAAAATAATAAAAAGAGATATTATATACACACACACACACACACACACACACACACACACACACATATATATATATATATATATATATATTTATATTTATATTTATATAATCACTTATATGTTATTTTGATTTTTATTATGAGTTTTTTTTTTTTTTTGCATTTTTTCATTATTTTTTCAATTCCGATTCCAACAATATTAAATTTGTCATTTTTTCTCAAAAATAATCTGATCACTAATTATACAAAAATACACAATACTATATAATATGATATTATTTTTATTGGCTATCAACATGTTGTTTATAAAATATTATTATGATTCAACATAAAATAATCTCATAAAATAATGTATTTTGTTATTATCTTTGAAACACTAAGTGCAAACCCAACATTAAGTGTAATGAACACTGACATCAATTACAATTAGATTTTGAAAAATATCAACTAATCCCAAAATAAAAAAGGGAAAGACCGCCGTTGAAAGCAAATTTTGCTAAACACAATAATTTTGAAAGCATTCATGTCATATTTAATTTCAATTGAAGTTCAAAATTGAGTTTATTCTGTTAAGTATGCATTTATGTTTTACATGCTAATCGCTTCAATATCATTTTAATATTTATATTTAATTTAATACTTATACTATCATTTGCTCATTGTGCTGAGGAAAAAAATTATCTTCACGTGAAATTGTAGCTGGTCTACAATGCATGCTGGATAGAGAAAATAATAAATAAAACTATGTAAGAGAGAGAAAAATTCATGTAGGATTATTTTTTTTTAATTATATATGAATTTACTTAATAAAATTAGGATAAATATCCTAATTAATATTAAAAATAAAAAGATCATTTAAATATTTATATCTATATCTACATCTATCTATCTATCTATTTATCTATCTAAAATCACTTTTATGTTATTTTGGTTTTTATTGTGAGGTTTTTGTGATTATTATTATTATTATTATTATTATTATTATTATTATTATTATTATTATTATTATTATTTTGTGAGTCCAATTATATCAAATTTGTCATATTTTCTCAAAAGTAATTTGACCACTTTTTTAAATTAGATTATATAAAAATGACAACATAATTTAGTATTTATTTTATTGGCTATCAACGTGTTATCTATGAAATATTATTACGATTCAGTACTTTTTTATTTAAATTAATCTCATAAATAATTTTTAATATTAATAATGATTTAGTTTTTTTTTTATTATGTGGGAATTTTCTTAACATAATTAGAAAGGATACCCTAATTAATATTTAAGAAAATTAATAATATCATTTGAATATATATATATATATATATATATATATATATATATAGTATGTATATTTATATATTATTTTGGTTTTTATTGTGAGTCCAACAATATCAAATTTGTCATTTTTTCTCAAAAATAATTTGACCACTTTTTTTAATTAAAATATGCAAAATTGCACAGTGTAATACAATGTAGTATTTGTTATATTGGCTATCAACATGTTATTTATCAAATATTATTACGAGTCAATACATTTGATTTGAATTGATTTCATAAAATAATGTATTTTGTTATTATCTCGGTAATCATGCAAAACAATACATGTGCGAAATCAGCATCGAGTGGAATGAACACTGTGGCATAAATTATAATAGATTCGTAAAAAGATCAACTAATTCCAAAACCAACAAGGCAAAGTCGCCTCTAAAAGCAAATGTTACTAATGACGGTAATTTTGAAAGCATCCATGACATACTTAATTTATATATAAATTCAGAATTTAGATAATTCCGTCAGGTATACATTTACATTTTACATACCAATCACTCTAACTTCATTTAAATATTCATATTTTATTTCGTATACTTATATTATTATTTGCTCACTATACAAAGGTAATAATGCAAAAAACTCTCTTCATACCAAATTTGTAGCAGACCTATAATCCATACTGGATAGTGAAAATAATTTGTTTAATTCATTTAGAATGACCAAATAAATATTTTAGAGATGATGGTGCTGCAGAAGTTTAGAATGACCACTCATGTTGTTAAGAAATATCAAATATTCTCTTGTGTTGTGTAATGTTGGTTGTTATAAACTTGGCGATCATATTGTATAGGCTAATATTTCTCAAGGAAGCAATGCGGGTGAATTGTTGTTCATCCCTAAAATGACTGTCACACCGTCTAATCTAAGGTTTCCTTTCAAGTTGGAATTGTTCTTAATGTAACATCTAGCGGCATAGCTTCTCCTCTTCTTTCGAAAGGAAGAAGTGAGCATTCTAGATTTATGATTCCTTTTAACATCCACCAAGACTTTGATCTTTACTGGAGTTAGGGGTGAGCAAAAAACCAAAAAACCGAACAAACCGACCGAACCAAACCGAAAATTTCGGTTTGGTTTTCGGTTTTTTTTTTTTGAGAAATTCGGTTATCGGTTCGGTTGGATTTTATGAATAAATACACTAAAACCGACCGAACCGAACCGTATTCTATTTAATAATTATAGATAAATAAATTTATAATACATAATACACCCTACCTAACCTACCCACCCACCCACCAGAGTCCCAGACCASATCAGATCCCCTTTCATTTTCATTTCGTCTCTCTCTCTCTCTCGTTTGGCTTGAAATCCAGACGGTACCCTTCGCCGCTCCTCACCTCATAAATCCGCCGGACCTCCTCCTCATAAATCCGCTCCGGACCGCCGCTCATTTGCCGTTGCTTTCACTTCCTCTCTCTCTCGCTTGAAATCCAAACTCTAGTCGCCGCTACCCACAAACTCGCCGGATCGCCGCTCCACCCCTCAGATCTGCTGGACCGCCGCTCCTCCTAAGACTGTGCTGTCCGATTCACCCACTAAAATTCTATGTCATTCGTTCCCAAAAATTCCAGAAAACCCTCCTCGCTAGTCGACATCAGCACACCGCCGCGCGACCGCCCTGCAGCCGATTGCTAGGAGAGAAAGACTTGAATCTCACGACGAGTGTGTAAGGTATCAACAAACAAAATCGTTTTGATTGTGGAAATATATTTGTAAATTTCTAGGGTTTAGTTTTATGATTTGGTTCAACTTTTACAATTTCCTAAGAAGTTCACTCTTACAATTTCTAGGGTTTAGTTTTACAATTCGGTTATTTTTTCTTTGCTGCTATTTTTTTTTTGAAGTTCGCTACTGTTTTTTGCTGAAGTTTGTTGCTGTTCTGATGTTGCTGTGGTGCTTTTTTTTTGCGTTTTGCTGAAGTTTCTTGCTGTTCTGATGTTGCTGTGGTGCTTTTTTTTGTTGAAGTTTGCTGCTGTTGTTTTGATGTTGCTGTGGTCGTGGTGTTTTGATGTTTCTGTTTTTCTTTGCTGCTGTTTATTTTTGAAATTCGCTGCTGTTTTTTTGTTGAAGATTGCCTCTATTCCTGTTGTTTTTATGTAAAATTGTGGTTGTTTGTTTTCTCCTATGATCTGCAATTAAGACCATATTTTTAATTTGTGAAATTGTAATTTAAGACAGGGATTGGGCTTGCAAATGGTTTTAATTTGTAAAACTCTTAAGTTAAGATGGAGATTGGGCTTGCAAATTCTTTCTTTTTCTGATGTTTGTTATTAATTGAAAATTTGGAATTGGGCCAAATAGGAATTGGGCTTGTGAATCAGCCCAACCGAAATTACAACAATAACCGACCGAACCAAGTCGAATTTTTCGGTTCGGTTAACTTTCGGTTTTGATGTCAATTTCGGTTCGGTTCGACCCGCGAAAAATACAGTATTTTGGTTTTCGGTTATTCGGTTCGGTTCGGTTTTCGGCCGAACCGACCGAATGCTCACCCCTAACTGGAGCTCCACTTGCAAAACTAATGGTGGATGCACAACACATTATTTGGGACGAAACTCTAATGATGAATAGCCATTATTTTAAAACTCTAACAAAACATTGAAAGGCATGATGAGATCGCAAAACAATTCTAATGCGCAACTTCTATTTGGTAACAAAATAATAATTCTTGGTTGAGATTTTCATCAAATTTTGCTAGTTGTTCCAAAAGGCACTAAACCAGACATAATTCACATGGTGATCAAATTCTCACATTTATGGACTCATTACATGGTTTTGAAGTAGACCAAGAATGTGGGGATGCAAAATCATAATTCAGATTCCGAAGGTGTCAAGTTAAAGAAATTTGTCAATTCGATAAATAGTATAAGAGATTGAATGGTTGGAGGAGCAAACGATGGTATCATTCAAATTGAAATCCAGATTATCTATTATTGAAAAATGATGGTGACCATGTTCTGTTAATTGTGGCGAGCACATATCCATAATTTAGAAAAACTATTGAATGATTCACTTATTTGGAGGATCGTGCTATTCTTTCCCCGAAAATTGATGTCGTTGATTTGATTAATAAACATATGATGTCAAAAAATGATGGAGAGTGTAAAGTATATCTTAACTCTGATAATGCATGCAAATCCGATTCAAACATTGACATATTGTCGGACGTCCACTCACCAGAGTTTCTAAATACCATTAAATGTTATGGATTGCCAAAAGATCACACTGTCACTACTACAGAAACTGGATTTAAAGGCGGCTTATTAACGGCGGTTCTGGGAAACCGCCGTCAAATCTATATGTTAACGGCGATTTTTATAAAAACCGCCGTTAAAATGAAAAAAAAAAAAAAAACCGCCTTTAAATCCCCTTTCTGCCAGTAGTGTGTATAGGCTAATATCTCTCAAAGAAGTAATGCATGTGAATTGGTGTTCATCTATAGAATGACTGTCACACCATCTAATGCGGGGTTGTCTTTCAAGTTTCAATTGTGTCATACGCTATGATGATCAACAAAATTCAAGGACAATCTCTCTCTTACGTTGGACTTTTCTTTAAAAAACCAGTTTTCAATCATGGTCAGTTGTACGTTGCTATATTAAGGGTGACCAATTTTAAGAATTTAAAAATATTGATCGACGATGATGAGAATAAACATAGTAACAAATTTACAAATGTCGTGTATAAGAAAAAAATTACATAATTTGTAAAGTACATTTCATCTATTAATAATCCTTTTATGAACCAAGTTATATCATTTTCAATACTATTCGATTTTAGAATAATATTTAAATAATTTTTATATAGGGAGCAATTAAGGTAAAAACCATATTTGGTGTGAGAACCAAGGATGGTTCTCATATATATATATATAATTATTTATTTAAATATTTTAATACACTCGAGTCAATTATTTTTATTTTAAATAAAATACAATAAATAATTATCGTGCAATTCACGGGCACGATATTAATTTATTTATTATTTTACGTGATAAGTTATTCTCCAATTATAAAACATTGCCTTAGTATATTGTCTTAAGATATTAAACAAATACTTTTTAGGTAGTTCTTAGCAATAATTGTGCTTATTTTAATGCCACACCAGTTGAAAAAAGAAACGTCTTGCCCTTTCCTTTGTCTTCGAATGTGCTTATTTCTGGCCTTTCCCTTTCTTCTTTTCTTCCACTAACCTCTCTCTCTCTCTACAGTCTATACTTTAACATTCATATCACATTCTCTCTTCACATTCATATCAAAAAAAACACTCCGTTGCTGCACAAGAAGATTTTGATGGTTAGTGGTACCATTCATTCATTAATGCATATTTCATCGATTGATTGTTCCGATTAATTAATTAATTGATTGATTGATGTTCCGATCATCATGATTGATTGAAATTTTAATTCCCCTTTCAGGGCTGTGAAGAAGAAGACGATAATAACAGAAAGCCGCCGCCGCCATGGGTGGGGCCACTGCTGCAGACCAGCTTTTTCGGTCAATGCAAAGTCCACGCGGCGGCGGCGCACAAGAGCGAGTGCAATATGTTCTGCTTGGACTGCATCAATGGACCTCTCTGTTCTCTATGCCTCAATTCTCACAAGCCTCCTCATCGCTCTATCCAGGTAAACTCAATTTCAAACTTAGAAGCTTTAATTAGGCGATTATTCGATTGGGCCTGGGTTTAATTTGAACCAATTACTCGTTCAGATACGAAGATCGTCATACCATGACGTGATTAGGGTTTGTGAAATTCAAAAGCACATGGACATAACAGGCGTGCAAACCTACATCATCAACAGCGCCAAGATTGTTTTTCTGAACCAGCGGCCGCAGCAGAGGCCGGCGGCGGCCAAGGGCGTCACCAACGCCTGCCACGTCTGCCATCGCAGCCTCCTCGATTCCTTCCATTTCTGCTCCCTTGGCTGCAAGGTTAGGAATATTTTATTTTCCACTTATTGTGTGTTTTTATATTTGTTCTAAAGCCTAAAAAAAAAAAAATTGGGTTGATCATTGAATGAAATTATTAATTTTCGAAATTGATGATCTGTGAATTAGGTAATTCAAGTCATTCCAAAGCATACATTATTTAGTCCACAATCATTTATTTTATTATTTTTGAAATAATAATTATTATTATTTTTGCCCCAATAATAGATAGCTGGGACATCAAAGAATTTTAAAAAGGAGATGATAAGAATGGATATAGGCATATCCGATTCTGACGAGTCTATGAATGGTGGCACGCCAATGCATTATAAAAACGTGATCAAAAGCAAAATCCAGAGTTTCACACCATCGACACCACCTCGGACCGCAATGATGAATTTCAGAAGCACGAAAAGGAGAAAGGGCGTTCCTCACCGAGCTCCAACCGGAGCCCTTTTCATAGAATGCTGAAGCCATCTCGGAAACCCGATATGATTATAGTATGTGTGCTTATTTTACCAGTAATTAATCCATAAAACTTGTCGGTTGTTTTAAGTTGCTTTTGGTTCCAGCATAATGAGCTGTGGCAATGGAAAGCCGATGCTGGGATTGTAAACTAAACCAATGAACCCCGGTTCAGGTTCCGGTTCTGGTTTTGTACAGTATAATGTCATATAGATGGTTAGGATGATATAACTAAAGGTTGAAAACGAATAAAAGTTTGACGAAAGGCGAGCTCGGACCGCGATGTATAAAAGTTTAATCATAATGTATAGTTTGGTGTGTTTCCCGTGGTTTTGGATCGCTTTATCTCGGATTATTGTGTTCTAAGTAACTCAATTTCCATTCCTTACGCCGATGTTTCGGGTAGCAATTCGATCCCTTATTGTGGATCACTAAAATCGACTCCAATGATCTTCAACGCGTTTTTTGTTACTCCTTTGTTAGTCGAGTTATGACGGAGCTCCTTTTCTTCTTCAAAACTATGAGAGAAGGGTTACAAAAAATTTTGAAAGCAAAATTAATGTGTGTGTATTGTGTGTGTGAGTGGTATTGCCTAGCAATTTCCATGCCTTGGAAAACTGAGTCAATTTTGGTGTTATATCCATTTTGACCGAGGTTCACACTAATTTATAAGCAATGAAAAAGAAAGATGCGCCTAAACAAAATTTAACTGGTGCAACAATAAGTGTGGATGGGGGAGTGGGTCATGTTCTAGTTCAACATATGCTCAAGGCCACAACTTTTGACTAGGATAAAGGGCCAACTTCCAATTTGTAAAACTATTATAATATAATAACAATATCAACAATGGGAACAATTAGCATTTTACTATTCAGCATCAATGTAGCAGTGGCTTTGTGATTGTAGTTCCACTTAATCTAATTTTTTTAATTATATATATTTTTTATTTTGTCAAGCTGGCATTTATGACTAATCTATAGGAGTTGCATTACTCACCACTAAGAAATAGGCAACAAATGACTACTATTAAACTTGTGTTCAATAATATTGATTGATAACGACCAAGTAGCCTACTCTTTGAATTGGCAAGATATTTAAATATAAACTCAGCTTTGTTGACAATTTGAGGGTGATAATTAATATATATACATATCCCCATCCGTCCCTGGAGACTAATTACAATCAGTGATCACAGTTAATGAAGGCTCATACCATGCTGCTTGCTTTATGCATCCTATTCCCAACCTTATTACACCAACATTTCATAATAACCCATAACCCTTAACCATCATTAATTTAATAACAGACTAACAGATTTGTGAAGAATTAGGTAGCGCTCAAGTTTTACTATTTATGTCAGATTGATGCACACATCATTCACAGATACTTCAATGAATATTGTCCAAATTTCGATCGTAAATGTTAAATTAAGAATATTTTCATAAGCATGAATTTACTCTTTATTGCACCCTCGTTTAATTTCAACACTCATTTAATTGTAATAATATATTCGCATGACTTAATGATGGTTTAAGAATTAATAAATACATAAATTTGACTAATACATCGCTAAGTAGATTAGTATTAAACAAATGAATGTGCCCCATAATAATATTGTTAATTAGTCTCTATTCCTTTTCTTCTTCATAATTATCTTATAAATAGAGAAAAATAAAACTTGGAAAAAAGTTAAAAAAAAACTACATTTAATTTGTACAAAATTTAACTTTTAAAATAACATTTAAAATGAATATGAAGAAAAGCATAGACGCAAGGGAATAAAAGAGATAATGTATTATATATTTTTTGTCTTATATTACAAGAATTGAACAGGTATAAATAATATAAAAGAAAAGTCTAAAAAGGAAAGGATAAACAAGATCCCATTTCTATGCCTGAAGACAAGCACCATCCTTAAATTACAGAGGAGAATGAGGTTCAGATTACGTGATATCTTTCACTCCCCTTCAAGTTGGCGCGTGGAGGTTATAAACGCCCAACTTGTCAACAAGGTATTGAAACTGTACCGCCTCAAGTGGTTTAGTAAACAGGTCGGCAACTAGCTCCGTAGTGGATATGTTGCGCGGAATAACTTCATTTGATTCTACTCGTTCGCGTACAAAGAAACAATCCATCTCCACATGTTTCGTTCGTTCATGAAACACAAGATTGTTAGCAATATGTCTAGCCGCTTGATTGTTGCAGAACAAGGAAGTGGCTCTTGTTTGAGGTGCTTCAATGTCACGAAGAAGCCACCGTAACCACAATACTTCACTAACCGTTGCAGCCATGGACCTATATTCAGATTCAGCGGAGGAACGAGAGACGACCGACTGTTTCTTCGTTCTCCAAGAAATGGGAGCTCCGCCTAAGGAGATGAAGTAGCCCATACAAGAATGTATGGTCATAGTGCATCCCCCCAATCTGCATCGCAAAACGCCTCGAGCTCAAAGTTCTCATTTGCTGGGAGAATAATCCCTTGACCAGCGGTGGTCTTCAAGAAACGTAACATACGCATCACTGCATCCATGTGACGCTGTCGAGGCGCTTAAATGAACTGACTAAGATAGTTCACGGCAAATTATATGTCGGGTCTCGTGACGGTCAAATAAAGAAGGCGTCCGTCCAATAAGACGCCGGTAACGAAGTGCATCAACTAAAGGGCTGTCGTCGTCAATGGTTAGACGAAGATTCTATTCCATGGGAAATGTGCACGGACGTCCTCCTTGCAGACCCGTTTCTTCTAAAATGTCAAGCGTGTACTTGCGTTGACTCAAAACCATTCCCTTCTCTGATCCAGCGACCTCAATGCCAAGAAAGTATTTAAGGGGTCCTAAATCGTTAAACTTCTCGTTCAGGTATTTCTTGAATTCTGCAATCTTCCCTTCATCATTTCCAACAAAAATAACGTCGTCAACGTAAATAAGGCTGGTACGTATATGTCTCCACTCTTGAAAATGAATAAGGAGTGATCTGCCCGTGATTGACGGAACCCAATGTCGATGAGTGCCCGAGTAAACTTATGATACTAATTCCGGGAGGCTTGTCTCAAACCATAGAGTGATTTACGCAACTTGCATACTCTGGTTTCTCCCTCCTTCGCAAAGCATTGCGGTATTTTCATGTAAACGTCCTCGTCCAAATCACCGTGAAGAAAGGCATTTTTCACGTCCAATTGATGAGCAAACCAATTTTTCTTGGCAGCAATAGCGAGTAAGATTCGCACCGTCACTAGTTTGGCGACGGGGGCGAAAGTCTCGTGAAAGTCTATGCATGCGATTTGTGAAACCTTTCACCACCAGACGTGTCTTGTAATGCTCAACATCTCCATTTGGTTTATATATTATCTTATAAACCCATTTTGAGTCAACTGCGTGCTTGCCGGCCCGAAGGGGCACCAAGCTCCATGTGTTGTTTGTTTCTAATGCATCAATTTCACGCTTCATCGCATTTGTCCACTCCACATCTTTTACCACATGACGATAATATTTTGGCTCATCGCGTAAAGTGATGGCCACAAGATAGGCTTTATGGTTAGTTGAAAATTTATCGTAAGTGACAAAGTGTGATAAAGGATATACCAATGAGGTTCCCGAGTTGGTAGTGGGTTGCGAATGGTCTATTGACGGAGGTAACTTAGTCTCGTACAATCCGAGTCGTTTGGGCTGTTTTCTTATACGATCACCCCTCCTTATATCATTGGTGGGCTGTAACACCCCAAATTATGAGACTACCTAGGAAAGCTCAATAGATTCGATTGGTAAACTCATACCAACAAGGTGCATCTTCTTTTCTGAAAGCCTTCTCATCGAAACTCCAAAGTTAAGCGTGCTTGGCCTGGAGTAGAGGTGGGATGGGTGACCCCCTGGGAAGTCTCTCAGGGTGCGCGTGAGTGAGGACAAAGCGTGCTAGAAAAGACTCGTGTTGGTACAGTGGGGCTAACCATCAGGTCTGGAGGGCGATCCTGGGGCGTTACAAATGGTAACTGGGAACTAAGTGCTATGCGGGACAAGGTTGCAACGCGTATGGAAAGCCCGTGAGGGAGAAGGCCCCAGTAGAGGGAGCCCAAGATCGGGATAGCCCACGGTTACAATCTTGAACCCGTAGGAGCCACCTCTAGAATCCCAATGCCTGGCAACGGATCCTGAGATAGTTCAAGCGCGACGAGGACGTCGCGATTTTAAGGGGGGTAGATTGTAACACCCCAAATTATGAGACTACCTAGGAAAGCTCAATAGATTCGATTGGTAAACTCATACCAAAAAGATGCATCTTTTTTTCTGGAAGTCCCCTCATCGAAACTCCAAAGTTAAGCATGCTTGGCCTGGAGTAGAGGTGGGATGGGTGACCCCCTGGGAAGTCTCTCAGGGTGCGCGTGAGTGAGGACAAAGCGCGTTAGAAAAGACTCGTGTTGGTACAGTGGGTCTAACCATCAAGTCTGGAGGGCGATACTGGGGCGTTACATGGTCTCACACCCATGCTCAATTTCAACAGGCTTATCGTCATTTTGTTGAACATCGCCCGTGTTATCAGAGTCCACCAACGGCACAATTGGCCTTGGCCCAATTTCCTGAGGCAAATCATACTCGTCATCACACCATTCATTGTTTTGTCTTGTGATCACCTTTTCAACAGTGGGGCTGTCCTCCACTAATTTGTAAGGAAAATTTGTTTCAATAAACTTGACATCCCGACTTGTGTATAGTTGTTTGGTCTCCAAATCATATACCCTATAACCTTTCTGTGAGTATGGGTATCCAACAAATACACATCATCTCCCCCTTACGTCGAATTTATCTCCCCCTTTCCGGTTATCTTTGGCATAGACTAAACAACCGAAAACACGTAAATGTTGATATGGCGGCCTTTTACTAAACATGATTTCATAAGGGGTCTTACCCTTTAAAACCTTTGAAGGTAATCGATTAATGATGTAAATGGCCGTTAAAACACACTCACCCCTGAACTCTATAGGCAAATTCGCTTCAAAACGTAAGGCTCTTTCCATCTCCAAGTTGTGTCGATGCTTTCGTTCAACGACCCCATTTTGTTGAGGCGTGTCCGTGCATGACGTTTCAAGAATAATACCATTGTTATCATAATAGTCTAGCAGGGCCCTTGATTAGAATTCTGCCCCATTATCGGTGCGTATTTTCTTTACACATTTTCCAAACTGTGTGCGGGCCGTATTGCAAAAGGTGATTAAGAAATGTGAGACTTCAGACTTTTGTTTCATAAGAAATGCCCACACACTCCTACTATAATCATCAACCACTGTCAAGAAAAAATAAGCACAGAAAAACTTGGAGTACGATATTTTCCCCAAATGTCACAATGAATGAGTTCAAAACACGCATTAGTTTGAATACTACTTCTAGGAAATGGAAGTGTCGTTAACTTAGCCCTCAAGCAGGCATCACAATGTTCCCCACCTTTTCTAAAAACACTATCTAAAGTACTAGAATTCTGAAATTTTAAACTTGAAGTGTGTCCTAGGCGTCTATGCCACATCTCTGAATCAACAATTGCAGACATGGCCATACCTTCCTTAGCATTCGACTCCAAGTAGTACAGACCATCGCGGCGTCTACCCACTCCAATTGGGGTCCTCGAACGTAAGTCCTGCACAATACAAAAATCAGAAAAGAATGTTCAAACACAATTTAAATCTTTCGTCAGTTGGCTAACAGACAACAAATTGCATTTGAAGTCGGGTATATGTAAAACCCCTTCCAACTTAATCCCATTTGGCAAAGTAGTATCACCCACGCCAATCACAAAAGCCAATTCTCTATTTGGTATTCTTACTGGCGTAGTATTGCCAACAATTTTCAGATTTTCAAGGTTATTATCTTTATAAGCTATGTGCTCAGAGGCTCCTGAGTCAATAATCCAAGTATTCGCAATATTTGTCTTACTCGGCACCTGGGACGATCCTGCGAACCAGTTGGCTGCCAAGGCAAACTGTTCATCACTCAAGCTCGATATTAGGCTCGGTACAGCAGTCATGTGTGCTCTTTTGTTCGAGTTTTTTGCTTTCTTCCACAAATCTTTCTTTCCAGCGCGTGACTCCGCTTGATATTCTGGTTTTGCCTTGGGATAATCATTAAGTTTGTAGCATTCTTCAATGGTGTGATAGAGTTTACCACAATAAGTGCATTTTGTGGGTTCACGCTGTTTGTCAGCCGTGCGTGCGGTGATCTTATCTTGTTGGCGACGATTCTGGAACTGGAAAGCTGCTCCTTCAATAGAACTCCTTCTAGCAGCCCCGATTTATCGCTGGCGCTCATCCTCTGAGATGAGATGAAACGCAACTCCTAGTGAAACAATAGGCTTGGTGCTGAGAATTTGAGTTTTAACAACCCCATATGTTTCGTCTAGTCCCATAAGAAATTTGTATAAACGTTTCTTTTCTCTCGTCTCTGTGATCTGTTTCGAGACATCACACTTGCACCCATTACACTTGCATCTCGGAATCGGCGATATGGATTGGAATCGTCCCACAGGCCTTTGAGTTTGGTGTAATATGCTGAGACGGAGAGTCTGTCTTGTCGAGTGAGAGATATGGCGCGCTTCAACTCGAAAGCTCTGGGCGCGCTTTCACTTCCAAATCGTTCTTTCAAATCCTCCCAAATCTCATGCGCCATTTTCGCGTGCTTCACACTATTGCGTATTTCTTTTTCCATCGAGCTGTGTATCCAACCTCTTACTAAGGCGTTGCACCTCTTCCACAGGGCTAACTCTAATGGATTTTCTTCTGGGATTGGGATCGGTTCGTCAACAAAGCCGATTTTATTTTTCGCATAAAGGGCGTTGCTCATCTCGTCGGCCCAGTTTGCATAATTTCCATCGTTAAGTAAATCACTCGTAAAAACGAGATTAAGGCTGTCCGATCCGGCAACGTAATATGGTATCATGACGTCCACCACCGTTGAGCTGTTCAGAACAGACGTCTGCTCATCCTTTTTCTGACCATCATCTCTTGTCATGATGAGAAGGGTAAGGATGAAACCAGTAGGGGAAAAAATATATTTGCGGAAGCGTTGTTATTGATCGACTTGCACTGATGCCATTGATAATTATATTTCTTGCACAAATTAGAAACTTGACTTCTTTAACCTTGAAAATATAAGAGAAGAAGAAGAATAGTAGATGAATTGGTGTGAGGATTGGTGTTGGAGAGTGGGGTATTTATATGTGTCAAAATCTGCAAAAAAAAAAAAAAAAATAAAATAAAAACTGTTGTTAACCGACGGTTAAACCGCCCAACGGCTATTTTCTTTTGAATTTGAGCCGTCGATCATCAACGGCTAGTTGATCTCAGCCGTTGATTTTCAACGGCTAATCCACAGACCAATCGATCGACTAATAACGATCGATCGACTGGTCACTTTTAAAAAAAAAAATCGGTTAACCGCGGCGGTTAAGGTTAACGGTTTGGTTAACTGTAACCTAACCGCTGGGAACCGGTTGACGGTTACGGTTTTAACCGTGACCGTTGGTCAACAGTTAACCGAAACCGGTTGTGTGCACCTCTAATAATGGGGTGTTTTGGTTAGATGAGCAAAGTTAAAGGGTCATTCCAGAAAAATAAAAGAGAATGGTTTGCCGATTAACTGTACTGAGGGTTGGAGGAGGAGCTGCTCTGAGTCGGCCAAAGCTATAATTTCCCCCCCAAAAAAAGAAATGGATACTAACCAGATCAATTACAAAGGCAAAATAGGCGAAGAGAAAAACGAAAAGCATAATAATAATAATAATCTGGTGTTGTGCAAACGGTGCAAAGAGGCGTACGCAGCGTCTTCAAACACCCGAACCTCTTGCCGCTTCCATCCTTCCTTCTTCGTATGCCGCCGCCACGACGATCAGAAGCGGTAACACCTCTCTCTCCTTCTTCACCTTTTTCTATCTGCACATCCATCTAATTTTATTTAGGTTAATTAATAAAATTAGTATTTATGCTTCTTCGTTTCTATCTATTCGCTGTTTACGCCATGAGATTTAACGATTCCAGCTCAATCGGTGAAGAATCGACCAATTTGGTATTCGATCAATTAAGTATTTTTCTTAAAAATAAAATAAAAAATTAATTAGTGTATATGTGTGGTGCATAATTGCAATTAATTGTCTAATCGTCAATAATCTGATTAAACAAACCCTACTTTTGACATGAGTTTTGAGCTTGTAGAAAAGGAAAATGATTTCGGTTGTGGTTTTCATATATTATTTTATTTAGCTTGAACGAGACTCTGAGGGTTATTGATTGAAATTAAGAACTCATTGTTTATCATGATTGAATTCAGACTTCAATAATACTGAACATTCTTTCTGCATTACCTCTGTATTATTTATTTATTTATTTTTATTTTATTATTCGCCATATGTATTGATCGTTGATTGGGGATCGGACTATCCTCCTAATTGTTTGTTGTTTTTGCAAATTATTGGTAAAAATCATGGATTACATGAAATCGAATTGACAAAGCCTCTAGTCCTCTAAAAAATTCCTTTAATGTCCATTTTTTATATAGTTACGCATTTGGATAAGGAACTGAATATCATGCCAAAAATGGAAAATCCCTGCATTAGATAATTTGGCAGATAAGAAATAATAAAATCCAAAAAAGGTGAATCACTTGAACCCATGAGCTCCTACACTTAGAGGAATACATTTTGTATGTTATTAGAACACTAGTTTTATGTTTCATCTCATATCTTATTACATCTAGAAATAACAATACATGCGAGAAGCATAAATACGATCTTACGAGGGTCTATTTTCTTAATTTACCAGTAATTGTACAAGATTTAGGTATTTTCTGACCTCAATTTTCTTTTTACACCTGTATTAGAAATAAATGAATTTGTATTACGATAAAACGGTAGGTTACAAGAACTTTTTTTGTTGCATGGGTATCGATGTATATGCACGTCGCCAATAATTATGTGATTTGTTATCAATTTAGCGGTTCATAAATCAATTGTTGACACATTTTATGTATGTATGCATGTTACACGTTGAAGATACTACGAGCTGGGACCAGACGATCCTCCGTATGCTGCCAAGTTTTACGATTGTTGTGGAGCAGAGGATGTGGCCGCACCTGGCTGCACAACCGGTTTTCATATCTCATACGATGATGAGTAATATAATATATATTCATATATAGAAAGAGGGCTTGTTTTAACATGAATCTCGTGGGGATATAACTTTTTATAGTCGAAGCTGGCATAGGTATAAATGATGGTATATTATGAAAAGAGGAACATAACATGGCCTCCATATTCAGTTCTGCTGTGTCCCCACGTTTGCACACTCTGTCATCTTTGATATCTAGCTATCATCTCCATGTGCATGCCTTCAATTTTTTCGAATTATTTTAAAAACCCTAAAGAGACGTACATTTACACACACACACCATCATACTGTTGTGAGTGCTGATGCATTTCACCTGGTTGGTTTGATTTGGAATTTCATATATTATTAACTGCGGTTCATGTCGAATTTTTATTTATTTTTTATTGTGGGTGTGCACAAGAAAAGACAGAGAGAGCCCGGTTGGAGGCGAGTCTTTATCTATATTTAAATCGGTGTATTTATGATGGAGCAGATGTGAGTAGATTAAGCATTGTTTGTTGCTGTAAGTGTTTAATTATATTATATTTAATTTTTTGTACTTCAAATTGGGTTTGGTCGAATTTATGCATTGAGTGGGAAAATTCCTAGTATTTTCTAAGACTTGCAGTATAATCACTGGGTAAATGAAAGTAAGGAATATAATATAGCAAAAATGAGGAATAAAACCGCTCAGATTAGTTTATCCATTTGTAAAGTTGTAACATTATAGACATTGAAATTGAGGAGGATAACGTTTGGGATTGGGACTGCTATTCACTACTTTGGTAACTTTACTTAAATTTTTATTTTCAACCAAACTCTTAATTAATATTTTTGAAACAATTTGTGTGAAAGTAATTGGAATACTAGGGATATGTGATTGTAGGATTAAGTATTTTGTTTAACTATATATCTCGTGAAATACTCACTTTGTCCCAATTTGATGGTCTTATGGTTAGTAGTTTATATAGTTAAATTATTATTTAGTTAGTGTTTTTCAATTATATTTTTCTTAAATTTATTAATGACAATTAATACTCGTACAAGTCAGTGTTGAAATTAGTATATTTGTTGTAATCATCAATTTTCAGGTAGAAAATTAGTATTTCAAGAATATTAAATAAGGGTACAAGTGAAAATGAAAAATTAATAATATGTTAATGGTAATTGAACTATTTTTATGAATATGTTAATGGTAATTGGACTATTTTTATGGAACGGATAAAAATGAAATAATGGAGGAAGAAATTACTGATTTGATTAGTTGAAATAAAAGTCGAAATTCACTCTACACGAACAGTGGACTATTTCTGTAGGAAGAAATTAGTAATTTGATTAGTTTAAATAAAAGTCGAAATTCACCACTGAGTAGTTTTTACCTAGATATTGACGAATGATGTGTGATGCAACAAGAAGATGGTGTGATTGTTGAGGTGTGAGAATCACGCCAACCCAAAAGTCTTATCTCACCAAATCAAAACTTAATAATTTATGATTAAATGCAATAGTAAGGGTTTGTTCATTTGTCAATTCCTCAGCTTCCTAAATTCAATTCAATTATGTCTTCTCACAAATTACACCAATTTAATATAGGTATTCTTGTGCTCCTACTATTAAACCACAAAATATAGTACTATATGTTTTTCATAATTATCAAGATTCTTTTGACTTTCGCCACTTCAAACACAACCGACAAATTTAAACTACGCCAACTTTCGTACCCAAGCAATCTTTAAGAAGGGAAAAAAAGAACTAATCTTCATCTTAATAGGGTTTAGTCTAAATAGCAAAATCGAGGTTTCAAATCACTGATTAGCAATTTATTAATTTGTCGACTTTTATTTTTTCACTTGCGTGCTCAAATTGACCTAGCTGCTGAAAAAAGCACGACACACAACACTCGTCTCACACAGTCCATATAGGTCTCTCTTTCCTTTTCCGTCTCTGACAAAAGTTTTACTGGGGGAGAGCTTTTTACAGGAATCCAGTAGGGGCACTTTTGTAATTTCACCCTGCAAAAGTTTTGGGAGAGAGAAAGAGAACAAAAGGGGCTGAAAATATAGAGAGAGAAGAGGAGCAGCAGTTGTGGTCAGTCTGGACCAGAGCATACCAACAACTACAACTACAACAAAACCCCAAATCATTTGCTCTTCTTCTTCACATCACAACACCCATTTCCCACTTATCTGCACTGTGACTCAACAATGTCATCGTTTTTGTAATTTAAAAAAAAGAAAAAGAAAAAAGCGCCGTCTCCTACTGAACCAGTTCTAGCTTCGTCTACTCGGAAGAAGATTGTTTTGCTGTAACCATGTCTACCAAGTCCAAGTAAGTTCAATCTCTTCGTTTGTGGATCTGATGTCGGATGATTTTCTGAATTTCATCTATTTTTATTTTTTTAAAAAAAGTAGATCCTAGTTCAATAAACCAAATCTGCTGCTACTTGATTCATGAATCATGATCCGATTGATAGTCATCTCTAACTCAACCTAGAAACTCTTATTTCCGACGACCGTTGGTTTCTGAGTTCTGCGAATTTGGGTGTATTTGATTTCTGAATGCTCTGGATCCCTAATTTTGTAGATCTTTCGTAATTTGCTTTAGTTAGAGAGTGATATTTGAGTTTTACGAAGATGACGATAATTATCTATTTCTGCTCTGCATAGATCTGCTGTATCTGAAACTCCAAATGCCAAAATATCACCGGCAACTCCAAATGCTAAAGTATCACCGGCAACTCCTCGTGTGAGCAAGTCTAGCAGAGGAATAGCTAAATCCGATGCTGACTCAGCTTCTCCTCTCCAAAACTCTCGACTTTCAATTGATCGCTCTCCAAGATCTGTTCCGTCAAAGCCTACTACAGTTGGACGCTCTCCCAAACTCACCCCTCCATCTGAGGTAACAAACAATTCGCAAATTTCTATAATATTTTATATCGTGTAATTATTTTGTCTGGTTGAATTTGGTAGTGATGATTAGCCGTTGAATATTTCAAATGTTGGTGGATGATGCTTTAAATTTAGGACTTTTATGCAGATTCTTCAATTCACAATGTCAAATTAATATAGAAATGATTTATCTTTTTTCATTTTTCACAAAAAGATAATAATATATATTCGTTCTCAGAAAAAGGCGACGCCGACTCGCATCTCGAAACCATCGGAGCTTCAGGCTGAAATAAACCAAGCTCACGAAGATCTGAAAAAGGCCAAGGAAAAATTGGGTGCGGTCGAGAAGGAAAAAGAAAAGGCTGTCGATGAGTTGAAAGAAGCTCAAAAATTGGCTGAGGAAGCAAACGAGAAGCTCAGAGAGGCCCTAGTGGCCCAAAAGCGAGCTGAAGAAGATTCTGAGATCGAAAAGTTCCGAGCAGTCGAGATGGAGCAAGCGGGCATCGAAGCAGCTCAGAAGAAGGATGACGAATGGCAGAAAGAGCTTGAATCGGTTAGAAACCAGCATGCTGTTGACGTGGCTGCTCTTTTGTCTGCCACCCAGGAAATTCAGAAAGCGAAGCAAGAGCTAGCAATGATAAGCGATGCGAAAGACCAGGCTTTACGCCATGCTGAGGATGTGACCAAAATAGCTGAGGCCCATGCGGAAAAAATCGAAACACTCTCTGCTGAGTTGGTACATTTGAAATCTGTGCTCGATTCTAGAGACGAGACGGAGGCAAATGAGAATAGTAAATTAGTGTCGGAATTGGAATTGGAGATAGCGTCGCTCAGACAAGAACTTGAGAAAGCAAAAGATCTGGAGGATAAATTGGCAGAAAAAGAGGTTGCCTTGGAGCAAATCAATGTCGACTTGGAGGCTGCGAAAATGGCTGAATCTTACGCGCGTAATTTGATGGACGAGTTGCATGAACAGGTTGAGGAATTAGGGTTTCAAGCTGAGCAAGCCAAGAGATTGGAGAGATCGGCTTCGGAATCTCTTGAATCTATCATGAAACAGCTCGAAACAAGTAATGACTCGTTGCATGATGCCGAATCTGAAATCACATCACTTAAAGAGAAAGTGGGCTTGCTTGAAATCTCGATCAAACGGCAGAAAAAGGATTTTGAGGAAACCGAACGTAGCCTCGAATTTGCTAAAGACGAAGCTTCTGAAATGGCGAAAAGGGTCGAATCGCTCAAGTCCGAGCTCGAAGCAGTAAAAGAAGAGAAAAACCAGTCTTTGAATAACGAGAAGCTCGCGGCTGCTAGTGTCATCGATCTATTGGAGGAAAAAAACAAGCTGATTAACGAGTTGGGAATTTCCAGAGATGAAGAGGAGAAAAGCAAGAAGGCTTTAGAGAGTTTAGCTTCGGCCTTACATGAAGTTTCTTCAGAAGCGAGGGAAGCCAAAGAGAAGCTCTTGTCCGTTCAAGCCGAGCGTGAAAACTACGAAAATCAAATAGATGATCTGAAGCTTGTTCTGCAAGCAACCAACAAGAAGTACGAAAGCATGCTCGACGACGCGAAACTGGAAATCAACGCGTTAACGAGCTCGATCGAGCAGTCGAAGCACGATCACGAGAGCTCGAAGGCCGAGTGGGAGCAGAAGGAGCTTCATCTGATGAACGCTGTAAAACAATCCGAAGAAGAAAAATCATCTACGGAGCTAGAAATTAACCGGCTCGTCAATTTATTGAAAAATGCGGAGGACGAAGCTAGTTCGACAAGGGACGAGGGAGATAGTTGGAAAAATTCATTTAAAGAAGCTGAGTCGGAGGTTATATACTTAAAAGGGGTGCTCGGCGAGGCGAAGGCCGAGAGCATGAAGTTGAAAGAGGGTTTAATGGACAGAGAAAACGAATTGCAGAATATTCTTCAGGAGAACGAGGAGCTTCGTAAAAGAGAAGAAGCTTCTCGGAAGAAGGTCGAGGAGTTAACTAAGCAGCTCGAAGAAGAAAAGGATTTGGCTAATAAGAAACATCTAGAAGAAGAAGATGAAAACAACAAGACGGATAGTGAAAAAGACTACGATATGCTTCCGAAAGTCGTTGAGTTTTCCGAACAAAATGGGACGACGGGCGATGCGACGAAAACTAACGACGACGAACACGATTTGGTTGAGAATTCGAATGGGAAAATAAAAGAAAAGGATAATTCCGATTCTGCTGAAGTTGTTGTTGACCTTAAAATGTGGGAAAGCTGTAAAATTGAAGAGAAGGATTTATTACCTGAGGGGGAGTCGTTTGATGATGAGCATATTGACGAGTCGAAAGGTGATGGAGTTGAGAGCTTTGACCAGGTGTCGGTGAACGAGAATGTCGAGAATGGTGGGAGCTCGCCAGGTAAGCAGCTGAGTCAGAAGAAGAAGAAACCTTTGCTTCGAAAGTTTGGGAATCTGTTGAAGAAGAAGGGGACGACGACTAATCAGAAGTAAAATCGTGTCGAGTATTATCTGTATTGGGTTTTTTTTTTCCCTATGTTTTGTCAATGATTTGATGAATTTTTTTTTTTTTTGGTTTTTTTTTTTTTGGTTAATTTCCAGCCAGCCCCCTTGTTGGGTTTGAATATGAAAGGGCTTGTGTATCATCTTTAGATTATCATTATTTTTTGTTTCACCCTAACTGTCTCACAATGTGATTAGCTACGAGTCTGTGAGTGTGAGTTTATTTTGTAAACTTTTGTCCTTTTATCCACATTTCATTGCAAAGGAGAGAATTGTTTTTTGTCTTTAAATGGTTTTTTTAATTTCTAGAAATATGTAATATTCATTTTTGTACATTTTTGTTGAGAGGAATGAGTCAATTGGTGAATATTCATGCAAGGGGACCGAAATGCAATAATCCACAATGACCATTGGGCATTGGGTTCTCTTGGACTTGGTGCATGGAAAAAGAAGGAGAGAAAAAAAAGTTGCTACAATCTGATTTTCTTTTTCTTGAAATTCAAAATTCAAACTAGGCTTTTCTGAATCTCAACTTACTGCAAAAAAGTAAAATAAATCTGAAGTGTGCAATGTTCAAAATTCAAACTTGCAATGCACCAGGCCAGGTAATTCGTGAAATTGAAAGGAATATAAATACAAATACTAACCTTAAGAATTAACCTAATTGCAAAATAACATGATTATTTTTCAAAATTACAAATACACCCTAAACACATACATTTATATTTTACAAATTATATCCTATTAAATGAGTAATTTGTATAATAAATACAAATTTCAAAGGGCAATTGCAATACCTCGAGTACAAGAAATAAACTTCAAACTCAAAAATAACAAGTTGTACCACCTAAAAATGTAAAAATAAAAATAAAAATAAAAACAAATCGCAGTAGTTTGATGTCGCCTGGGACCCTGATTTTTGACCTTAACACCTAATTCGACCGACTAGAAAAAATCGTAGGCGGTGGATTGACGTCTAGAATCTAAGCCGTTTTTTAAAATAATGATTTTTACACGTTTGTATTTTTTCCAAATATGAAATATTTCCCAATTAAAAATATATAGTTTGCGTTATATCAACATATTTAAGTTTGAAGAAATATATTTTTCACAAAATGTTTAGCTTTTATGTTGCTTCTACCGTTTTTTTTCTTTTTAAATAATCCCTCTCCACTATATATATATTATTATTATATAAGTATGTAATAAGATATATCTCTTGAGATAATTCGATGGAGTTTAGGAAAGGAAAACAGAACAAAAGCGAAAAGTTGGATAATTTTCAGTAAATACCACGAAAATTTTGTTATTTTCACAATTATCTTTATTAAATTGTCATTTTAATGAATAAATGTACCGAAAGCGAAACACTCTGAACTCCTACTCAGCTACTCCCTTTAGGCCTTAAGAGGCTAATAAACCTAAATTTCCGAAGAAACAACAACGGAACAATTTAATTGCTTGATATATTCATCATCTTTTCTATTCGGAGCAGAAGAGTAAGATCGATCAAGGATGTGGGTGGCGGTGATAATCGGTTTCGTCGTGTACCTAATTGTGAAGCTCTTCTTTTACGAAGATGACAACTCTCCTCGATCTCGATTCTTCTCACTCCACCGCTCTCTTCACCGTCGCCAAACGGTAAGCTAATTATCTAATCGGAGCTTTTTTTTTCTTTTCCTCGTGAAATTGATCACTTTTCGATTCCAAATTTTGAATTTTGGGATTTATTTTTTCTTTTTCTGTGTCAGGCTGGAAAAATTATACCATGGAAGTAAAGTCTACGTTGGGATCCAAATTCCAGACGCTGATTCCGCTTCTCGCCGGAATATTGACCTTGTTCTAGTCACTAATCAGTAATTACTTTTTTTTTTCTTACTATTTACTATGTGTCATTTTACTGCGAATTTTATATTGAGTAATTGATTGGATTGAGACTGGTGATTTCTGTGAAGAATTTATTGCAAATTTAAATTATATTGATTTTTTTCTTCTTCTTTAATTGTTAACAAAGAGATTGAATAATTGATTGGATTGATTTTTCACTACAGTGAGGCTGTGGTGATTTCTGTGAAGAATTTATTGCAAATTTGAGTCATATTGATTTTTTTTTTCTTCTCCTTTAATTGTTAACAAGAGATTGAATAGTTGATTGGATTGATTTTTCACAACAGTGAGGCTGTGGTGATTTCAGTGAAGAGTTTATCTGGATTTGTGTCCACTGATAAGGATGGTAATTGGCTCTGCACCGATGGCAAGCATCATAGAACCAACCTTATTCCAAATCCTGTAATTTTATTTTTTCTCTTCTAATCTTGATTTTATTAACCCTTTCTTTATTAAATGCACTTACTCTGTAGCATAAGCTTCATCTTGCAATCATATTGTAAATTATTAATCACGAGATGCCTGTTTTTTTTTGGGTCTTTTACTTAACGGTGTTGTAAATATCTGAAATTCAGGTTCCTGAAACCAAACAATTGGTTTCGATTCTCGAAGAATATCTTGAACAAAGGGGAGTTACTCTTCCGGAAGGATATTTGTCTTTTAAAGTCATATGTCCAAATCCAAAATTTTGGTATGCTTTTCTTTTTCTCCTTTTACTAGAACTTGATAATTGTGTACGATTTTTGATTTATTTGTTAAAAAATATATTATCTTCCATTTCTTCTTGCAGTTGCATCCAGTCAGACACTTTTCCACCCGAGGTCATCACTTATGATCAGTGGAAACAATTAAAACCTGAGACTAAAAGTTCGTATTCTGGATGGATCAAAGGAGTATTTCATGGTGGAAAGGATAAAATGCACGACTCTATTTTTGAGAAGCTCAACTCTGTCCTCAACACCGCCCCAATTTCTGATAGGTTTGCTGCCATTTCATCTTCAGATTATGTTACTACTTCATGTATTTTTCAGTTTTGTTAAAAAAACATTTTTTTTTTGAAAATTCCTAAAAACCCATATTATGCGGAGTGTTATTTATCTGTCACGGTGTTATACTTGTGATGTCTTTTTAAAAATTGATGATCGCCTGATATAATGCAGGTTAGAGCTCAAGGGCAAACAGGTATGTTCTAGGAGAATTTCTCGAGTTCAAAGGGAAACAAGAGGACATTCAGACGTTAAAAAAGATTAGGAGATCAAAAGTTAGTCACGTGAGCATTCAGGAAGATAAGCATGTTCGGTTTTGGTAATTCCTCTATTATATATCTATCTTTTCATAGTTTGCAGTTTAATACGTTCATTTAGTAGTATATTATTTGTTGAATCTTTTATTGTTCTTCACGTGCAGCTCATTCAACCGTCCAAGTTTTTATACGCTCCTCGTGATTATCGGGTCGAGGCGTCTTCGCGTTCTCCGCAATACGAGGAAGTGACGGTTAGATCGAGCACGGAAGTAGTTTTTCAAGCCACAAAAATTCTACAAAACCGCGCAAATATAAGCTGTCTTCTGTTATATCCTTGTCACTGAGCTGCTTGATGCATGCGGAAAGTGTTGCTCTTTTGTCTTTTCTGTGCCAATGAGCAAACAATATCGTGTTTTCTATGTTTGAGTTCAGTAGTTCTTGTATGCATATAGTTGGTGAAGCTAATTTCAATTATTTTAGGGAGTAATTATATGGGATAATTTACACTTAAACCCCTTAACTATGTTTTTTTTTTTTTTTTTTTTTTTCAATTTGCCCCCAATCTTTTTCTTTTCTTTTCTAATTTCACTATATCATTTGAATTATGTTTTTTAAATTATTTTTTTAACTATGATAAAATCTGAGATGGGTCATGGGCAAACTGAAACTAAAACATATAGTTCTGAAGGTAAAATAAATTAGGGTAAAGTACGAAAAACAGTTTAAGGGGTTAATGTTATATACTCAAATATAAATAAATGGCTCTCTTAGGGTTTCATTTTACTCTCTCCGTCCCGTTTTGTCTATCGTAATTTAAATATTTTCATGTCTCGTTTTATCCTTCACATTTACGGTTTTAAGAGAATTATTGTCACTTTTTACTCTCTCTAAGTATTAAATGTTACTTTACTAATTTTACCCCTACTTTTTTTCTTCTTCATACTTTTATTCTACACAAAATGATATTATAGTTATTTGATTTAATTACGACAGATGGAATAGGACGTAGGAAAAGTACAAATTGGTGGGATAAATTGGAAAGCAAATCCAAAGCTCAGGGAGTGTGTTCTTGGAATACATTGCCATTTCACAATAATGATAATAAAAATATCTAAAACAAAATTCCAAATGAAATAAACACTTGTAAGTAGTGCATCATCATCATCATCATCATCATCATCATCAAGTGGTGGTGGTGTCATTGTTGTAGTTTTGAAGCAAGTGATTAGCAGCCACTTTCATAACAGCAACCAGTGGTTGTATGGAAACTAGAGCAGCATTTTCCTCCTCTTTCACCTCATACTCTATAGTTGCTCTAGTGATGCAACACCCATTCTCCTTGTCGATCACCTCGAACCGAACCCGGTACGACCCGAAACCCATATCCAAATACCCGCCTTCCACCACCTCCGCCACCTTCACCCGTTTCTCGTCGTCCACCACTACGAACTTCTCCTTGTACGATGTCTCCCCCGGTTTACCTGTCGTGCCATCCCATCATAACCATCCATTCCAAGTTTACAATAAAGAAAGAAGAGAGCTCTTTTTAATTTTTATTCAACTATTCTTAATAATCATTTTACAAGTACCTGGAGTGAGAATTAGGTGGACGATGGTTCCGACACCACCGTGGCCTTTTAGGATCTCGAATTTGGAAAAGAGGCCGGGAAGCGATTCACAGGCGATGCCGGTGAGCTTGAGGGTGCCGTACACCTTCCACGCTTCGCTTGCTGGTACCTTTACCTCGATCTCCTCCGACACACTTCCGAACATTTTTTATTTTTAATTTAATTTTTATTTTTTACCTGTTGACGGTGGTGGAACGGTGGCAATGGAGGGAGAGAGGCCAATTACAACCATATTATATAGTAGGAGCAATTGCTAGTATTCCCCCATTTTTTTTTATAATTATTTATATTTTTAAAATAAAGAAAGTAGTTAAAAAAAAAACATGAAAAGAACAAGAAAGATACCCTTCCCTAATAAGTAGATCAATTTCATTTTCCACACATGGAGTGTTGAAAGATTGTGAAATTTGTGGGACAATTGTTTTGTGGAGCCAATTTGCCAAATTGGTGGCAGAAAAATGAAATTAGTGAATAAAATTTGGAAACACTTGAGAAATGATTTTATTAGTGAATAGAGAGATGATTCTTTCTGGAAGTTAGGTTTAAAAGGACGAAATTACGTTACTACCCCCCCAAAAAAGTCATGAATATAACAGTTCAAGAGTTAGATCCGCACTTTTTCAATGGGTCCCGACCCAATATGGTCTTTACAAATAGACTGCCATTTTAGTAATTACTCCTTTTTTTGTATTAATCAAAGAAAGAGCTCTTGGAATTACATAATAACAATAATAATAATAATAATAATCACTTGGTGGTGGTGTTATTGTTGTAATTTTGAAGCAAGTGATTAGCAGCCACATTCATAATAGCAACAAGTGGTTGTATGGAAACTAAAGCAAGAGCAGCATCAATAGCATTTGCCTCATATTTCACCTCATACTCTATAGTTGATCTGGTGATGCAACACTCATTCTCCTTGTCGATCACATCGAACCGCACCCGGTACGATCCGAAACCCATATCCAAATACCCGCCTTCCACCACCTCCACCACCTTCACCCGTCTCTCATCGTCCACCACTACGAACTTCTCCTTGTATGACGACAACCCAACCGTCCCTATCATAAATTTATAAATAATTATTATATGTACACTCCCTCTGATTCTAAATAAATGTCGTTTCATACTTTGTAACCAAAATTAAGAACCAGCATATATTGACTAATATACCCTTAATTAATTCCATGTTCAGGGATAAAGTTGGAAGAAAATGTCAAAATATCCGGAAAGACAATTGATTAGCAACAAGATTAGAAACCTAAAAAGACACTCAAGTACCTGGAGTAAAGAAGAGGTGGAGGATGGTTCCGACGCCACCATCGCCCTGCACGACGTCGATTTTGGAGATGAGGTCGGGAAGCGATTCGAGGACGATGTCTGCGAGTTTGAGGGTCCCGTACACCTTCCACGCTTCGGTTGCTGGCACCCTTACCCCTATCTCCTCCGATACTCTTCCGAACATTTCCTTTTTTAATCTTTCCTCCGGTGGTGGTGGTGGTGGTAGTATTGGAGGAAGAGAGGCCACCCTCACTGTACTATATAGTAGTAGGAGTCATTGTTAGTTTGGACAGAGGCTAATAATGACCTTTTGGTGGTTGAAGTTAAATGGTGAGTTAAATTAATTTCATGTTAGTGTTACCTATTCTAGGGAATGAAGGACACATGTCAATTTTCGAGAATACTATAATTTATATAATAATAATTTATAATACAATTTCCGTTTCATTTATTATAATTTGGATTTTTTTTATCTCATTTATACGTCAGATTTATATTTTTAATAGAATTAATATAATTTTTTATTTTATCAATAAAAATTAAATATTATTTTATTAGTTTTACCCTATCTTAATTATTTCATACTTTTAGTTATTCTAAAAATATTATGGTTATTTGATACTTATAACTATACCACCAATCATCTTTTTTAATATATGTGTGAAATGATTCGTTTTTGACAAATGGAATTAGACGAAATAATAATAATAATAATAATAATAATAATAACTCGAGGAGGGATAGGAGGCTGGGCAGTTGAGATGCTTCATGTTGAGAGGACACGTTGATGATGACATCATTTGAGGTTGGTGGGGAACCATATGATGCACTCATCATACCGGTCTCAATGCAATACTTCACGCCGCGTTGGCGCAGCATCCAACGAAACACCCGATATCGATTTTGGAACACGACAAGCCTGTCGATGTAGTACGTATAATTGAAGTCCGTACCAAATTCGATATTAAGTATGTCGGTGTAGAATTGAATGGGCGTAGTGTTTAACCGCCCGGGCTTGAACAAACCAATGTTGCATTGGTCAACCAACAAATTGATGAAAACCTTGTCGACATCCTCGGTCCATCGACCCTTGTAAAGGTATTCTTCCTTATCAACTGGATATATTGGATACCCATTTGACATTTGTTCTTGTTGGACTGATTAATTTAAGTAGTTATAAATCGAGAAGTTGTTGTGTTAGTGCCTTTTCTCCTAATTTTAAGCTCGTGCATTTATAGAGAACTATGTATTTGTAGGGATTATGGTATAGAAACTATTCAAGGGTGACAAATATTGTCTTTGTACAGGTATATATTCTCTGACCATTGTGTTTTCAATTGATGTGTGGTAAGAAGATTTGTTTTTACTATTACAGGGAATATATTCCTTCTAACTGCAAAAACCCATTTTTTTTTGTCTTCTGGGAACAGTAGGTGGTCTTTTGTTTATTCAACATCCACATAAATGAATATTAGTTAATTTTCAACCAAAGGGAAAATATCTCATCACTCATACACAAACAGCTTCACATGTCATAACATAAAAATAGTAGAAAGGTTGCTTTTATACCAATTTGAACATTGAGTTTCGCACAAATACACTTGAGATCAATGGAACCTAACATGGACTAGAAATAAAATATGGACAACACAATAGTAGGTAACATGATCTAATTTGTTAAACATTCAAAGCAAAAACAACACACAATAAAACCAGAACTTAGCTCAGTACATAATTCTTGGATTAACATTGTCTTAGTACACCCCTTAGAACTTCTGCCTACATAACCATATGTATACCAAATACCCCCATAAGACAGGTTGAATGATAGTGTCCATACCAACAAAATAGCACAATCAAAGTCAAACACAAAGAAAGGACAGTGCAACGTGAAGCCCGGTCTATACGTGCCTTGTAAGTGGCCAACTGCATCTTGTAGTTCTTCAAGACATTGTGATAATTGCTCGTTGGTGGCTCTTGTATGCTCTTTTATCTCTAGATCAAGCCAATGGAAGAAATTACATTTTCTGTCCTGTCAAGTCACGGACCAATATAGGTCTCATATGAATCGAGGAACACAAAAAATAGGTTGTAGCTCGTTACTAGTTAAATTCAGTATATATAAAGAAAATACAAAAAGGAAGCTTGTCTTTAGAAATTAGAACTCTTAGGTCCATATCACAATCACATTTATCAGGGACCTCTTGATTGCAGGTGCAACAACGAAACAACATATTGTACGACTGGGACGAGGAAGAGCTCCGACTCAATTCTATTTTTTATGGTGTTGGTGGTAGCTGAGGGATAGTAATCGTTAACTTAAAAACAATAACACCGTGCATTCTTCATATAAGATTGTAAAACAAAAGGTCAAAAATTTTACCAATTCAACCGAGACTAGCACCTATGGTTAAAACTCGAATCTGAAACCCTATATAACACAGGAAATCCGGTGCATAAACATGTATTCATGATTCAATTACTGTGTGAAATTCAATACCACCTACTCGTGGAATAGCGATTAAAAATAAGAGTCGCCTATCTACAAACATAAACCTAAAACTAACATGATAATGAATTTCCAGCCTCACTTGTGCAAAGTATGATCGAGATATGAGAATAGAAGATACCTTTAAAACGAAAAGGGCATATGTTTACCTTTGTTTTGTTTCGCTCGTAAGCTTCGTAGCAGTCATCAATGGAATCGACAACTCATCTTGTGGGTGGAGGGTGAGGGTTCGTGGCGAAGAAACCCAGTACCCTTTCTTATTTTCAAATAAACCAAATTGTCTAAGGGTGGTTTGATCAATTTTGCTTTGATCCCCACTATCCTACGAACCAAACGAATGAAAATACACGTCATTTCTAATTTGTCCGCGTGCTCAATCAGTCGCAATAAACATGAGACACTGTTATCCCAACAGTGCTATCCCAAGACCCCGTGTTAATTTTTCAAATCTCGTCCTCCCAACCAAACGAGCCCTATCAGTACGTTTTATCATTACCGTCTAATAAAAAATTAAACATATCAAAAAAAAAAAAAACCCTTTCGTATATAGGTACCGGATTATCAAAAATTCTAATTATTTGAATTTTTTATAATGGAATCTTTGGTCCCTAACTTAAGTTGCTATTGCGGGTGATGCAGGAAGTGGCCGCAACGATGAGAGCGCGACGTCGGCGGTCATCCTCTGATCCTCTAGATTGTTCTCCAGCTGATTTTACAATGTAGTTGTTTTAAGAACAAGGAATATTTATATTTGATATTTTGTTTAAACTTTATAAATTATACGATATAATTGTTAATTAATTATATTTCATTTTTAATTTAATATTTAGCTTGGGAAATGCAAATTAGTTTTCGTATTTGATTATTGATTTGTGACATAAATACAGGAAGAAATAAATAATAATATAAAATAAAAATGAAATTTAAAAATATAATTATTTGAATATGCTGATGGGTGGGACACTATAGCATCATTTGAGAATTACTGACGGGTAGGGTATGTCAACAAATGCTGACGGCTAAGACACGTTAGTATTATTCAAATTTGCTGATGGGTATAACCCGTCAGCATATGCTGAGAGACGCACCCCACCCATGATGACGGGTAACAAATTATGGGTAGTGGTGTTGCTGACGAGCCTTACCCATCAGGATGTCGTCAGCATTTGATGACCGGTACGTTAATCTTGTTAGCAAAAAATTTATTGACGGGCGTTACCCGTCAGTAAATTGATGCAGACGGGTTTGCAAACGGATCCGTCCGTCAGCAAACAACATTTTTTTTGTAGTGCTATATGTATTAGTTAATTTTTTTTATTAATTATCAATTTTCTCAATATAAATTTTTATATTTATTATAATTTTTTAATATTTATTTATATTCTTAACCAGGTTTGTAATGTTTATAATTATAGAAAAATGATAAGAAAATAAAGGATCATGTCACGTCAGCAAAAACCTTGACCAAAAGTTTTTTAGAACTTTTTTGATCAATTTGCCAACTTAGTAGGCGTGTTTGACAATGACCAATGTCACGTACGTTTATGAAATGTAGTCACTATAATGGATCAAATTGGATTCTTTACCAATTAATGTTTAAAATTAAAGAGAGATGATAAAAAAGTATTGGATCATGGCAAATCAGCAAAAAAAGCCCAATTAAATATTTTTTTTTTACTTTTTTTGATAATTTTTCCAACTTAGAGTAGGTGTTTTGATACTAGACAATATCATGATTTTTTTTTTAGAAATTAGACAATATAATTGACTAAAAAAACAATTTACTCACAAATATACCTAAAAGTTAATTAGTTAAAAAACATCTTGATCCATAAAAATATCATTATTTCGAGTGATACTTTTATTTAACTTAGACTAATTTTATGGACCGAGTAGACAATAAAAAATAAATAAATAATTAATTATAAGTGCGTAAATAAAAATATATAATACTTTCATTATATTAACTAATATTTTCTTAGAGGACTTTTTTCGGAAAACTCTATTTATTCTGGTGTGAATTAATTGTAATCTTATATTTATGTGATGGATAATATTTAGTGAATAAATTATTATAGGCGTTAAAAGTCAAATTAGAAGTAATATTGTGAATTAATATTTTAAACACTAACCAAAGGTAATATTTGAAAATTCAGAGTCTATAGTTCTTGGAATAAATTGGCCTTCATAATAATGATAAGAGTAGGTCTTGGATGAAATCGATCTCATAAAATGAGACCACTTTTTACCATTTTGTTAATTTGACCCGAATTCTCACCCAAACCCAGACCCAGACCCAAAAATAAACCTCCCAGCCGACATCCCAGACCCAGATCCAGACACAACCCCCCGCAGCTCACACCTCGGTCTCAAGAACCAGACCCCCAACCCCGGTGCTTCCCCCACCTCCGTACTCAGGCCGCCACCTCCATTATTTACCGGCGATATTTTTTTTACAAATCTTATATCGTTGTAATCGTCTCGGCTCCCTAGTTCCAAATTCTCAATTGGATTTATAATTTAATGCTCCAATCACCGTAGATTTGAGGTCAAAGTCACAAATTCATCAATTTTAACCTCCAATTTACAGCGATTTACCGGACGAAATCTCGATTAAACAAAACGTATCACATAATCGAGTAATTGTCTCGATCCACTTTACAAAACTGCAAATTCAATCAAAAATAAAACGTCGCCGAAATTTTTTTTTTGCCCAGTTTTAAGTATTACAAAAGTAGTTAAAAGTATAACAAATTCAAGTAAAAGTATCACAAAATCGACACATGTTATATTTTATATTTTTACATCTTTTTTGTTTTTTTACAAAAATTAAAGTATCATAAAAATATTATTTACGAAATATAATTAAAATATTACATATTCTATAATATCAGTTATTGTACTTACATATGTGCCTATTACATTTAAATAATTAAAATTATTAAAAAAATTGATCGCATATCACAAAATATATTAAATGTATCGCATATTTTCTAATATTTGTACATTGTACTACATTTTGTAATAAGTGTATTCTGTGATACTTTTAATATCTTTTCTGATACTTTTAAAATATTTTGTGATACTTGACCAGATATTGTAAAAAATCATACTACTTTTGTGATACATAAATAAGTGTATTTTGTGATACTTTTAATATCTTTTTTGATACTTTTAATATATTTTGTGATACTTGATCAGATATTGTAAAAATTCATACTATTTATGTGATACAAAAATAAGTGTGTTATGTGTACTTTTAATATCTTTTTTGATACTTTTAATATATTTTGTGATACTTGATCAGATATTGTAAAAAATCATACTATTTTTGTGATACAAAAATACATGTGTTCTGTGATACTTTTAATATCTTTTCTGATAAATTTAATATGTTTTGTGATACTTGATCAAATATTGTTCATATTATTTATGCGATACAAAAATAAGTGTGTTCTGTGATACGTTTAATATCTTTTCTGATAGTATATTTTATTATACTTGACAGATATTGTAAGAATTCATACTACTTTTGTGATAATTAAAAATAAGTGTGTTTTGTGATACTTTTAATACATTTTCTAATACTTTTAATTACATTTGTAATACTCTGAATTATTTATTTAAAAAAAAAAACATACGTAATTATAGAAATCAAATATCAAGAATTATGTGATACTTCAACTATTTTTTGTGATACTTGAACAACTTTTTGTGATACTCCAACACCTCACCATCCAAAATCTGCATATAACATATGCATATTGATAAAAATCATTTTCAAAAGCCACATTAATACAAAATAAATTTAATAAACATCTCAATACCTGCACACACCACATCACCGGCGATACACATGCGCCCAAAATCACAATTGTTGAGAGAGAGAGTGAGTGAGAAATCAAGACGAAAGAAAAGAAGAAAAGAGAAAAGAGAAAAAAAAATTCTACTTACCTATTTGAAAATATAAATCAATAAAATCATAGATTGCAACGTGAGGAGTTGAACGGCGATTTCCGATCTGAAATTGGCCTGATAAATCGTCGTAGATCTGAGGTCAAAGTTAACAAATCATAAAGTCTGACCTCAGATCTACAAAGATCGGGACATCAAATCGTAAATCTGATTTCAGATTTAGAATGAGAGCGTCAAGACGATTCAAATGGTATAATTTTTATTTTTTTTGGTCGCCAGAGGTCAGAGACCGCCCGGACGACGGTGGCCGGCGGTGACAGTGCGAGAGAGAAACGGTGAAGATGGGAGGGGGGCGGCTGGGAATGACAACAGGTTTTACTTTTTTTCTTTTTTATATTTAGGGTTAGGGACGGGCGGGTTGGACAAATGGGTATGGTAAAAAGTGGTCTCATACTATGAGACCAGTCTCACACAAGTATTTGCCTAATGATAATAATAATTCCCTTTATATATTAATGCATGTCCACACATACTATGTGTCTATTTCTCAAGTTTCGTCTGGAAAGAATTATGGTACTTTGGTGTAATTTGAGCCGAATATCTATGTAATTTAATATTTTATTTTTATTATATTTTACCTAATTTAATACTTTCCTATTATGATATTGTCTAATTCAATATTTTTACTTTTTTCTAATTCAATATTTTCTTTATCATGTTTTGACTAATTCAATATCTTACTTTTATTTTTCTAATATAAAATTATAAATAAGTCATATTTAATTAGATAAAAAAAATATATAAGTTGAACTAATTTTTATTTATAATAAAAATAAAAATAATTTTATTTTTAAAATATTCTATTTTAGAAAAATAAGAATTATATATAATTATTTCATAAGGGAAATAAATATAAAAAAAATTATATACTTGAATCTAATCCTAATATAATTCATTGAAAATAATATTAACATGTGACAAGCAGATTTATATTTTATTTTTTTCAATCTCAATTGCCCACGGGTTTCCCCGTCGTTTAGGATATATTATTATACCTTACAACGAATTTTGTGAAATATTGAAAATTCTTTATTATGAAAACTATTCTTACTGTAATTAGAACAAATATTGTTGCGATTTATTTGTAAAAATTACTTATTGTGAAAAACAATCTTCATTTATATAGAAAAAATAATGTTACAATTTGTGTGTACCATTTTCAATATTGTTCTTTTAATATTTTTAATAAATATTAATATTTCACAAATCTGGAATATTATGCCGGTGTTAAACTAATAATATTAAAACAAAATTTCAAAATGAAATAAATACCGGTAACTAGTGCATCATAATCATCATCATCAAGTGGCAGTGGTGTTATTGTTGTAAAATAATTTTGAAGCGAGTGATTAGCAGCCGCTTTCATAACAGCAACAAGTGGTTGAGCAAGAAAGATATCCTCCCCTAATAAGTAGATTAATTTCATTTTCCACACATGGAGTGTTGAAGATTGTGAAATTAATTGTTGTCTTGTACCAGCTATTCTTCCAAATGAAAGGATCAAATATCACTCGTCTAGAAATTATATATATATATATAGACACACTAGTTTATCACCGGTATATTAAACGAGATTTATAAAAATATTAAATATAAAAAGTATTTAAAATTACAAAATTTTAAATTTAAAATAAAAATTTGAAAGAATGTTTCAACCGTGCCCTGTTCAATTTATTAATTATTTTAATTATTAACTAATATTATATTTTAATGTTTAGAGTAAATTCGTTAATAATTATATTTACATACTTATAAAAATTCAAAAGATGTCATATTTTGAACCCGCCTCTAATCTATATTAATTAATTATTATTAACTCATTTTATATTTTTATATTTAGATTAATTTTGTTCATAAATATAGTTACAAACTTTGAGAAACTCAAAAGGTAAATTACTTATAAGATAGTTGATTAAAAAAACTTAATTATTCATTAATAATCTAAATACGTTGTATTTAGAATAGAAGTTAAAATATTTTAATTCTTTGGAATTAAGATATGTAATATAATCAAATTATGAGTAACTTGCAATAATCTAAGTATTTAACTAAATATTATTAAAGAATCTAATTTAAATATAAAAATATAAATTTGTATTATAATAATCAATTAATATTAATTAGACACCATTACAATACGTCACGGGTTAAGATTATGACATATTTTGAATTTCTCAAAGTATGTAGCTAAGAATTATTATAAAATCTAATTTAAATATTAAAACATAATAATATTTAATAATTAATTAATTAAAAACTAGACTCGGTTTAAGCGTGTAGCAAGTTTGAATTTATTTAAGTATGTAAATATGAAATTATTAACGAATCCAATCTAAACATTAAAAAAAATATTTAACAATAAAAATAATAGTTAATAAATAGTAACTAGCCATCTGTACAAGATACGAGCAGTGATATCTTTTAATTTTTTTTCTTTAAATTTAAAAACTAAATAATGATCAAAATTATATTTATATATATTTTGATAAATATCGTGTAATACGCTAATGTTAATATAAACTAAAGTTGAAAATAATTTTATTACCAGTGAATAGAGAGATGATGCTGAATGTTCGGTTTAAAAGGACGAAATTACGTTACTACGCCCCAAAAGTCATGAATATAACAGTTCAAGAGTTAGGATCAGGCACACTTTTTCAATGGGTCCCGACCCAATATGGTCTTTACAAATAAATTGCCATTTTATCACCAACCGACTGATATTTTTACAAAACCCTTCGCTCAAGTAGAGAAGTTGATAGTTTGTCAGGCCTTTATCAATTCTCCACACTTAGTACATACACACATCGTATATAATTATTACACACCCTTCTAGCTAGGGTTCATTCATTCAATCATCACAATTCAATTACAATATAGAAAAGCTTTCTTCTTCTTCTTCACCGTTTCACTTTTATTTTTCTCCCACTGACTATGTATTTTTTTTTTTTTCGTTTTATCCCCAATTTTATTAACTTTACTTCGATCGTATTCGACAATTATCGGCTAACTGATAGTTGATTGTATTTTTTTAGTTTGATTAGCCGGTTATTTTATTGGGTTGTATAAAAATATTTGGTGAAAATTGAAGATTGATAACTATTTGATTGTATAATGCCAATAAGAATATTGATGTAATTTATTATTAAGTATTTTTATGTTAATTCATATTGTGAATTTATTAAATAATTAAAACAAGATTTAGTAATTATTTTTAAAATTAATAAATATATATAATTTTCTTGAAATACTAATTTGAAAATATATTAAAATTAATTTGTTCAAATAGATCAATATTACTAATAGTATTTGTATTTAAATTAATGATATATATATATATATATATATATATATATATTAATTTGAGGATAAAATTGTTATTTTAACCAACTTCTCATACCTCAAATTCAAAAAAAAAAAAAAAAACTTCTATTTCCAGCTTTTTAAATTAACTTTTTAGGATAAAAAGGCTAATTCACAAACCAATTAAAGAATTTGACCAATAAATTCATTCAAACCTCTAATATTTCTCCAAAAATGTAATAAACAAACATGTAATTTATCATTGAGTTATGCGTGTTTTTCTAACTATAAATCCAAAACCGATTTGTGTCCATTGTTTTGCACATGTCCATGTTTTATAAAATCTGAGATGGCTCATGAAATTTAAAAGGAAACTAAACACATAAAAGCATCTCCAATGATTTATTATCGATGTGTGGCAAGACAAAAAACAAAATAACAAAAAAAACTCATCTCAATAAAACGAATTGTGATTTATATCTAATATTCTTTCTACATCTAGATATAGTATTAAATATCTTTCGTGTCACATAATATTTATAATATCACTTGACGTTAAAATTGAGTAACTCATGAGTCATTGAAAATGCCCTAATAATTTAGAATGCGAAGTGAAATACACACATAAAAAAAAAATAGTATTAAAAAAAAACCCCATAGTTTCCAGGGTTTAACGTAATTTACTCGAATTATAAAAATAGACGTCACTCCTCATGTTTACATGTTACATAATTGCACCTACTTGGAGTGGGATAAATTGAGAAACAAATACAAAGCATAATGGTTTAGTAATTACTCCATTATTTAATTAGTCAAAGTAGAAAGAGTAAAATTGCATTACATAATAATAATAATAATAATAATAATAATAATAATAATAATAATAATATTTATCATTCGGCGGCGGCGGTGGCGGCGGTGGTGGTTTGAAGCAAGTGCTTAGCAGCCACATTCAAAATAGCAACCATTGGTTGTATGGAAACTAAAGCAGCAGCATCAACATTTGCCTCCTCTTTCACCTCATACTCTATAGTTGCTCTAGTGTTGCAACACTCATTCCCCTTGTCGATCACCTCGAACCGCACCCGGTACGACTTGAAACCCATATCCAAATACCAGCCTTCCACCACCTCCACCACCTTCTCTCGTTTCTCGTTGTCCAACGCTACGAACTTCTCCTTGTACGACGACAACCCGGGCATCCCTATCATAAATTTATAAATAATTAAACGTACACTCCGTCTAATTCTAAATAAGTGTCGTTTCAGACTTTGTAACCAAAATTAAGAACCAACGTATATTGACTAATATACCCTTAATTAATTAGACACTCTCTCTTCTCTTAAGGAGATAAAGTTGGAAAAAATGTAAAAAATATCTAAAAAAGAAAAGTTTCAGACTTTGTAACAGACTAATATACCCTTAATTAATTATACTCTCTCTCTTCCCTTACATGGATAAAATTGGAAGAAAATATATTTAACCGATTGATTAGCTACAAGATTAGAAACCTAAAACGACACTTAAGTACCTGGAGTAAAGAAGAGGTGGAGGATGGTTCCGGCGCCACCATCGCCTTCCACGATGTCGATTTTGGAGAAGACGTTGGAAAGCGCTTCGAGGACGATGTCGGCGAGTTTGAGGGTCCCGAACAACTTCCACGCTTCGCTTGCTGGTACCTTTACCTCTATCTCCTCCGACAATCTTCCGGACATTTTATTTTTATTTTTAATTTTTTTTTCTCCGGTGGTGGTGGTAATGGGATTGGAGGAAGAGAGGCCACTCCCAACCTTACTACATATAGTAGGAGTAATTGTTAGTTGGGAGGAGGCTAATAATGACCTTTTGGTAGTAGGAGTAAAAATCTGGTGGCGGGGCAGCAAAGAATTTTGAACAAGAAAGACACACCCTTCCATGATAAGTTAGATTAATTTCAGTTTAATTGCTATTGTTAGTGTGTTACCTATTTATGAATGCAAATTGCCAAATTGGTCGCATGAAGACGAAATATTCTAAGTGGTGAAGGACCAAATGTCCATTATAGAGAGTACATAATTTATTAAAAAGAAAAAGGGATAAAGGAGTTGGAAATACTTTAGAAATGAATTTATTAGGGAGAAATGAAAAACTTAACTGAAAGAGAATAAAAATAATAATTTTAAGCAGTTGAGATATAAAAAATTTGAGAGTGGGCAGTTGTCCAACGAGGGAAAACGTACATAGCTGGTGAAATCAAATACTTGTAACATCAAAAATGCTTCATCATCGTCCAATTACATTTGAGAATATCAAAAATACCCTTTGATATACAGGTACCATCACAAATCTTAATTATTTAATAATCGAATCTTTGTTCTAATTTAAGTTGTTATTTAGAGTCTGGGTAGCTATAGAAAAGCTTTGAAATCAACAACCGACCTTAGCTCAGTTGGTAGAGCGGAGGACTGTAGTTGTGAGCTGAAATCCTTAGGTCGCTGGTTCGAATCCGGCAGGTCGGATTTTTTATTTTTTAATTGGGATAATTACGAACATATAGTTAAAAACTTAACTTTCTACACATCCGACCTTAGCTCAGTTGGTAGAGCGGAGGACTGTAGTTGTTTGCTGAAATCCTTAGGTCGCTGGTTCGAATCCGGCAGGTCGGATTTTTTATATTTTATTTTCTTTTTGAAAAAATAAATTAATAGGATTTTGACTTAAAATATTACCTTATTATGGCAAATTATTAGATGGACCCAGGTGCACCTATTGTCACATATAAAATGGAATTTTAGAACCCTACACGCTTTTCTCATTCTTTTTTCTGAATATCTGTTTTCATGACACGCGTGATCCCCAATTTTCCATCGCCAAATTTCAATCGGATTCAACAGCAAGAGCAATCCTCATCGATTCTAACAGCAACGACGATCTCAGTTGGATTTAACGGCAAATAACGCAATCCTCATCGATTCTAAAAACAACGATGTCTCCATCGGATTTTCTTCGAAAAAACAATCGTTGCTCAATCGTTCCTTCAATTCCTATGGACTTGAATCTGGTAGATGTTCCAATGGACGTGCATCGACTCGACGGGTCCATGGTATACCAACTCTCTTATTATGCTAAATTAAAACAAAATAAAATAAAATTTCATTTCTTGTAATTTCTATGTGCATGAATTTGCGTCATGATATTATGTGACCCCATCTACATTTCAACAACCAACTAAATCCTTCATAAGTGGTTGCCTGATTGGTACTTAGAATAGGCTTAAGAAAATTTCATATCCTCACACACCAATCTGGTTTTGGACCATCAGTAAGATAAGATAACACATTACAACCGCGTATATATATATTTTTTTGCATATCCTCACAGAGCAATCTGGCTTTGGACCACCAAAAAATAGCACATATAACAAACGTGTTTTTTTCTTCAAAGCTTTATTGTACAAGAGAATGTTGCATAAATAATTGACACGTGTTAAATAGAGGACAATATTTATTTTATTAAATACTATATTAATTTATAAATGTCTCATTTGACATTCGACTTCAAAAATTATTAAATAATAATAAATCTGAAATATCTAAAATATATAAATTATTTAAAATGAATATAAAGGTTTATAGATAAATAAAAAAATAGTACTTAATAAATTTGCAAACATAAATAATCACAAACATAGCATAATTATTTTCAAATGCTGTAAAGTAAAGTTGATTTTTTTTTTTCAAAAATCATATAGATAAAATATAAGAATTTATAATTAAATTATAAATATTTCTTTAATAAATATGAAATATAAAAACAAATGAAAAAATCAATAATAAGAATAAAATTAAAGAGAAGATTCATAAACAAAGCTAAACTAAATATAATAATTTATAATTAAGTTTTATAAAACTATTAAGTAAAAAATAAAAAATAAAATGGAAAAAAAATAAATAAACACAAAAATATAGAAACTATAAGGTAAATATAAAAATATAAAAAATAGAATATATAATAAACTTGAAAAATAAAATATTATTATTAAATATTAAAAATATAAACTATAAATAAATTAATTAATCTGCAAAACTCAAAAAGTCGGAATAAATAGATAAATACACACACACACACATATATATATATATATAGTCAAATAATATAAAACAGTTTTATTACTTTTATAAATCATATAAATAAAATATCAAAATGTATACCTTTAATGGGGCCACACCTATGGTAGGTCCCCTTATAGATATTTAAATCACAAAATTTTATTTAATAAATATGAAAATGAAAAACAAAAAACAATCGATAATATTTATAAAGTAAAATAGAAATTCTAGGTATAAAATAAATTTCCATAAACTTTATAAACTAATTTATTAAATATATAAATAAAAAATTAAGTCGATTCATGATGAAAACGATGCATGATGATGCTAAGGTTTTTTCTTCCCCCTACGGTGATAGAGGTGAAGAGGGGTAAATTCTCCTATCCTGAGGTAAAATAGTTAATGAGAAATGGAAAAATTATACCTATTGGACAAGGAAATCAGTTGTGAGATCTAATGGCCAAAAATGCTTCTACATTTTTCCTTTATCTTCACCACTCTCATTTTTATTATTTTTTAATCTTTCTCGCCTTTGCTCTTTACCCATATTTTCATTCATATCAAATTATTGCATCATACGTATTTAAAAGTGATGTGACCAAACTCATCTAAAAAAAGGCCACGCCTCCTTGAATTACTTTTTTAACTCGAGTGACCTGCAAAACAAAATATAAGTCTGGCAGTATGGGTGTAGGCCCTCCGATAATATCAATATCCGTATAAAAATATAAGAGTAATAGAGCGAGAGCTATGCATAGAAGCAAGTTAATTAGAATTGAAGTATGAGTCCTATTTATAGATAGGAGATGGTAAGAGACGTGCCCCAATTTAGGGTTTTAGTCTCGTAATTACTTTTACTTCTATTAATAAATCATCAACTCGCAATTAGGATCTCGCCTTTATTAAATTATCATAATAATTAGGACAATCCTTTTGTTAAAGTTATCATAAATTATACTACCATAACCATGCATATATTAATTCGTTGGGGCCCATTGACCATGCTTAGCTTGTTATAGGCATATAAAGTTTACCTCTCGTTGGGGCCCATTGACCATGCTTAGCTTGTTATAGGCATATAAAGTTTACCTCCTCTATGAACGACCTGATATAACAACAATTGATATACTTTGAACTAATAAGAACTTGACAATTCTACTAGGTAGCATAGATATTATTATGGGAGAAGTCGCTCCTTTTATTTTACTTACCTGATTCGACGTGTATACCGACCTAAATATTCAATGTTATATAATTTTTTTTTATAATTTACTCTCTATATCCACCTAGTAAGTCTACCTACCTAATCACTATTTTTTTCTAAGATCCTGCCTAATCACGATAAGAATTTGACGAAAATCTCCACCAAGTACAACAGTTTTACCTTCGAATGGAATATCTCCTATGTTTCGACCTGAAATAGTGAGCTACCCGAATAAGACCTGGGAACCCAAGAGCTTCCAAAGCCTACACCACAAACAAAGGTTAGAAAGGACCACCGGTGGTTTTCCGGTGGAAACCTCTCCGATGCTTAAGTTAGTAAGCGATGAGGTGTTTTTCCAGAAAAATAAGAAGGAATGCTTGTATGAACATACCTCTTACTGCCCCCAAGCTGGGGTATTTATAACTTATCCCGGTGGGGACCCCAGCCGGGATCTCGGGAACACGTGCCGCAAACCATGGGCCGTTTTATGAGACATATTCGGAACAAGTGGTCCCACTTGTTCCCTCTCGGGTAAGCTAATGGCCAGGTCTGTTTTAGACCTACTCTAGTTCTGATTGTTATCGGTGTCGTTTCTTCTCTTATTCCAGGTCTGTCAGGCACATATATGGGTTCTCCCTGGTGGGGGGACCCCCTTTTCCGGAATCTCGGAAACACGGTCCCTGAATTAAGGGCCATTCAGTTAGCGGATTCTGACAAGTGGTCCCTACTTGTCTTTTTTAGTCAAATCCTCAAGCAGGTCTGGCCCAGAGTCCATTTTCTCCGTAAGAGCTTTGACCATTCTTCCTTCACGCCAATTCATCCCTATCTGCTACCGATTTCAGGTCTACCTCAATCCAAGCCTGACCAATATGGCCTCATCATCTAACATTTGGATTCTTCAATCCCATAATATATTTTAATGTTTTGTCTAAAACTTCAAAACAATGTATGTTCATCATTAGAGTTTCATCCCAAATTATCAATTGTGCATACACCATTAATTCAAGGGGGTTCCCCTGGAAAGTCCCACACGATGATTCTTCATGGAGATTGAATGGAACTTTAAACCTAGAATGATCGGTTATTCCTTTTAGAAGAAGAAGTGAAGATATGGCGTTAGATGATACATTTAATACAATCCCACTATTAGATCTTACGGCTGCAGAAAGGGTCCTCCAAACAAAAAAAAAATTCCAGTTCCTCCCTATCCATAAATAAAAAATAAGCCCTCCTTTGTTGAAAAAATAGATTTCATGACCTCAACATACACATGTTTTTTTTTATCTTCATTCATAATTTAATTCCTCAACAATAAATCTATTAAAAGAAATATTAGATCCGACTTCAGTTGGCATTGGCATTGGAGGAAAGTCCTTTAAGCTCTTCTCTATGCTCTGCAATAACTTGTCCACTTCTAGTAAAGTAAGGTTTTGAATTTCAGTATCACTCATTTTTAAGTCTGTACAATTTTTTTAAATAATTATACTTTCATATAAAAGAACATTATCAAAAAACCATAGATATAATTTAAATTTATTAATTAATACCTTTGTTATTTCTCAAATTTTGTTGTTTGTATAAAATGTCATCTGGTAAATATTTTCAATATTTTTCCAAACTCTTTCCAGTCGAGATATACATTTAGACGCAAGCAATGTCATGAATAAGGACCTAATAGAATGTGCAGATCCTCAAAAACTTGCTTTTTCGATGCCATCGATATATTCCCTATCATCATCCGGTAGCCCAACTGAGTAGCACGCATCATGATATGTATCGTGTTGCTTTTCGTTCACTTTTTTAAAGTTATCTTGACATTGTTCTCCTCGAACAACATTGAGGAGGCACCTAGCATGATAGTTATCACCGAAACTTGGGGAACATAATAAAACTGAGCAATTGCAATCTTTGTTTCCCAGGGGTCCAATCTTTTTTTTTTTGGGTTTCCAAACAAAATTCTAAGGAAACTCACTATACAACAAATTTCGATATTCAAGATATTTTGTTGTTAGCCTCAAACTAACCCAGAAACATTGTATGAAATGTTGACTGATGTTTCATCACATCGTCCAATGAGTCATTATCATTATATAATACTCTTTGCTCCCCTGGAAGATGAAAACTCAAGCGTAGGATGGAATGATTTTTATACTGAATTTCATAGCCAAAGATTCTCCAAGCCGCTTCACATGGAGAAATGTAATGACAATCGTAATACATGTCGATGTCATCAATTTCTGGCTTCCGCCCATCATTGTTACCACTTTGGTAAAATGTTGTTGTGACTATATCATCCATTATTCACATATTTGAACAAATATGTGATAGGTCTAGATTCATTACACCATTCAACGTTCATGTGTGCTCCATACTTTAGCAACAAATAATGATTTTGTGGAACAACCCATTTATTATCTTGACGAACACCATTTTTTATTACCGTCCGACCAGTATTTCTACGTCTGTACACCGGGTAACCATCATAGTCAGTTGTAGCAGAATGAACCTTTTTGGATAATTTTTTGAGAATTTCTCATCTAACATGAAAGGAGAAGATTTTTTTAAAAAATGCCCACATGGACCATGAATCATCAAATCCAAAACTGCTGCATAATACCTTGAATCTTCCTCTTCATCTGGAATCTCAGCTGAAATGATTCGATCAATACTGCTTGCATTAGGGTATTTATCTTTTCTTTGATAGAAATAGAAGAATGTGGGCATGAGGAAGGCCTCGCTTATGGAACTCCAATGTGTAAATAACTACATAAGATAAAAAGTTAAAAAAATGAACAACACACTAATAAATTGATAATGTATAGAAGTTATTTGAAATAAATAATTTTAATAAATATATGTTTTGATATGCTCACCATAAATTATATTTCCAAATATTTGGTTGTCACGCAAATCTCTAATTAAGCTGTCCAACTTCATCTTGAACATTCTTGAAATTATATCAGGACGATCTTTTGACTTAAAATTCTTCCTCTCGACAAACCGTACAATCTCTGGCCATTTTAGAAATGTTATGAACAAATCTAGATATTCAACTCATCGACAAATTGCTATAGAATCTTGGTGATTTTGAATCATATACCGTGCACCACAGGTAAATATCGTTGGCAAAACAACTCTATTACCCACTGCAACCATTTGTTTCACTGCGTACTACTGCATCAACAACTCCATTATACATCTCATGGTATATACCATAATCTTGCGGATTCAATCATGGTATTGATTAACATGCATTTGTGGTTATTTTTAGTAGTGTTTTAGTATCTTTTTATCAGTGTTTTTGGTATAAGTTGGACCATTCGATCTTGAATTCGTATATTTAGACTTCCGACTTATTTTACCGTGTTTTGATCTATTTGATGCAAAATAAGTGATTATTGGATGTTTTTCACTTTACAGCTAAGTAACCGGGAGTGTTCAGCGCATTAGAGATAAAGTACAATGATCGAGAGYTGAAGATCGAGCTTTCCGGCGAAAAGTAGCAAGTTTGTGGAGTTAATGGTTACTCCTAACGGTTGCACCAACCTTTAGTACTAACGGTTGCTCCAACCCTTAATGCTAACAGTTATACCAACCATTACCCTTAACCATTAGCAACAGGCCCGAAAGGCAGAAGAGAAGCTAACGGTTGCTACTAACGGTTACCCCAACCGTTAGCGGGGCCCAGAATGCTGCAGACAGGTTTTTCGGCCTAGAACACAGAAAACCCTATAAATACCTCTCTTAAACCGAATTTCGGGCATCTAGGTCTGCGTGTACGCCTTCTAACCCTAAAATTCAGAGCATAATCCGAGGGTTTCGAGACGGACGATGACAACAAGACGCGACGATCAAGGAGCGACGAAAAATCGACGACTACAAGTTCTCAAGCCGTTCGACGCCGATTCATCCGTTGGAGTCCCGTTCGCTGCGTTCACTCTTCGGAATGACCGAAGATCTTTCGATTTCCAGTAGCTTAAACGAGTACTTTGAACGTTCATTTAATTCTCTTAGTTTTTATTCATTAGTTTTCTAGCTTTAGAATATTGGTTTGCTTATGCTCATATTGTTCGTTTCGTTTAGATTCGTTGGACGTATTTAGTTATTTAATCTCAGTTTATTTTTAGTATTATATGCTTAGTGTTGGTAGTTTAATTATCTGTTGGTTGGCGTTCAGTTTATGCATGCAATTCATTCCAGTTCTGTCAACAGTTAGTGCTAACCGTTGCTGTTAACCGTTACTGCTAACGGTTGGACCAACAGTTAGTAGTAACCGTTAGTGCTAAGGGTTGCAGGCAGTAACAGTTAGCGCTAAAGGTTGCAACAGTTAGCAGTTTATTATTTGAATGTTTAGTTTAAGTTGCTGAATCTGAATTACTCTTTAGTTATTGAATTAGTTTTTGATTGTTTGAGTTTATTTAATTAATTAGATAATTTATTTTAGCTTAGTTAATTTATTTAGTTTAGTTCTTTGAATTCGTAGTTATTAATCTTCATCAAATCCCCCAATTTGTTTACGCAATTGAAATTGAACAAATCATTTAAGATTCCGATTGTATGTTTCTCGAGAGACGACTCGAGTCAAGTTGCCTAACTACGCACGACCCCGTTCTCTTGCGGGCAAGCTATTGAACTTTTGACAAATTTCATAAGTAAGCAACTAAAAAGCTTGAATCAAAATTTTGGCGTCGTTGCCGGGGATTATAACAAAGGTTTCGAAATATGTTTGTTCAATTTTACCGTCTATTTATATAATTATTTTCTGTAGTCGATACGCTTAATCCACTGTTAAGTGTATGCAAGGTTGGAGATCTCTGAGACTCGAACTTGCACCGTATATCGACAACATTCATCGTTCCAAAGAAGCAAGACCACCTCACATATCCGAAAGCGAATCATCCTTCACGACCGATTTCATTTGCGATCCGATTCCTGAACCAATGTTGCGACTGAACAATCCTGCCCCCAACGACGAAGACAATCAACCACCAAGGAACCCACCCGGGCGACAAAGACCCGAGTTTGGGAGTGAACCGATTCACCCCAACGGACCAGTGCAACCTCGAGAATATTGGGAAGATATTAACGAAACCAAATGGATCAGAATGAAGGTCAAGGAAGAGGAAATCGAGATCGCCACCACTACATTCCGGATGACTACTCCGAGAGATCTTATCATGGCGATGAGCGAATTAACGACTGGCTCGCAGACGATAATTACATTGAAAGGAACGAATACGATAGAAATTATGCGAGGCCGTATAATCAAGAGCGACACCAACGGGGAGTACGCGAGCTAAGGCAGAGAGAATTCACGACTCCTCAAGTGGGTCCTTATAGTTCCGCAATCGTTTTGGGAAGAACTGCAAGGGATTTTGAGTTAAAACCTCATATTATAAACAACCTCCCAACGTTTCATGGCCTCGCTAATGAAGATCCCTTGGCATTCCTTAAAGAGTTTTATGATGAAGTAAGCAGGACTCCATCTCCGGGACTGCACCACGAAGACCTTCAAATGGTGTGTTTCCCTAGCTGCATGAAGGACAAAGCCAAATCCTGGCTGCTTTCATTGGAACCAAGATCTCTGATTGATTGGCCGATGGTTAGTGACAAGTTCATTAACCAATATTACTCAGCTCAGACGACAGGCCATATAAGGAGACAAATAGCAAATTTCGTCCAGCAAGATGGAGAGCTGTTTTGGGAACGTTTCAAGGCTCTGTTACAAGCTTGCCCACACCATCACAATTCTCCGGGGATGGTGAATCAACTCTTCTACCAAGAATAACATAGAGGTGGCTGCTGGGGGATATTTTGGGAACTTGACAGCGATGGCTGCCAAGCAGTTATTTGAGAGGATGAGCGAGAAGTCAAGGCAGACTAGCTCTCGACCACGAAAGATACGCGTTAATGAGGCCACCGAGATACCAAACAATGAGATCATCGAGGTGTGCAATCGTTGTGGAGAGCAAGGACATTTGGTGGATACGTGTAAAATGGTGTATTACGAGGAAAATGAGGCTGAGGCTTTCGCCATCAAGGAGCAAAATCGCCATCAAGACGTTCCAACTTACGAACACCACCAATCCACTAAGTTTAACGCACAACGAAATTCTCCGTACTTTAAATGGGGACCTGAAAACCCACATTCCACCCCAGCACAGAATAATTCAATGCCACCACCAAATAAACCACAAACGCCGGTACCGACTCCTACCCCGATGCAACCAAATGACCAATTGCTCGTTTGGCAGCAAAATCAAGTTACCGGGACACTAAAAAACAGGGATGGACTTGCAAACTTGACCACTCAAGTTACTAAGCAAGGCGAGACTCTGAATGACCTTACTCGAAGCGTGAAGAACTTAGAGAAAATAATGGGCCAAATGGCGAAGTTTATTGCCAAACATGACAATGAGAAAGGGAAGCTCCCGAGTCAACCCGAACAGGCTTCCGCGGTTCATGTTTTACGTAGTGGGAAGACGGTAGGAAATGGAGTGGAAGAGGAGAAAGCAGAGGACGCGAACATTTTAAATAAGGGACTGCCCACGAATGATGATCCTAAACCAGTTGATCTAATGCATAAGTCACCGAACCCTTACATTCCTGGGTCATTAAAAGAGAAGTTTCCTAATCAAGTCGCGATTCCACCAAGTCTCAAACCCAGCAACCAAAACAGTTGGCACCACCTATAAGAGACAAGGTTCCCTTTCCGATCCGACTACGTCCAAACAAAGAGAATAAAAAATTCATGGAACTTTATAATTTGCTAAAGAACGTTAACGTTAACCTGCCTCTTTTGGACGTGATTAAGACAATGCCTGCACACGTGAAGTTCTTCAAAGAGCTAGCCGCGAGGGAGCGGCGATTGGAAACAGCACAACGAGTCGAGTTAACTAGAGAGGTGAGCGCCATATGCAAGGGTCCACTCCCGAAGAAGGAAAAAGACCCTGGGAGTTTTTGCATTACTATCGCTTTAACTAACGGGCAAACAACACGGGGAATGCTCGATCTCGGCGCCAGTATTAATTTAATTCCGTACTCGTTATATAAGGAATTTGATCTTGGAATGATGAAACCAACGACGATGCGACTACAGTTGGCGGATCGTTCTTTAAGACAACCACTTGGTAATGTTGAGGACGTGCTGGTCCAAGTTGGTGAATTGGTGATTCCTGTTGACTTTGTTATACTCGATGTCGGTGAGGTTCCGAAGGAGGGAACAGAACATACGATCTTGCTGGGTTGACCATTCATGTCCACTTCCCATACATTGATCGACGTGAACAAAGGAAGAATGACTTTATCGGTTTTGGGAGAGACAGTTACGTTCTCGATTAGAGATATCAATAACACTCCCTCACCGATGATGCAAGAAGACTTTTCATTTATTGATCCTATTGCATCTTGCATTCATGAAATGAAAGGTGTCACTGTGTTGGATGAGTCAAGCGTCGAGGACGACGCAGAATTTTTAAGCAGGGTGGCGGAAATGTTGGATATAGACTTCAATGAAATTACCGAAGATTATGAAGGGCTTGAGGATTTTGATGAAGAGCTATGTGAAATAGCTAACGCACCTGCGTTTGAGCCGAAAGTAGAACTAAAACCGTTATCGAATCATCTGAAGTACGTTTTTCTCGAGGCCAACGAAATAAAACCCGTCATAATCTACTCTGCATTAACAGAGCATGAGGAAAAAGAATTTATTGCAGTACTGAGCACACATAAGGAGGCTATAGGATGGAGCATCAGCGACATCAAAGGGATAAGTCCCATTACGTGCATGCACAGGATTGAGCTAGAACCCGATGCAAGACCAATTCGAGATGGCCAGCGGAGATTGACACCGACGTTGTATGAAGTGGTCAAGAAGGAAGTTTTGAAACTGAAAGAGGAAGGGATCATTTACGCAGTCTCTGATAGTAAATGGGCGAGCCCGATTCATGTGGTACCCAAAAAGGGCGGCATCACCATAATTGAAAACGAGAAAGGTGAAGTAGTCCCAACCAGGCTGACGACGGATGGCGAATGTGCATCGATTATAAAAAGCTAAATGCTGCGACAAGGAAGGACCATTTCCCACTGCCATTTATCGACCAACTTCTGGACGAACTGGCTGGGCACGAATTCTATTGTTTCTTGGATGGCCTTTCTGGTTACTATCAAGTGGCAATAGCTCCGGAGGATCAAAACAAGACTACTTTCACGTGCCCCTTTGGCACGTTTGCATTCCGGAGGATGCCGTTTGGTCTGTGCAATGCTCCAGCAACTTTTCAGAGGTGTATGCTTTCTATCTTTTCTGATTTTATCGATGATTTCTTGGAAGTGTTTATGGATGATTTTTCTATCTTTGGTGATTCGTTTGAGAGTTGTTTAACTAACTTATCTAGAGTCTTGGAGCGATGCATTGAGAAAAATCTCACTTTGAGTTGGGAGAAATCCCATTTTATTGTTAAGAGTGGCACTGTACTAGGACATGTTGTTTCTAGTAGAGGGTTGGAGGTAGACAAGGCAAAGATAGACGTTATTGGAACTCTTCCTCCACCTCGTGATATCAAAGGAGTTCGGAGTTTTCTTGGGCATGCAGGATTTTATAGGCGTTTTATTCAAGATTTTTCGAAAATTAGTCGCCCACTTTGTAAATTGTTGTCTCAAGACACTTCATTTGTATTTGATGAAACTTGTATGAATGCATTTGAAACTCTTAAGGAGAAACTTACTTCTGCACCAGTTGTCGTTGCCCCTGATTGGACTCTACCATTTGAGATAATGTGTGATGCGTCTAATGAGGCAGTAGGGTCTGTTCTAGGACAACGTGTCGAGAAGTTGCTTAGGGTTATTTATTATGCAAGTTATATACTAAACGATGCCCAACGTAACTACACGACTACTGAAAAAGAATTGTTAGCAGTTGTATTTTCCTTAGATAAATTTCGATCTTACATTGTAGGGGCTAAGGTCATTGTGCATACTGATCATGCTGCTTTACGTCATTTATTTGCTAAACCACAAAGTAAACCACGTTTGATTCGTTGGATTTTACTGTTACAAGAATTTGACGTAGAAATTAAGGATAGGCGTGGTTGTGAAAATYTGGTAGCTGATCATTTGTCTAGGATGGTAACTGAAAATGATGAGAAATGCATGATTGACGATTTGTTTCCCTATGAAAGTGCTTATGTTCTTAATGCTTCTGATTCTCCTTGGTATGCTGATATTGTGAATTATCTTGCTTGTGGTATCATACCTAATAACATGAACTACCAAGAGAGAAAAAGGTTTTTGCATAAATGCAGGAGTTACTTCTGGGATGAACCCTTTGTGTTTAAAGTATGCAAAGACGGACTGAACAGACGTTGTGTCCCTGATGACGAGATGACGAGCATTTTGCAGTTTTGCCACGACCTTGGTGGCCATTTTGGAGCACAAAAGACCGCGTTTAAGATCCTTTTGGCAGGTTTTTATTGGCCAACCTTGTTTGCTGATGTCTACGACTATTGCAAGAACTGTGATGAGTGCCAAAGAACAGGAAACATAGGGAAGAGAGACGAAATGCCTCTCATACCGAATCAAGTAGTCGAGATTTTCGACGTGTGGGGGATCGACTTCATGGGACCATTTCCAAAGAGTGGAGATTTCGAGTACATCCTGGTGGGCGTTGATTATGTGTTCAAATGGGTGGAAGCTATCCCAACACGCAAGGCAAATGCTGACATTGTTCTGAAGTTTCTACAAGGAAATATATTCAGTCGATATGGAGTCCCTAGAGCGATAATAAGTGACGGGGGGAGTCACTTTTGCAACAGAGCATTTGAGCGATTGATGAATAAATGCGGAGTTCGACATAAAGTAGCCACCCCCTACCACCCTCAAACTTCTGGTCAAGTTGAAACTAGCAATCGCCAATTGAAGAGCATTCTCGAGAAAACAGTTGGTCCAAATAGGAAGGACTGGGCTACGAAACTGGTAGATGCACTATGGGCATACAGAACTGCATATAAGACAGTGCTCGATTTGACTCCTTTTCAACTCGTTTACGGGAAAGTGTGTCATTTGCCGGTAGAGATGGAGCATAGAGCAAGTTGGGCAATTCGGAAGCTCAATATGGATCATCGAGAAGCTGGGGAACACCGGAAACTGGAACTGACTCATCTCGAAGAAATGCTAAACGAGGCATATGACTGTGCTTGGAGATAAAAACTTGCCATGAAAAAGCATCACGATCGCCATATCGTTGACAAAAACTTGGAAGTAGGTAAGTTGGTTTTACTCTATAACTCACGGTTGAAATTTTTTCCAGGAAAATTGAAATCAAGATGGAGCGGACCTTTTGAGATCAAGGAATTAAACGAATTTGGAGCTGTCACTCTTTACGATGCGAAGAACGATACAACTTTCAAGGTTAATGGCCATTGAGTGAAGCTTTACCGCGAAGGGATGATGCTGAATAAGGATCGTGAAATGGTGGAACTCCAAGATCCGCCATCTATCAAGAATTAAACTCTGGAACTGCGTCAAGCAAGCGACGTAAAAAGTTGCGCTTCTTGGGAGGCAACCCAAGCGTTAGTTAATTTTTAATTTTTACTTATTTTATTATTCATTTTATTTTATTTTCTTTATGTTTTTGTTATGTCTATTTTCGTGGTATGTTTAATCGGGTTCGAGTATGCAGAATTTTCGATTTCGGCTGGAACAGTGAACCTAACTGTTACCACTAACGGTTACCCTAACCGTTAGGGGCAACCACTAGCCCTAATGGTTGCTGCACAGACTTACCGCTGGAACAGAAATTCAGATCACTAACGGTTACCCCAACCGTTAGGTGCAACCGTTAGCATCCCAGACGCGTCAATTTGGAGCTGATTTTAATTGGGAACTTTTTCCAGGAAGGTAAGTTCTATTTTTGTGAGGTTTTGGGCGAATTCAATTCAAGGGAGTTTAGACTTAATTCTTTTAAGGGAGTTCTGAATTAATTAAGGAAAATTTTTAATTCCTACTTTTTTTGATTAGTCCTAGATTTTTTAGGATTCCTACTCTTAGGACTATTGTACCTCTATATATTTGACACCCCCTTGAAGCCTATAATTCATTCACTTCTTAGCTTCAACCACAAATACAATCTTTCTCCCAAGCTCTCTTTTCTTTTTCTTACCAACATCCATGGAGGCATTTGTCGAGCGTGACGAGTATGATAAGATGATGAAGAGTTTGGAAGACTCAAAAGAAGAATTGCAGAAGTTGAAGATGGAGAATCGCGACCTCAGATTTGAAAAGATGAGATTTCACTGGAAGGCCAATAGATGCGAAGACTTATGGAAAGAAGAGCAGAAAAGGGGATTTAACCTTCTTCAAGAAATCGAGAGGCTTAGGAGGATTATTCACAAAGCTAGTCTCCCCGAATTCCCTGAGCATGTGCCTGCCTACGAAGCCAGAGAATCTTCCGAAAGCTCGAGTTCTGAAAATTCCAAGAAGTCACGGGACGATTAGCTAACCTTAGTTGATTTCTTATTTTAGTTGGGAGTGTGGGAGTCTTTTTGCTGAAATTTTAATTTTAATTTATCACGAGTTGTTATTCATGTCATGTGTTTTCAAGCTTTAATGAATAATTTATTGTGAACGTATTTTCTCGTGAGTGGCAGTTTTTATTTTTTTAACTTCTCGCTTTTCGTTAGCAAGACCATCTTTCGGCCCAAACACTTGCCACCGAGCATCTACACACGACAATTGATAATGGCTGTACTCTTTTATTTTACTGTAATTTTTATTTTTATTTTTATTTTTATTTTTATGTTAATCTTGAAATCAGCATTGGTGCGTTAATCCGCTGCGCAGAAATCTCGAATTCTTAGAATTATTTTGAACACAGCGTACAGCTAATGGTTGCCCCTAAAGGTTGCACCAACCCTTAACGCTAACGGTTGCACCAACCATTAGCACCAACCGTAAGCAGCCAGACTAGTAGAAAAGGAAGGTTTCAGCGTGAGGAATCCGAAAATCTATAAGGTAAGTTTCGATTTGGCTTATTTCTGAGCGTATTTTCGTGTATATTCAGTTTCCTTATTTTAAAATATCTACGCGGGTAAGTTTATTTAAGCTACCTTAAATCATAAAATAAAAGAGGAATCAGGATTCTTGAACCTTAAGCCAAAACACCTATAAATACAACCCCCTAGGTTCAACACAATCACACCACTTGAAGTACTTCTCAAGTCTTTCTCCATTACCCTAGCGAACACTCTTCCTTCGATTATGGCTTATCGTTTACGTGCCACCATCGTACGGAGCCTTCGGGCTGCGCTATCCAAGGCTCGGGAGGAGGCGGAGTCGTTATTCGTCAATTTGCGACACTCCCTCACGTCCATCGCTTCCTTGCAAGCCGACATTGATAAGTTGGAAGAAGAGCTCGAGGAAACCAAGGCGAAGTTGGAAAAAGAGGCGGAGTACTGCACGTTTTTCTTTCGCGAAGGGCTGAAACTCATGCAAGAAGTGCATAATTTCCGACGACGTTTGTTGGTAAATGAGGAAGAAGTTCGACAACTTCAAGAAATATGAGACACCCTCTTACTACAGCAAGAGATATGGAAACACGAGTTGAAGGGTGCCTCCGACAAGATTGCTGAACTGGAGGAGAGGATTTACAACCCTAGCACTTGAACCTATGAATCTGCGAAGTCTAGCGAGCCGTAGTGCTAATTTCAATTTTAGTCGAGTCCTTAGGATCTTGAATCCTAATTTATCTTTTAGTTTATCTTTTTATTATTTTTGTCGTATTTGTCTTTGTTTATTTTAATTTTCGTTTGTTCACGGCTCGCAATTATTAATAAAATTTATTTATGCTTTAATTTCTCTGATTTCCGAATGAATTATTTATTTTTAGCGACTTTCTGCCCAGCTAACGGTTAGTGCTAAGGGTTACCCCAACCGTTAACACCAACCGTTAGCACCAACAGTTAGTGAATTTTTGGCCCGGCCCGTTATTGTTTTCATAAACCAACCCTTAGGGCTTCCCAACCTTATTTTCGCCCCTCTGCCCAACCGTTAACTATTCCCACCACAACCCTTAGCGATTTTCTATCGCATCAAACCAGCAACATAGGATCGCAACCCCTGTACATTCACAAAAACGCGAAGGCGATTTTCCACGGAGGCGGCCACCAGAGACGACAATTCACGGAGGCGGCTGCATTCTAGGACGTCGATTTCAAGTTCAAAACCTGCAGGGGTAAGTGCGGCTTATCTTTCTCTACTTGTTGACTGCTGGTGCGATTGGGTTGCAGATTGGATTGTTGGGTTGGTTTAAGTTGAGTTTCTGGGCTGGGAGTTGTTGGATTTTGGCTGCGCACAGAAGGTGCTCGACGAAAGTACTAACGGTTGCAGTAACGGTTGGAGCAACCGTTAGCAGTAACCGTTAGGGCTAAAGGTTGCCCCAACCGTTAGGACCAACCTTTAGGAGCAACCGTTAGCCTCAACCTGTAGAATTTTCAGAGCTGTTTTCTCACCGATTTTCGATCGATTCTCGTTCGTTATTTCCCTTCTTTGGTTTGAATGGAGTCACCACGTAGAAACGTAGCCAACGAAGTTGGAGCCCCATTCCCGGTTTACGAGGAAGAAATCGACCTTTACTGGTCTTTGTTAGGCCGATTGATTATAAGCCCCGTCTATATAGACATCGACTATTGGATGGATCAGGCTAATAGAGGGAATCGGTTTGCCGAGAGATTCGTGGGATACATTAAGAACTTAGAGTGCATTCATTGGGCACGGTTGAGATCTCCAGCATACGAGCGGTTGATGCTCAAGTTTTACACTACCTTCGAGCTTATGGCCAATCACGCTCTTTACTTTCGTTTTAATGGGGTGGAGTACACTATGGAGATGGACGAAATTGAGGGTTTGTTCGATTTTAATGGTCGCATGACACTCCGTGGGCGAGATCACCGCTACGATGAGTATGAGTTTTGGGAGGAAATTACGGGGGAGATATACGCGGGGAGGATCCAATACCCCCTGTCGATGATTACAGACAACGCCCTTTACGCTGCCTATAGATTCCTCACTCTTTGCGTTATAGGGAAGGAGGATCCGACGATAATCAACAAGGACGAGTTATACGCTCTTTGGTGCATGACTCGAGATGTAACCGTCCAGGTTCTTCCTTTGATGATCCGGAGTATAAGGAATGTCCGGAAGATGGGTGGTGAGCGAGCTGCTCCGATGATCCACGGATTATTTATCTCGAAGCTCGCTGAGTTTTGTGGAGTTGAGCCGAGCCACGACGATGTTGGTCATAATCCACAGCCTCTCGAGTTGGCATGGAGGATTTATCGACCGCTAGGGCAGCGGAAAGGATTGAGGCAACGAGTGACTATACTCGTTGACGATGAGGAGACCGACGACGAGGCGACTGCAGGGACTGAGATTGCTGACAGTCAGAATGGAGAGAGTAGCCGGAGTCGTGCGGTGACTCAAGTTGTGGGGTGTGACGATTCTGACGAAACCCATACCGAGCACGTTGTCGAGCAGACGGTAGAGCCACCTCCTGAGCGAGTCTACGAGGATGACGATGGAGCGCATACTGCAGTACCTCCTTTCTTTACTGCCTTCCTGGATGAGTTTAGAGAGTTCCGAGCTGATGTTTACGATAGGCTCACAGGCTTGGAGTACGATATTGAGGCGGGGAGGGCGGACGCACGTTTAGGATTGGATTTGGCTCGAGAGACTAACGATAGGGTGAGTCGTTTATACACGATGGTCGAGACCCAGGGGAGGATGCTATCTTCACTGACGGACGATTTTGCTCAGTTTCGCTTAGATGGACAGAGCAGTCGAGCCCCAGCACCACCTTCTGACCCGATGGACTTTATGCATTATCAGGGCCCACATGACCATTTGCCTCCAAATATCTGATTTGCGGCTGTGTTTTCTGTTTTCTGTTATTCATGTTGTATTTTGTTGACTTTGCTGTTTTTATGTTCTGTTATCTATTTTTCTTTTAGACATGTTTTTCTTTATGTTCTTGTGTTAAGTCTTGTTCAATATCACGACGGTCTCACACGGCGAATTGATGAATGAATTCAAGTAGCGCAGCTCGCCCATTTATTTCAGGGACGTTTTCTTTACCCTCACTTTATTTTTATTTTTCACTTATGGCAACCGGGAGTTTGCCATCTTTTTTTTAGAGGGGGGGATGAGTTGAGTGATTTAATGTTCTGGTTACCATTACATGTTGAATTCATTTGAGATTATTTAAACGTGATTAGTTGTAACTACTTCCACGCTGAATTTTGTTAGTATGGCTTGCCTGTCAAATTTAACTATGTCTGATTTGACGTCCTTGTCTTTTGAGCGTGCATAAGTGCATAAATCTTTCAAAAAGTTATTATTTTATATAGTGTAAAATGGTACTTGGACGCAATTGATTTCACAAAACCTTAAAAACAGCGTCAATTTAAAAAAAATTATGCAAAAAGCCTATGAGTAGCCTGAGTGTTTATCATCTTTGCATGTACTTGAATAAGTTTCAGTCTTGATATCTCTTTGATACCGCTGTGTGTAGTTGACTTTGAAAATGAGGTTAAGGCACAGATAAGAACCCTATTTCCGGCCATATTCATATATTTTAGCCACTATAAATTCCGAATGAGCCCCTCATAGCCAAATAATCCATATCTATAGCCATGAGTGTTTTTTAGTCGACCTACAACCCATTAAAAGCGTGGGGTAGGAGTTCGTAATTTTTATTGGTTATTAGTGTTTTGGAATTTTTTTTTATAAGGGATTTATGAATATTTGTGATAAAGGATCACCATCCTGCAAAAAAAAAAAAAAAAAAAAAAAAAAAAAAAAAAAGGACCCCATAAAACAGAATTAGAGGGGGATAAAATAAAAATAAAAAAGAGAGAAAATAAGAAGGATGGTGAATTGTGTTAGTCATTACCTAAGCGCTAATGAAGGCTTGTGTTTTATTATTAATTTTCTTATGAAGCCTATGTTTAGAAGGCAAGAGTTGTGTAAGAAGCGTACTATAAGCTTCAATTTGTTTAAGTGGTTTAAGCGACAAGTCGGTTTTAGAGTTACGAGTTGAGAAATAGCCTATGGCTACGTTTTGAGTGTTTGGGTAGGTTTTTCTTTTGAACGAGGTGAAGAATTTTTGCTTCGTAATTAGATTAGGATGAGTGAGCGATTAGCCACACGACTTATATATTTCATACCCGTCCAAAGAGCCTTACATTATAACTCGAAAAGACCTTTTCTGATTCTTAGTTCTGACAGCGCACTTAATTTGCGGTTGAGAAGAGATTGATTTTCGATGCTTATTTATTGTACATGTATTTGTATGATTTGAGTGTAAACACATCCCATGCAGCAATGCTTGAGTGCTTTGAGTGAACACCCCTAAATATTTTCCTTTTAAGAGGATACATGAATTTGTTTTTGAAGCGATAATGTAATAAAGGTGGAGTGTTTGATGTTGCGTGATCAGTACCTATATTTTCTAAATTATGTATGTAGCATGGCACGACTCATCGCTTGGGCTAATTTTCTTTCAAGTTACACTTTGAAAATAACGTCTGTTCGAGGACGAACAAACAAATAAAGCGTGGGGTAGTTGATTAACATGCATTTGTGGTTATTTTTAGTAGTGTTTTAGTATCTTTTTATCAGTGTTTTTGGTATAAGTTGGACCATTCGAGCTTGAATTCGTATATTTAGACTTCCGACTTATTTTACCGTGTTTTGATCTAATTGATGCAAAATAAGTGATTATTGGATGTTTTTCACTTTACAGCTAAGTAACCGGGAGTGTTCAGCGCATTAGAGATAAAGTACAATGATCGAGAGATGAAGATCGAGCTTTCCGGCGAAAAGTAGCAAGTTTGTGGAGTTAATGGTTACTCCTAACGGTTGCACCAACCTTTAGTACTAACGGTTGCTCCAACCCTTAATGCTAACTGTTATACCAACCGTTAGTACCAACCATTACCCTTAACCATTAGCAACAGGCCCGAAAGGCAGAAGAGAAGCTAACGGTTGCTACTAACGGTTACCCCAACCGTTAGCAACCAACCGTTAGCGGGGCCCAGAATGCAGCAGACAGGTTTTTCGGCCCAGAACACAGAAAACCCTATAAATACCTCTCTTAATCCGAATTTCGGGCATCTAGGTCTGCGTGTACGCCTCCTAACCCTAAAATTCAGAGCATAATCCGAGGGTTTCAAGACGGACGACGACAACAAGACGCGACGATTAAGGTGCGACGAAGAATCGACGACTACAAGTTCTCAAGCCGTTCGACGCCGATTCATCCGTTGGAGTCCCGTTCGCTGCGTTCACTCTTCGGAACAGCCGAAGATCTTTCGATTTCCAGTAGCTTAAACGAGTACTTTGAACGTTCATTTAATTCTCTTAGTTTTTAATCATTAGTTTTCTAGCTTTAGAATATTGGTTTGCTTATGGTCGTATTTTTCGTTTCGTTGGACGTATTTAGTTAGTTAATCTCAGTTTATTTTCAGTATTATATGCTTAGTGTTGGTAGTTTAATTATTTGTTGGTTGGAGTTCAGTTTATGCATGCAATTCATTCCAGTTCTGTCAACAGTTAGTGCTAACCGTTGCTGTTAACCGTTACTGCTAACGGTTGGACCAACAATTAGTAGTAACCGTTAGTGCTAAGGGTTGCAGGCAGTAACAGTTAGCGCTAAAAGTTGCAACAGTTAGCAGTTTATTATTTGAATGTTTAGTTTAAGTTGCTGAATCTAAATTACTCTTTAGTTATTGAATTAGTTTTTGATTGTTTGAGTTTATTTAATTAATTAGATAATTTATTTTAGCTTAGTTAATTTATTTAGTTTAGTTCTTTGATTTCGTAGTTATTAATCTTCATCAACACCCCCCCCCCCATTTGTATGTGTTATTTGAAATTGAACAAATCATTTAAGATTCCGATTGTATGTTCTTCGAGAGACGACTCGAGTCAAGTTGCCTAACTACGCGCGAACCCCGTTCTCTTGCGGGCAATCTATTGAACTTTTGACAAATTTTCATAAGTAAGCAACTAAAAAGCTTGAATCAGGTATATCCATCAACTATGAACTATTGTGTAAGACTTTTTCAAGAGAGGATAGTAGGTGTCTCGGTTAACCTTTCATGCAATCGGTGCGAGAAGAACTCCCTCTGGCTCACATAATTTATTTCATTTTCTATCGGTTTTTGATGATTAGCAAAAGGTATATCTTGTCTATAATTATCTTTACCATAAGAAAATAATAATGGATATTGTAGAGCAAGGTAAGACGGATGTAACTCATTGATACATCTCAATTTTCCAGATCTTCTTTCTAATATAATATCCCAATCACCTACATGTTTTTCAAAATCACCAACAACTAAGATGGCAAGTTCATCGGGTTCGGGTAGATTGTGCGTTCTTGCATATGTGTCTCTTCTGCCAATAAGGCGTAATTTTATTTCGATAACACCGCTTTCGAGAAACTTGTCCTTGAAATTTCTAAATGATTTTACCAAATTATTTGACCTATCTAACATGGATTTGAGTCCAACCACAATTTCAGTATGTAGAGAATTATTTTCATTGTCTTTTCTGCATGAATGTAAATTATAAAATATGAATACTGTAAAAAAATAATATATTAATTTGAATAACCAATGATAATTTATGAAGTTGAAAATCATTCCTAATCGAGTTTAATTCGGTATTGAACTTCGTTTGCAGTATCGTATATAACTTCGGTGTAGAACCTTCTTCTAGAAGCAAACTCCCTATTAGATGATAGTTTTGACCATGCATACGGAATATCGGTGGCGAATTTTTCGTGTTCATATTAGAATCAAAATTTCCACCCATTGAAGTAAGAGAATGCATGTTGTTGTATGATCGAACATTCTCTAAAAAATGTCTTCTTTTATCGCTAAAACTGAATATTAGATCATACAAAACTTGTGGTGACTTCTTCAAAGGAGGCAACACGATCTTTTCCTTGTTACAACAGGTAGAGTACTCCGGTATCGTAGTTTCAACACTTGGCTTCAATCTCTCTCCATACCAAAAATATATTGAACAATATCCACATATGAAAGTAGGATTACAAATATCCCAATAAACTGTTCGATAATAAATTTAGACAAATGAAGATGTCATTGAAATCAATAAACTATATATATATATATATATATATATATATATATATATGTATATATATATATATATAATTAAAATTTATATTTGAATTAAATAAAATATCTTAGTGTATTGTTGGAAATAAAAAGATTTGAAGGAGTTTTAGGTTTCTTGGGGTACCGTTTACTTGAAGGTTTACAAAGTGTTGTAGTCACTTTCTTCTAAACTGCTCAGTTATTCTTGCACAGCTACTTGCAGTGGATGATGTGAATCCTTTTAAATATCAAAAAAGTATAATTACAAACAAAGATAAATATTAATTAAACCAATATATCATCCATTCCAAGCGAAGCATACGAAACAAACACATATATTAGGAGGATTTTGCATTAATATATACTTGTTTAACGCCCGTGTAATACAAGAGACTTATCAAAAGATAAATATAAAAAATAATTTTGATAATTACTGAATTTTAAACCTAAAATTAAAAAAAATGTATTTTTAACCCATGTCTTGTACATGTCTAATATATTTATTAGTTATTATAAATATTAAATAATTTTGTATTTGATGTTTATATTAAATCCATTAATAATTTTAGTTACATAGTTACAAAAATTCAAAAGGCGACACATTCTAAACCCATGTTAATATCTATTTTATTATTAAATCAATTTATATATTAATTTTTAGAATAAATCATTTTAAATTATATTATTAATAAAACTTATTTAGTTATTTTCATAATTAAGTTTTTTTAATTAAAATTATTTCAAATGTAGTTTGACTTTTAATTAAAATAACTCATTTAGATCTTATCTACTAATTATATATGACTTATTTCTATTTTTATATTAGGAGAATCAAATGAAAGTATTGAATAAGGAAAAATATAATAAAAGAACTAAATTAAATAAGATGCAACAAAAAAGAAAAGTATTAAATTAGGTAAAAATTAGACTCAGATGACACATAAGCAAACGAAGTATCATAATTTTTAATTTGTCATATGATATGAAGCAGACACATATGTTAGGAGGATTTTGAATTAACTAGTGTAGACACCCGCGATTACGTGAGCATTATTAAAAAAAATCATAAAAATATAATATTTATTTTAAGAATAAATTCAAAAGGTAGACATTAAATACAAAGTGAAAAAATAATGTTCACTTTAAATTTTGAAAACCTACTTTGTACACATATTATTAATATGCAAATACCAAGAAATAATTCATCAAGTTCAAAAGTTGAATTATTATTCACTTTAAATTTTGAGAAAAACTCATTGTATACCACATTTACTATTTTATTTTATATTTTACATTGAAACAAATAATCTTGAACCATTTACGTCTCTTCATTCTCAATAAGTGCAAATGGGCTCAATTAGACAAAATTTGTTAATGTCTATACCAAACCAACATGTTTATTGAAATGACAATGACTCTATATTTCACACAAAGAGAAACAAATAATTTAGACAAAATATTATAAATGTTTCATATATTTATAAGATTATATTTTATATGTATATGGATAGTATAATATTTATAAGATTACGTAGATTGTGTGAAATAATTTACAGTTATTATATATTTACATTTAAGKAWTATATATTCAAACCATCATATTATTTTAAAATCTAGAATATTATTAAAAAAAACGTTGAACATGGTTCATAAAAAGATTACTATTCGTTGAAATGTAGTTTACAAATTATAAAATACATAGTTGTACAAAACATTCACACGCTATTCTCCAGCCTGCAGTAAAATAAAATAATAAGATGTGAGAGCATAACAGTTATGTACTATTATTCAAATATATAAAAATAATTGAGAATCAAAAAAATAGTATATCTATTAAAAAATAATATTACAAAAGGCACATTAAATGATTTTTTTTGAAATCAGATATAATATTAATTGCACTTTATTGTTATCTATATATTCTCATTAACTTGATTTTTTATTTTATATAAAAATAATTTGTACCTAAATTAATATAGAATTATTTCAAAACAAACATGATTATTTAATTAAAATTATTAATTAAAATTAAAAAAACATGATTATTAATCTCTCCATCAAATATAAAAGTCTAAATGAATAATAAATATTTTTTAAAATTAGTAATTGTAATTAAGAACAGTGTTTTAATACATCTCCCAACTAAAAAATATTTAAATCTAAAAAAATAAACATGATAAAACTTGAATATTAAATTAAATTAACAAAAAAATTAAATGAATATATACTTGTTTTGATCAAAATCTAAACCAAATGGTAATAACATTGTATGAATTGATTGAATATAATCATTTGTATTATAAATAATTCATAAATTATGAAAAATTGACTTTATATAGTTAGTCTTTGTAAGATGTAAACACAATTAGGGTGGATAACATAATTAAGAAATTTTAATAACCAATTTTAATTTTTATTAGGATGACTTTAATTATTAAGATTTGAGAAATAACTCAGTTAATCTTAACACTCATAGTTGACTTTCTATTTTGAAATATTGATCTATAAACTTACTATAGGATATTTTTAAAATCAAAATAATCAATATTAAATCTCATTAGGATAGGTTTAATCATTCACATTATAAAAATATATTCCTTAATTGTAGTGAAATTGACTTTAATTGTCATTTGAAAAAATGACAGTTTCAAAATTACATTTATATGTATAAGCAAGTCTAATACTCCGTCTTGATTGAATAATTAATTTGACAAATAATTAAATAATAAGAAACCGTATTTTGTTTGTAATCTGATTGATTGGTTACCATACATACAATATATATTTATTACACCTAATAAAAGCAGAAAATTATGGTTGTAAGGTGAAGATTTATTTTGATAAATATGTATCTCTATTACATTTTGCAGTAGAATTCGTTTGGTCAAACTTATTAAAAATTTCATTTACAATTTAATTAGTTATTAGAGTAGTATCTTCTATTAGACATTACATATTTTTAGGTGCATGGCAAATCTACCATCTCCCCTATATATTAATACAAAATCCTCCTATCCTATGTGTCTGCTTCACATGCTTCGTTAGCTTTCGCAAAATTTTTGGTGCCTCGGTGTCATCCAAGCCTAATATTAATCTATTTTAGTATTTTTCTTTTTTATATATTTACCTACTTTAAGACTTTGCTAATTTATATTTTGCCTAATTCAATATTTCTCTTTTATTACATCATACCTACTATAGTATTTTCCTTAACATATTTTGTCCAATTCAATATCTTACTTTTATTCTTCTAATATAAAAATATAAAAAAAAAATTATCTAATTAGAAAAAATCTATATAAGTTGAATTAATTTTTATTTACAATAAAAGTTGAAAATAATTTTATTATAATTCTAAATATTTATATAAAAAAAATATGAGTTATATAAAATTATTACAAAAGGGAAATAAATATAAAAATATAAACTTAAATTTTTTTAACTAATCCCAATATAATAAAATGAAAATAATATTAACATATATATATGAAAAACTATTGTTATACCAAACAAAAAACAAAAACAAAGTTAAAAAAAAAAAAAGATAACATAATACTAATAATAAATTATTATGCCTATAAAAATAAATAGTAAATATATTCTAGATCTCTTTATCTAATTAAAATATAATGCATTGATACATATATTATATATCTGAACGAACAAATTAGTATCTCAAGCAGAATTAAAATAATATTACATATATTACAAGTTAGATGCACGATATTTTTTCAATAGAATAGTGTCTTATAATATTTAATTTTTTATATCACATATTCATATGTAACACGCAAGTGTTGTATATTTTATATTTTTTCAAACTCAATTTTCTACGGGTTTCCCCGTCAAGTTTAAGGTATTTTGATATGCTTTACAACTAATTTCGCGACTTAATGTTAAAAAAAACTTGAAATTTCTCTATTCTGAAAACCAGTCTTACTGTGATTATAACAAGTAATGTTCTTCATATATCACAACTAATTTCGTTACTCACGGTAAAAAACTTGCAAAATTCTTAATTCTGAAAACCAGTTTTACTGTAATTAGAACAAGTAATGTTTTGATTTGTGTGTAAGAATTATTTATTGTGAGAATAAAACAAAGAATGTTACGAATTGTATGTACCATTTTCAGTATTATTCTTTTGGTATTTTTAATGAGTATTACTCTTTCCAAATCCCGCATAATATGCGTATGTCTGCTTCGCATTCTTCGTTTGGCAAATAAAAAGTTCTGGTATTTCGATTGCGTAGGTTTCATCCGAACCAAATATCTAATTAATTTAATATTTTTATTTTATTGTATCTCACCTAATTTATTCTTTTCATTTTATTATATTTTGCCTAATTTAATATTCTTTATTATATTTTGTCTAATTCAGTATTTTTCTTTTATTCTCCTAATATAAAAATACAAATAAGTCATATAAAATTACTAGAAAAGATCTAAGTTAGTTAATTTAATTAAAAGATAAATACATAAGATATAATTTTAATTAAGAAAATATTATGAAATTATTAAATAAGTAGTATTTATAATAAATATTAAGGAACTTATACGGTGCCTTCACGACACCATTCTTCACTTAGTGGGATTTAATAGGGACCATTATATCAATTTTTGGCCTTTTAGATTAAGAGATCTATGATTGTAAATGTAGAAGGGTGGGGGGCATGGTGCCCTTAAAGACGCCGTAGAGTTTTTTCTAAATATTAATATAATTTTAATTTTGTAATTTTAAATATTCTATATAGGTAAATTAAGATTTGTTTGAAATAATCTAAGAATGTAATTAAATATTGGTAATGAATTCAATCTAACATAAAAATATAAAATTATATAATAATAATAATAATTATTATTATTATTAAATATTGATTAGACATCGGTACAATGCGACACGAGTTGAGAGTATGACACCAGTCTAGGTTCTCAAAGTATGTAAGTAATATTATTAACGAACTTAATCTAAACATTAAAATACAAAATAAAGTAATAATAATTAATAAGTAGAGATTAGGCACCGGTTTAAAATGTGACTTCTTTCGAGTTTTTATAAGTATGTAAATAAAATTATTAATGAATTGAATCTAAGCATAGGATTGAGAATACATCATTTGAGTTTCTCACTTTACATAAAAATTTGTAATTATTGCAAATATTTTTTATATTTATCTTTTGATATATCCAGTGTAATACACGGGTATTAAACTAGTATATATTAATGCAAAATCTTACTATCTTATGTGTTTGATTCTCTTGCTTCGTTAGCTTTGGAAAAAATTTTGGTGCTTCGCTGTCATGCGAACCTAATATATTATTTTCTTTTTTATATATTTACCTACTTTAATACTTTCTTAATATTATATTTTGCCTAATTCAATATTTTTCTTTTATTAAATCTTACCTAATATAATATTTTCTTTAACATATTTTGTCCAATTCAATATCTTACTTTTATTCTTCTAATATAAAAATATAAAAATTTATATCTAATTAAAAAATCTATATAAGTTGAATTAATTTTTATTTACAATAAAAGTTGAAATAATTTTATTATAATTCTAAATATTTATATAATAAAAATATGAGTTAATAAAGTTATTACAAAAGGAAAATAAATATAAAAATATAAACTTAAATTTTTTATTTAATTCCAATATAATAAATTTAAAATAATATTAAAATATATATGAAAAACTATTGTTACACCAAACAAAAAACAAAAATAAAGTGAAACAAAAAAGATAATATAATACTAATACTAATAATAAATTATTATGCCAAGAAAAATAAATATTAAATATATTCTAAATCTCTTTATCTAATTCATATATAATGCATTGATACATATATTATATATCTGCACGAACAAATTAATATCTTACGTAGAAAAAATGAAAAGAAATTAAAATAATATTAAATATATTACAAGTTAGATGCACGATATTTCTTAAATAATTATCACTGTCTTATAAATTTTAATTTTTTATATCACATGTAACACGCGGTGTTGTATATTTTATATTTTTTCAAACTCAATTTTATACGGGTTTCGCCTCAAGTTTAAGGTATTTTGATATGCTTTACAACTAATTTCGTTACTTAATGTAAAAAAAACCTTGAAAGATCTCTATTCTGAAAATCAGTTTTACTGTTATTAGAATATAATATTTTACCCAATTTAATATTTTTTTAATTATATTTTGTCTAATTTAATAAAAAAAAATTCTTTTATTACATCTTACTTACTATAATATTTTCTTTAACATATTTTGTCCAATTCAATATCTTACTTTTATTCTTCTAATATAAAAATATAAAAAAATTATATCTAAAAAAATCTATATAAGTTGAATTAATTTTTATTTACAATAAAATTTGAAATAAGTTTATTATAATTCTAAATATTTATATAAGAAAAATATGAGTTATATAAAGCTATTACAAAAGGGAAATAAATATAAAAATATAAACTTAATTTTTTTTATCTAATTCCAATATAATAAATTGAAAATAATATTAAAAATATATACGAAAAACTATTGTTACACCAAACAAAAAATAAATTCAAAGTGAAACAAAAAGATAACATAATACTAATACTAATACTAATAATAAATTATTATGCCTAGAAAAATAAATATTAAATATATTCTAAATCTTTTTATCTAATTCAAATATAATGCATTATTACATATATTATATATCTTCCCGAACAAATTAGTATCTTAAGCAAAAAAAAATAAAAAAAAATTAATATTATATATATTACAAGTTAGATGCATGACATTTTTCAATATAATTAGTAGTGTCTTATAAATCTTAATTTTTTATATCACAGATTCACATGTAACACGCGGTGTTGTATATTTTATATTTTTTAAAATTGAATTTTATACGGGTTTCCCCGTCAAGTTTAAGGTATTTTGATATGCTTTACAACTAATTTCGTGACTTAATATAAAAAAACCTTAAAAATTTTCTATTCTGAAAATCGGTTTTACTGCGATTAGAACATAATATTTTCATTTTATTATATTTTGCCCAATTTAATATTTTTTTTATTATATTTTGTCTAATTTAATATAATTTTTTTGTTCTCCAAATATAAAAATACAAATAAGTCATATAATATTAGTAGAAACATCTAAGTTAGTTATTTTATTTATAAGATAAATAAATAAGATATAATTTTAATTTAAAAAATTATTATGAAATTATTAAATTAATAGCGTTTAAAATAAATATTAATATAATTTTAATTTTTAAATATTCTACATAGGTAAATTAAAATCTAATTGAAATAATCTAAGTATGTAACTAAATATTGGTAATGAATTCAATCTAACATAAAAATATATAATTATATAATAATAATAATTATTATTATTATTATTGTTGTTGTTGTTGTTGTTGTTGTTAAATATTGATTAGACATCGGTACAATGCGACACGAGTTGAGAGTATGATATCCGTTTAGGTTTTTTTAAAGTATGTAAGTAATATTATTAACGAATTTAATCTAAACATTAAAATACAAAATAACGTAATTATAATTAATAAGTAGAGATTAGGCACGAGTTTAGAATGTGACTTCTTTTGAATTTTTATATGTAAATAAAAGTATTAACGAATTGAATCTAAGCATGAAAATAAAAATTTAATAATTATGATAACTAATAAATAAATTAGACATGTACAAGGCATGGTTGAGAATACATCATTTGAATTTCTCATTTTACATAAAAAAATTGTCACAAATATTTTTTATATTTATCTTTTCATAAACCCCATGTAATAGACGAGTATTAAACTAGTAATTTTTAGATAGATATCTATTTTATTTCTAATTTATATTTTTATAAGTAAAATAATATATTCGTGTCCTTAAATATAGGGAATATTTCAACCGAGAACTGTATGATGGACTCCCTTAAATATAGGGAATATTTCAACCGAGAACTGTATGATGGACTCTAAGAAGCTTTTTCCATATCATTTGATTGATTCGTTTATATAGATAGATAGATAGATGTAGATTCCATTATAATTTATTTGTATCTTATAGTATAATAATTTGTCAATAACTAAATAAGATACATAAATTTCTAAATACCATTTGAAATTTGGAAAAAGATCAGTATATTAATTAGTAATATTTCAACTCAATCTTTATATATATATATATATAGATATAGATTCCATTATAATTTATTTGTATCCTATAGTATAATAATTTGTCGATAACTAAATAAGATACATAAATTTCTAAATACCATTTGAAATTTGGAAAAAGATCAGTATATTAATTAGTAAGAATTATGATTTTTGTAACACCCAAGAGCCACATTATTGCATTGATTTCCTCTATTAATGCCATCCAATCACAATAATTAGTATATGAACTATTCGTCCCAGACCCAAATTTTGTAACAATCATAACATTTTTCAAACCAAATTAAAGGGAAAAATGAGTTTCACTTCTATTCTAGCTTTAATCTGCTTACTCAACTTCCAGCTATTAGTCACAGCCCAGTATGTTGATCCCCAACCCACCGAATTGAGCACATACATTGTCCATGTTGACGTACAACCAGATGATCTGGAGAGCTGGTACAACTCGATCCTGCCCACAAATCTCGATCATGAAGCAGCCTCAGCCAGTGACGAGCCACGTATTCTGTACCACTATCGCCACGTCTTTTCCGGTTTCGCTGCGAAATTATCCAAAGCCGATGTGAAGGCTATGCGGCAAAAGAGCGGATTCATCTCGGCACGCCGCGAGAGAGTATATCCCTTACACACAACACACTCTCCCAACTTCTTGGGCTTACTAAACCAAACCTCGGAATTCTGGAACATTTCCAATTATGGAAAGGGCGTCATTATCGGCGTACTAGACACCGGGATCACGCCCGGCCACCCCTCCTTCGGCGACGAGGGGCTGCCGCCCCCGCCTCCGAAATGGAAGGGGGAGTGCCAGTTCAAGTCCAAGTCATCCTGCAACAACAAGCTGATCGGGGCCAGGTCCTTCTCAAGCGAACTCCCGCCGCTGGATTTCGAAGGCCACGGCACGCATACCGCGGCCACGGCAGCGGGTAATTTTGTCGGCGGCGCGAATATCTTCGGCAGTGCCAACGGGACGGCCTCCGGGATCGCGCCACGTGCTCATTTGGCGGTTTACCAAGTATGCGGCTTGAGTGGATGCAGCGAGAGTATCATAATCGCAGCTATCGACGCTGCTATTGAGGACGGCGTGGATATAATCTCCATGTCCCTCGGTGGCCTATCAGTCCCTTTTTGGGCCGACAACATTGCGATCGGTGCTTTTAGGGCCACGCAGAAGGGGATCCTCGTCAGCTGCTCGGCTGGAAATAGCGGGCCCAGACCTAAGTCTTTGTCGAACGAAGCGCCCTGGATCCTGACAGTTGGCGCCAGTACCATCGACAGAAAAATACGAGTGACCGCGGCGTTTGGAACTGACGAGGTAATCGAAGGTGAGTCGGCCTTTCAGCCTAATGATTTCCCGGACACCGAACTCAAAGTCGTCTCTGGAGAGCCATATTGTGATGAACTGTTGGGAGATGAAGTTAGAGGAAAAATAGTGTTTTGCCAAGTCGGCGGTAGTAACACGAGAGTCGATAAAGGTCAAGTGGTGAAGGAAGCCGGTGGGGCCGCCATGATTTTAGCGAGTGATAAGAGGCTAGGGAACACCACATTTGCAGAGGCCCACGTTCTCCCCGCAATCCACATCAGTTACGCGGACGGCCTCAGAGTAAAAGCCTATCTCAATTCGAATTCCAGTCCGACGGCCACAATCTCGTTTAAAGGAACTGTGATAGGGGACGATCGTCGGGCACCAGTGGTCGCTGGATTTTCCTCAAGGGGTCCTAGCCAGGCGAGCCCGGGGATTCTAAAGCCGGATATCATCGGCCCGGGTGTAAACATCCTTGCGGCTTGGGACGTCTCGGTTGAGAATAAAACCGGCACCGAGTCTAATTTCAATATGATATCGGGTACGTCGATGTCGTGCCCCCATCTCAGCGGTGCGGCCGCATTGCTCAAAAGCGCGCATCCTGATTGGTCGCCAGCTGTCATCAAGTCGGCCATTGTGACCACTGCCTATCAAGTGAACCTTGCGGGCGATCCCATCGAAGATCAAAACTGGTCCCCTGCGAACGTGTTTGCCACCGGTGCGGGTCATGTGAATGTTTCGCGAGCAAATGATCCGGGGCTAGTTTACGATATCCAGCCTGATGATTACATACCGTACTTGTGTGGGTTGTTGGCATACACGAACCAAACAGTTTCCGTTATTGTAGGGCGCAAGGTGGATTGCTCTACGATAAAGGAGATTCCAGAGGCGCAACTAAATTATCCGTCGTTTTCAGTTGAGCCTGAATCTACTCCTCAAACGTATACGAGGACGGTTACGAATGTTGGCGAGCCTAATTCATCCTACGCCGTGAAGATTGTTGCTCCTTCTGGTGTTAAGGTGACGGTGAAACCTGTTAAGCTTCAATTTTCAAAGCTGAACCAGAAATTGGAGTACAGTGTGACGTTCACCGGGTCAGCCACCGGAAAAGCTTCTGCTCAAGGATTTATAAGTTGGAATTCTGCCACTCGTTCAGTTAGGAGTCCAATCGCAGTTGTGTCTAGCTCATTTGCAAACAGAATTTGATTTTGGGTAATTAAGATGGAATAATCAGATCCCAATAAATGAATGTTGCTTCAAATCTTGTTGTTAATATTTGTCGGTTTAAATATTTTTGTTACCAATTGTTCCAAATTATGTCCTATCACCAAATCACAATTGTAGACCCGGATTTTTATTGTAATAAATAAAAATCTGTTCAATCAATTAAAATAAAGGAAAATATTTAAATATCTCATACTTTTTTTTTAAGTGTATACAAGCTAGTGCTAAATGAATACATAATTTAAATTTATTTTAAGATTTGGTATAGTTTTTCTTTTTCATTTCTTTTGTTTTTTCTTCTTTTTATGTTGAAACTGATATATTATTTTCCACTTAAAATCGTTTTGTGTTTTCTTAGAGCAATTCCAATAATATCCACGATTAGGTTTTGCAATCTAAGCTAAAAAAGTGTTTTGTTTTTTTTGACAGTTTTTTTTTTCAAATGTCAAGTCATAATATATAGCTTTATATTTATTTATGGAGAGAAAGTGATAACTTGTATTGAAAAATAAATAAAAATAATTATTAATTTAATTTGTGATATGCATTGGAAAGGCTCTTACAGAAATACTGTAAATATTTACCGAAGAATAGCTTTAATTAAATTGGGGTAAATGCCTTAGTACAATAACTCAAATTTTATTTGCAATTTCATCGTATCACCCCTATATATTAACGCAAAATTATCTTAACATATGTGTCTGTTTTGTATGATTCGTTTGACAAATTAAAAATTCCGGTACTTCATTTGTCTGTGTGTCATCCGAGCCTAATATTTACCTATTTTCTTTTTATTGTATCTTACTTAATTTAATTTTTTTAATTATGGCCCTGTTTGGCAATTAGCGGATAGCTTATAACTGATAGCTGATTGCATTAGCTGTTAGCAGATAGTTGATTGCGCTATTGTATTAGAAGTTTGTATAAAAGTGTTTAGAAAATATTTGAGAGCTGATAACTGTTTGATAGAGTGAAATGACAAAAAAGGGGCATTCACACAATTTATTGTTGAGTATTTCTTTTATTAATAACATTAATTTATAATAATTGAATAAATAAAGTAACTTTTACAGAAAAAAATAATCATTATTTAAAAATTATTACTCCATCCGTCCCACAAAAATAGTCCAGTATTCCATTTTCGTCTGTCCCACAAAGATAATCCAGTTACCATATTTAACATATCATTAATTTTTCATTTCCACACATACCCTTAATTAATATTCTTGAAGTACTAATTTTCTACCTCGTAAGTTGAGAATTAAAGATTACAATGCAAAATCTTACTATTCCAATAACAAATATACTAATTCCAACACTGATTTTTATAATTACTAATTGATATTAATAAATTCAAGAAGGGTATAATTGAAAAATACTAATTAAATTAATGACTTAACTATATAAAATACCCATTTCTTAATCTGTGTGAAACCAACCGCAAGACCATCATTTTGGGACGGAGGGAGTATTTATAAAAATTCCTTGAGTCGTAAAATTTTAATATATTAAATTTAATTTGGATAATTATTACTATTATTTAATTATAATAATTTTTGCACGTAAATTAATAATTCTTTTTTTTTTTTTGGTGATTTGAGGACAAAATTGTCATGTCAATTTATTTTTAAAACCGCTATTCTCAAAAAGCTCATATATGCAGCTTTTTCAAAATTAGCTTTTTGGACCCAAAAATCTAATTGTAACCTCTATTTACCAAAGATGTCAATTAGAGGATTTGACTGGTCAACCCTCTCAATTGAGTCTAATCCTCTAATTTTGGCTCAATCCGCTGTTTACCAAACGGGGCCATTCAATACTTTGCTTTGATTCCCCTAATATAAAAATAGAAATAAATCATATATAATAAGTAGATAAAATCTAAATTAGTTATTTTAATTAAAATAAAAACTACATATAAAATAATTTTAATTCAAAAGGCTTTATTATGAAAATAATTAAATAAAATTTATTGATAATATAATTTAAAATAATTTTATTTTGGGAGTTTCAAATATTCTATATAGGTAAAATATGAGTTATTTACAATAATCTAAATATGTAACTAAATATATTCAATCCAAACATAAAAATATTAAAGTATACCCTAATAATTAATAAACATTGATTAAACACCAGTAAAATACGACATGGGTTGAAAGTATAATAACTTTTGAATATCTCAAAGTATTTTCTTTTTATTATATTTAGCCTAACTTAATAGTTTTGTTTTATTATATTTTGTCTAATTCAATAATTTTCTTTTATACTCCTAATATAAAAATATCAATAAGTCATATATAATTAGTAAAAAAAATATAGATTATTATTTTAATTAAAAGAAAATTTAAATATGAAATGAATCTAATTACAAAAAAAAAATTATATATGAAAATAATTAATAAATTGTATTTATAATAAAAGTTGAAATAATTTAATTTTAAGATTTTAAATATTCTGTATAGGTAAATTATGGTATATTTGCAATAAATGGAGTATGTAAAAGAATATTAGTAATGAATTCAATCTAAATAAGAAAATAGAATTATATAATAATTAATTAATATTTATTAGACAATGACACAATGCGAGGACGATTGAGAGTATGATACATATTGAATTTTTCAAAATATGTAACTAGAATTACTAACAAAATTAATTTAAATATAAAAATGAGTTAATAATAATTAATTAATATAAATTAGAGACGGATTGAAAATGTGACATGTTTTGAATTTTTATTAGTGTGAAAATATAATTATTAATGAATTTAATTTGAATATTAAAATATAATATTAATCAATAATTATAATAATTAATAAATTGAACAAGGCACGGGTTGAGATACATATCCTTTCAATTTATTATTTTAAATTTAAAATTTTATAATTTTCACAAATATTTTTTATATTTAGTTCTTTATAAATCTCGTGTAATACACGAGTGTTAAACTAGTAACTTATTATTTCTAAATGATATCCACAATCGACACAATCGGTAAAATCGAGAATTGAATTCATTATCCATATACTCATCTAATTTCTTTTGTACTTCAACTCAACCCCTAACCCTTCCTCCTCTCCGATGCGCTCTATGAAATTATGGGACAACCAAGATGATTCTCCTGAACATATCTATAACAACCAAAGTATGTGATGATATATGGCTGGTGTAAGTGAGATATGTGGTTTTTTGTGTTTGGTGTATTAGATGATATGTAGTTAGTATATGAGATGGTATGTGGTTAGTGTATGTGATGGTATGTGGTTGGTGTATGTAGTTGGTGTGTAGGATAATATGTGGCTAGTATATGTAATGATATGTGGCTACTATATGTGTCTAGTATATATGATGGTATGTGCCTGATGTATAGGATGATATGCGATTGGTGTATAGGATGATATGTGACTGTTGTATATGATGATATGCAGCTGGTGTATAAGATGACATGTGATCGGTGTATGTGATGATCCGGGTAGTGTATGTGATATGTGGTTGTTTGTGTTTGGTGTATTAGATGATATGTAGTTGGTGTATGAGATGGTATGTGGTTGTTTGTGTTTGGTGTATTAGATGATATGTAGTTGGTGTATGAGATGGTATGTGGTTGATGTATGTGATGGTCAATTTTATTTATTTATCAGGTTGTACTGCAGCAGATTCGTAAACGAAAAGAACATGGAACTGATCTAGAAAATCCTCCTCCTCAAAAAAATAAATTTATTCGTAAATTGAACCAAGACCATATCCGATTCAGGACATCTCCTAACCCTCTCTTCAAACTGATTGAGTATCTGAATGATGAACAAAAAGAAGCAGTCAAGGAGGATCGGATTTGTTGGAATGTTGAAGTTGTCAACTCGAGAAAACCATGATGAGTTGGTAACATCTCTAGTATAGCAGTTTGATTGATGCAGATGCTCAATTAAATTGGAGGAAGATGAGTAAAAAATTGAGGAGGATGTCGTTTCTGTTTTTAACTTACCGTTGGGGAAAAAATTTGTGACAGAAGCTTTTTCTGAAAAAGGTATTTTCATATTGTTTACGTTAATTATATTAACTCCCCTTAATTACACTATAATATGTATGTATCCTAAATAATTTTATTTTTAATGCATGTACTAAAAAAAATGATGACAAGTATAAAGATCTGGTAAGAGAATGGCAATGGCAGTGGGGAGTTTCAAATGTTGCCCCCTTTACATAAAAAATTGTCGAGGCTCTGCAATTAAGGGGTGACTATGGTGATGACTTCAAACGCGACTTTGTCGTATTTGTTGTCACTACCATGTTCAAGTCACACCAGGATCGAAAAGCCAATTACAAGATTCTGAAATACCTTCAAGATGTGAACAAAATCAGGAATTTCAATTGGTGCCATGTTATGATCAACTGTCTGATTTCGTTAATTAAGGAATGAAAAACAAGCACAGCGGTGAATAAGTTTTTTGCAGGACCTGCAATTTTCTTAATGGTAACCATATGTGAAATATTACTGAATAAAGTGGTATAAAATACTAAGAAATAAAATTCTCTAACATTAATGTATTTTATGCAGTTATGCACCTTGATAGGATGGAGTTCAAGGTGCGGAGGGCAAATTCATGAATATTCCCAATTTGCTCAAATTGGAGATCAACTGAACTGGAAAAGAGAGTTAGAGGAGAAAAGAAATCTGGAAGCTTCGGAAGGGGAAAGGTTGTTGAAAGATTTTTGAAGCATGAAGACAATGACAATATGTGTTTAATTCCGTGCTTAAAGATTGGGGAAAGGTTTATGTGATGTTTATGTGCATAGTATGTGTGATGGTATGTGTATGGTTTATGTGATGATTATGAATATGATATTCTTTATATTTCACAAGCACTAATTATGAATATATATTTGTGATATGTGATGTTATTAATGTAATATTGAATTCTACTTTCTGGGATTACAAATGAATTTTTAAGAAGTTGTTGATGATGATATGTGCATGATTTATGTTATGGTATGTGCATAGTTTGTGTGATGGTATGTGTATAATTTGTGTGATGGTATGTGTATGGTCAGTATGAAGATATATGAATATGTTATTCTTTATATTTCAGAAGCAATAATGATGAATATATATTTGTGATTTGTGATGTTATTCATGTAATATTCATTTCTTATTTCTGAAATTACAAATGAGTTTTTGAAAAGTTGTTGATGATGATATGTGCATGGTTTATGTGATGATATTCTCCTAGTCTGTGCGATGGTATATTCATGGTCTGTGTGATGATATACGAATATGTTATTCTTTATATTTCACAAGCACTAATGATGAATATATATTTGTGATTTGTGATGTTATTAATGTAATATTGATTTCTTCCTTCTGGAATTACAAACGGATTTTTAAGAAGTTGTTGATGATGATATGTGCATGGTTTATGTGATAGTATGTGCATAGTCTATGTGATGGTATGTGCATGGTCAGTGTGATGATATATGAATATGTTATTCTTTATATTTCAGAAGCACTGATGATGAATATATATTTGTAATTTGTGATGTTATTCGTGGAATATTCATTTCTTCTTTCTGAAATTACAAATGAATTTTTGGAAAGTTGTTGATGATGATATGTGCATGGTTTATGTGATGATATTCTCTTAGTCTGTGTGATGGTATGTGCATGGTCTGTGTGATGATATATGAATATGTTATTCTTTATATTTCACAAGCACTGATGATGAATATATATTTGTGATTTGTGATGTTATTAATGCAATATTGATTTCTTCTTTTTGGGATTACAAATAAATTTTAAGAAGTTGTTGATGATAATATGTGCATGGTTTATGTGATGGTATGTGCATAGGCTGTTTGATGGTAAGTGAATGATTTGTATGATGGTATGTGCATGGTCTATGTGATGATATATGAATATGTTATTCTTTATATTTCACAAGAACTGATGATGAATATATATTTTGTGATTGTTGATGTTATTATTTATTTTTCACAAACTAAAAAATTTAACTTGCTTATACATGTCTTTTTTACATAAGGGTTTTGATTTTGTTGACATTGAAGAGGAGTCAACAAACAAACTGGTGCAGGTTTTGGGAAAGATGACTGAAGCAGTTAATCAGTTTAGAGATGTCATGGATGAGATTGGAAAAATGGAAACAACATTCTGATGACATCGTTTGAACTGATATTGAGCTCTAAAGAGAAAGAGCCAATTGAAGAGCACCAAAAATCGAGCTAGAAAACACCAAACCCAAAATCTCCGACCAATAAAGTATTAAGCCAAAAATGGCCATCCAAAATACCACCAACTCAAAAATCACCACCTGCAAAATCACCTAACCAAAAAACCAGTTGCATATTAGATGATGATATGTTTGATGATCCAAAAAGTGCAGCCGGAATTTTTGAGTTGTGGGATGCTTTATGCAAACCCAAAAAGGTGACAAAGAGAGAGGTTCCAAATGGAATATCACCACCCACGTTTTCATTAGGACTTGAAGATATTGAACCGATGGGAAATTTTTATGCTGATGTTCATGTTGATGGTGGTGATAATGGTGATGGTAATGGTGGTGGTAATGCTGATGTTGGTTGTAATGTTGATGGTGACGTTTGTTGTAATAATAATGGTGATGATGCTGATAGTGATAGTGATACAGTTGCTGAAGAGAATGCTGCTGAAGTTGAGAACGTGACCCTATTTGATGAGTTGAAATTCAAAAGGTATTTAACTATAATATTTTTTTAAAGTTATATATTAGTTTTTATATTTTGAATACTGCACTATTTAGATTGATGAAATAAAAATAACAATTATTTCTTATGACATTCAACAAATCAGCATACTTGACGAGTTTGAGGATGACATTGTGGATGTCCTCCAAAGAAAGAACCCAAAGAGGACGTACAAAAATCTGTCGTTGAGTTTCAAATCTCCTTTCTGGACAGGAAATAATCCAAAACTGGACAAACTTGTTACAATGAAGGAGAAACTAATTTCAGAGTATGTATTCTTAAAACCAACTGAAGAAACAAAAAAGTAAGTAATTCTTAAGTTTTTTAATTTTTGTTTCTAAGGAGTAATGATATGTGCATGGCTTATGTGATGGTATATGCGCATAGCATGTGTGATGGTATGTGCAAGATCGTGTGATGACATATGAATATGTTATTTTTTAATCTTCATAAGAACAGATGATGAATCTATATATTTGTAATTTGTGATGTTATTAATGTAATATTCATTTCTTTTTTCCGAGATTACAAATGAATTTTTAAAAAACTGTTGATGATGATATATGTATGGCTTATATGATGGTATGTGCATAGTCTGTGTGATGGTTTGTGAAAGATTTGTGTGATGATATGTGCATAGTTTGTGTGATGGTATGTCCAAGATTTGTGTATTGATATAATATAAATTATATCTTATGTTTGTTGTGATGATATATGCATATTCAGAAGCTCTCCTCTTACTATGTTTGTTTTTTATTTAAAAATATTAGTGAAGTACTGTTTGATGGCGTTGGGACGGTTTTAAGAAGGCATGAATTCTAAACACTCTCAGAAAGTCAGTGGGTTGTGCAAATAATCATCGACATCTGGTGCATGAAGCTAAACATTGATAATAAGAGGAGAGCACCAGGATAACTAAAAAGAGTATTTTTCTCTACAATGCCTCATATAAGTACTCGATAAAAAATATATATCCTCAATTATTATAGACAAACTCCAAACTTATCAACTATTAATTATGTAGGATCAGATGGAAATGGACTTAAAGTTTAATGAGGATGAGAGCAAGAAATCTTTCAATAATATGCTTGATAATGAGCTCAGCATAATGGGAAATGTGGATATTGATGATACAGATCTAGTAAGTGTGTGTATATATATATGTGTGTGTGTGTGTGTTTCTGTGTGTATGTCTGTATTGATATAAAGATTTCCTAAATATACATTACAATGTTCTAATAGTATCTAAAATTATAGGTCTTTTCCCTGTATTGAAAGGTCTTCATTATTGGACTGTTTGTTTCAATTTCAAAGACCGTGCCCTATAAATAATTGACAACATAAAAAATCATATTCTTTCATTTACTTGCATGAACACATGAGGAGATAGGTTCTTAGATCGAAGAACACACGATGGATCATTACACGGTCATCATTAGATGAATGTCAAATACTTTCATTACTTCATGTTCATAAAATGGTGTGCACATCATATATAGGCTAATTATAATTTCCCACTCACAAACTCTAAAGTGATATAGTGTACACATGGGAAGTGTGTTTTATGATCGGTATCAAATTCAAGGGTGATGTTGGAGTAAAGTTTGAGCAGGTGAATTCGAGATGTTCTTCTATTCTTCTCCAATTCTCGAACATTATTTTCCAATACTCATAAGAATGAGTCAGACTCATCGTCTTTTTCATATTGTAGTCAAGTGCATGATGAGTGTCTCGAACTGCGATTGGTCATGCACGTCATCTCGTAAGTAAATTTAAATGTGTTTGTAAATTTAGCTTGTAAGTAATTAATTAGTTTATAACTAGTGATAAAAAAAAATAATCTGAATATTGTATACAGCGTGAGGATATGGGTAGGGAACTCACTGCATTTGAGCTTTTCTTGACTATGCACCCGAGACCCGATGACACTTTCACTGATTCTAAGTATTTTTTTAGATATAGTTAATATAAATATATATAGCTTTCATTTTTAATCCTCGTAATGGTAAATTATACATCAATTAAATTATTGCAGGATGAGTATTATAGACGCTAGAGGAGAGACGTGCTTCATCACAGGATCCTGCCGAAGTTAATGAGGACGAGGTTTATCCAGAGACCGTTGGAGTGAAGAAGGATCGACGATTTTGCACGGGATGCTTAAGAGGTCTTTTGAAGACGTGTCATGGATCGCCGATTTTATCTAGGTGGTAGCTCCTCTGCTCCAGATAACCGTGTCATGGAGCTCCAGACGCAGCTCGATATTTTGAAGAGCCAGGTCCAGAGTCAGCTCGAGGCGAACGAGGGGGCAGATCAGGAGCAGCTCTAAGTGATGCACGAGGAGCATGCGCGTGTGAGCGGTTCGAGTTGCAAATAATTCTCCATCAGCAGGTGATGGAGGAAGTCACCACAGCGATGAGAGCGCGACGTCGACGGCCTCCCTCTGATCCTCCAGGTGGTTCTCTAGCTGATTCTCCAGATGATTCTGCAGAGTAGTAGTGTTAGGAACAGAGAATATTTATGTTTGATATTCTATTTAAACTATATACATTATAGGATATATATATATATATATGTTAATTAATTATTTATATTTTTAATATTATATTTATTGGAACATGCAAATTATATTTCGTATTTGATGATTAATTTGTGACACATGTACGGGTAAAAATAATATATTAAATAAAATTTAAAAAATATATATTTGAAATTGTTGATCAGTGAGACCCGTCAGCATAACTTGAAATTGCTGACGGGTTCAACTTGTCAGCAAATGCTGACAGCTCTATACCTGATGGGTATCGATTGATGTCTAGGGGAGTGCTGACGGGGTGTACCTCTGTCAGCATGCCGTCAACATTTGCTGACGGGTTTGATAATCCCGTCACCATACCAATGCTGACGCCATAAATATTTGACGGGTACTGCCCGTTAACAAACTCGATAGTAAATTGATTGCTGATGAGTTTGCTGATGATTCTCTCGTCCGCAAAGTGCGATCTTTTCTTAGTGGGCTAAGAAAGTTGCCACCAATATTTTGGTCAATAACATATCCAGCGCGGTGTTCATGTCTTGTTTTTTCGCCTACCAAAAGTTTTAGCACAAATAAGACAGTTTGTGTAAGAATAGTAGTTCTTGATTTGAAATCTCAATTGATTAAAGTTAAATTTTGAGTAATTGTTGTTTTTGATTCAATGCATTAGTTAGAGTGGATGATGGATTTTTTTATCATTTTATAAAAAAATATGTTTAAAGTAGTTATACTTATGCTCACATGTTTGTGTATATGCACGCACGTATTTTCTTCTTTCGAGGGTAATGTTTCGTTCCCCACCCACCCACAATATATTTGAGAAATTTGGACTTTTGTTTTGATTTTTTTAGCGAAATTGTTCACCACCAAAAATGTTTCGGCATGTGTGTGCTACAATTTTGGCAACAATTATAGAAGGTATAATTGTAAAAACCTCTCCCAAAGTTTAAGGTAATTACAAGATAAACTCATAAAATCTAATCATTGTAATAAAATTTCTGAGATTTGACTCTACGGCTATCATTGTGATTATAAAAGTTACTATATTTACAAAAAAGTTTTTTAAAATTTAAATTGAACAATATTTTTATTTTCTTTATTTTTATTATTCATGTTTTAAACTTTATAATAATAGAGAGCGACCTGATAAGCCCAGGTCGCCTGGTCATAAACTGCTTAGCGACCTAAAAAAGAGTGCAGTGCCAGGTCGCACTGTTGGCGACCTAATGCCTGGCGACCTGGTGATGAGCGCAGTGCCAGGTCGCATAATTGGTGATCTCTCAGGTCGCATGATCGGTCGATCAAAGGACGAGCGTACTACCAACAATGAGTCACAGATGAGGACAACATACCCGACGTCAGCTGATGGTGTCAGCCCCAATTCAGTACATCCAGCTGTTAGGATGTACTATAGCAATAGTAACCACAGAATTTGAATTAATGTACTGTAGCAGTTTTAGCCACATATTTTAGGGTTACCTTTACTATAAATAGTGGCACATTCCCTGATGTAATTATGTAGAAATGAATTCTGGGAAAAAGATTGAATACAAAATATTCCAAATATGTGTTCTTTACTTTCTTTCATATAATTGTTTTTTATAAGTTTATATTCTTTTTACACTTTTTATATTTGCCCGCAAAAATCGCGAGTTTACACTAATTTTTAATAAATATACTATACTGTTTCATTTAATAAATCTTCTCATTGCGAATTATCAAAAGACTTATGTATATATCATCTAATCTAATTATATATTATATTTAAAACAAACTGATTGGGAGGTAAGGCCTGAGTGAGTAGGACTGGACACGGGACTTGGAAAATTCTTAAACTGTACAGGAAAGGAAAAATATTGTTGACCAATCTTCAAACCGAATCGTTCAAAATTTCTTTTACGAGACGGATTTTGAGATATTTTACCTTAGAATCCCTGCATCAAACCAAAAACCGATATTAAAATCGATTTATAATGGTATTATAAATCTCATTGTATTCGATAATTAGTAAGTATAATACTATTTTTATTAATTCTGTATATTGATTAATTATTTATTAACAAGTAAAAATTAAAATTCACAATAATTTAATATTTTAATTTACAATTATATTTTTGATTGTAAAACAAAGATTATCAAATATCGAATATAGAATCCAACGAGAGAGTATAACATGGACCCTGGTGCACCCACAAATTTAATTTATCATCGCATGTAACTGACACATATCATCATATATAATTGGTACATATCATTAAATATAACGGATACATATCATCACAAATAAATGTAATTCTAAACCTAAAACTTAAAATCATAAAATTAAAAAAATAAACCTAAAATAAAAAATTAAACCCTAAATAGAAAATTAATCCCTAAAAAGAAAAACTAAACCCTGAAATTGAATATTAAACTCTAAATCCTAGATTCTTATCATATATCAACACATATAACTGAGACATATCATCACATATAACTAACAAATATCATCATATAGAACTGGTAGAATGAGATTTTTGCCGAAACCCTAAAATGAAAAATTAAATAGAAAAATAAATAATTACACCTTAAAATGAAATATTAAATCCTAAAAATGAAAAACGAAACCCTAAAATATAAATTTTAAAATGAAAAAGTAAATTCTAAACTCTAAATTCTTGTTATATCTATCATATATCATCATGTATAACTATCATATATTAACACATATAACTATCATATATCATCACGTAACCTAGCAAAATATACATAGTTGCACCTAGTCAATTGCCAAATTGAAACGTATTAACTTAAAAAAGAACCATTATAAATGAAACTGAACCGAAAAATATTGTTCTCAATAGTCAACATTATTTTAAGGAATATTGGTCAAAGATTCCCGTGAGAAAGTATAAAAAGTCGCTCGATCAAAGTCGTCACTCCAAACCTCCCATTTCTCGCAGGTACTCATTCAAAATCCCTCGTTTTCATTGCTCCTCGATCCATTTCAATGATAATTATTATTTTAATTTTTTATTACTTTTAATTCTGTTTCATCATCAAAATTTCGTTTATGTAACCAGATCACTAGCTTAGCTCAGTTAGCTTTGGGCGATTCAGTGAAAATCGACTGGTTCGTAGCTGGATATCTGTGTGTGTGTGTGTGTGTGAATTTTTCAGTTTTATTATTATTATTTTTTTGGGATTTGAGTTTTGAAAATTGTTTCGCAGAGATGAGCGACAATTTGAAGGATAAAGTGAGCCAATTAGGCGAGCGATTGAAGATCGGAGGGTCCGGGGTGGGCCAAAAGATCAGCGCCGGCATGAGCTCAATGAGCTTCAAGATGAAGGAATTATTCCAAGGCGGGAACCAAATCGACAAGCTCGTCGAAGAAGCCACGGCCGAGACGCTCGACGGGCCCGATTGGGCCACGAATCTCGAAATCTGCGACATGATCAACCGCGACCGGGTCAACAGCGTTGAGTTGATTAGGTCGGTTAAGAGGAGGCTCATATTGAAGAGCCCTATGGCTCAGTACCTGTCGCTGATGCTGCTCGAGACGATTGTGAAGAATTGCGACAGGGCGTTTGCTGAGGTGGCGGCTGAGAGGGTTTTGGACGAGATGGTGAGATTGATCGACGATCCTCACGCTGCGGTTAGTAATCGGAATAAGGCTTTGGTGATGATCGAGTCGTGGGGTGAGTCGACGAACGAGTTGCGATATTTACCCATTTATGAACAGACTTACAAGGTGGTTTAATTAATCATTCAAATTAATTATACTATACATTTTGTGAATATCTGTTAGCTAAATGATTTTAGACTGTGAATTATGGTATTCGGAAAAAAAAAATCATTTGAATGTTACTAATTGTATATGTTGGTTTATTATATGTGTGATGAAGTTCTTTTAGGGCCTGTTTCGACTTTTTTGTGTGTTGTTTTTTTGCCGTTACAGAGTCTCAAAACGAGGGGAATAAGGTTCCCGGGCCGGGATAATGACAGCCTGGCGCCTATATTTACTCCTCAAAGATCGCCAAATGCCACTCTTGCGCAACAACTTCATCGTGAGATCACGGCACAAAGCTTTTCAGCTGAACAAATCAAGGAGGCGTTTGATGTGGCGAGGAATAGTATAGAGCTTCTACAGACCGTTTTAACCTCTTCCCCGCAGCAAGACGCTCTTCAGGTACTTATTTTTCGTACCGAGCATATATCTGGCATTAATAGGGATCATTACAAAAACTAGCCTAATTACCCAAAAAAAGAAAAAAAAAAAAAAAGCTTTGGAAATTACAAAAACTACCCTTGCTACGGAAGCTAACAAAAATTGCTGACGTCATCAAATATTACAAATAGCCCCAACTTTTCGTATTATAATTTACAATTACAATGCTCATTTTTCTCTAAATATTATAAATATCCAGGCGAAGAGGTGGAGGTTATTTGTAATGTTTAGAAAAGTTGAGGGGTGTAATTGTAAAATATCTGATGATGTCAGCAAGTTCCATCATGTTAATTATCATCTTGGGCACAATGTAAGACGAACTAAACCTCGAGGGTAGTTTTTTTAATTTTAAAAAATTTGCTTCTTTTTTTTTCCCTAAAGGTGGGACTATTTGTAATATTTAGAAATGTTGAGGGGTGTAATTGTAAAATGTCTGCAAATTCCATGTCAATAACATTTTGCGCACAATGTAACTAAACATCAAGGGTATTTTTGTAAAATTCAAAATTACTTCAAACATCGGTAGTAATTTTTGTAATTATCCCTATTAAATACACCGTTTGAGTTATCTCGTTCTCTTGTTTCAGATAGGAGCTCGTTGGTAGTTTTTTTGTTTTTTTTTTCTTTTCATTAATAGATTGGTTAGCTTGATCAAGCCTAATGTATCTATAACTATATCCGTGGCATTTGATTGATTTTGATTCCGTGCATAGGACGAGTTGACCATCACGCTTTTACAACAGTGTCGCCAGTCCCAATACACTGTAGTGGCGATCATCGAAACAGCCGGAGATAACGAGGCCCTGCTTTTTGAAGCGCTGAGCGTTAATGACGAAATTCAGAACGTCGTGTCCAAGTACGAAGAAATGAAAAAACCCTTGGTGGTGCCTCAGGAACCAGAGCCGGCTATGATACCTGTTGCTATTGAACCCGACGATTCACCTCGTGGTGGGGGTGGGAAAGAAGAAGAAGAAGAAGAAGTTCTGATCAGAAAACCAACCAATGCTCGGAATGGATTTCATGGAGGGAATAATTATACTAATAATAATAATAATAATGAAAACGCGATGGATGGTCACGATGGGAATATTTTTGGTAGCACATCGGATACGACGAAAAAACAGCCACACAAAGATGATCTCATTACTTTCTGAGTGGAAAGCATCTTGCTTAATAATCTTGATCTTGCTTCTTTTTTTTTTTTTTTTTTAATAGAGAAATAAATTTTTAACTTTGATTCATAAATGATGGGTGGAGGAGGAACCACTTTCTGGATTTATTGTGGAAACTGGGTTGATGTTATAGCACAGTTATGTGGATGGTGGCATTTTTTATGTTTGTTAATTTTGATTTATGGAAAAAAGAGTTTTTTTTTTTTCAAAATTACAAATACTGGTTTAAGGCATTACAAATTATTGTTAACAAAGTCCCTATTGAGGGTTCAATTTGTAAAATGGGAACAGCAGCATCACGCGGTTATTTAATTTTGAAAGATAGGTGGGCTTTTGGTAATTACGCATTACCCCTTCCCATGTTTTTATTTATTCTTACAAAAATTTTAGTGGTTAGGGTGTGTTTTTAAACTAAAATTCATAATCATTTAAAAAATATAAATGAATTAATAAATTAAGTTTCTTTTCTTTCAAAGGAATATAAATATAAATACACAATTTCTTGAATCTTTACTTTGTAATTACAACTCTGAATTAATTTAAAAATAAAGTTAAATATTAATAATAAAAATATATTTCATTAGAAAAAAAAAAATCCAAATAGTGTGTAGCTCATCTCTTTCTAATGACGACATTTAACCAATCCCTTGATTGCATCATTCCAATAACGTCAGTGAACAAATTCTTCCTTATCTCCTTCTTGTAAAATTAGAAGCTCTATGGATATAAGAATAAGGATCAGATTCACGATTTTGTTAATCAATGTTACCAACATCAGTTTATCAACATCGACCAGAGCAGAATATAAATGTGCAGCGAAAAATAAAAATAAGAGAACACGATTAAACAAATTCAGTTCACAAGTAAAAGTACTTGTGAACTTGGGTGTACAAACCCGAAAACCATATTACTTTCTTTTAAGTTCAATACAAA
>BMAC01000731.1:519939-562693 GCA_014905375.1 Phtheirospermum japonicum | reverse complement strand
GCATGCCTCTTCTTTTCCTCGTACTAACCCTCTTGCAGGTACACACCATATGGTCACACGGGCTAAGGCAGGTATTTACAAGCCTAGGGTGCTCAGTACTCAGCTTCTTGATTTTAAGGAGCCCTCCTCCTATGTTGAGGCTTTAGCTCATCCCAAGTGGAAGGCGGCGATGAGTGAGGAGTATGCAGCTCTTCTTAAAAATCGGACATGGTCCCTTTCTGAGCTACCTACGGGCAAGTCCTTGATTGGTTGCAAATGGGTGTTCAAAATAAAAACTCATGCTGATGGTTCTGTTGCTCGTTATAAAGCTAGATTGGTCGCCAAAGGATACAGTCAGGTGCCCGGGTTTGATTTTTCTGAAACTTTCAGCCCGATTGTTAAAGCTACTACTATCCGAGTTGTGCTCTCCATTGCCGTCAACTGTAATTGGTCGGTTCAACAATTGGATGTCAATAATGTCTTTCTACATGGCGACCTGGACCGCGAGATCTTCATGGCTCAGCCACCTGGTTTTGAACAGGAAGGTACCAGTTCTCTGGTGTGCCGATTGTCAAAAGCTATTTACGGGCTTAAACAGGCCCCTCGTGCTTGGTTTGGAAAATTACGAGCTGTCTTTATTGGTTTTGGTTTCTCTGCTTCTCGAGCTGATATCTCTCTCTTCCACTCCCACAGCTCCGCGGGCTGCATCTGGGTCTTAYTATATGTTGACGACATTCTTGTCACTGGCAGCGACAAGGTTGGAATTTCGCGACTCATTAATCACCTTGATTCCACCTTCTCTCTAAAGAATCTCGGGGAACTGCATCATTTTCTTGGCATTGAGGTCACGCCCATTGCTCACGGTCTACATTTGAACCAAGGCAAGTATATTTCCACTCTTCTTGAGCGAGCAGGTATGTCTGGAGCTAAGGCTACACCTACACCAATGGTTGTCTCCCCGGTTCTCTCAAAGTCCCAGGGGGAGCCCACAGTTGATCCAACCTTTTACCGTAGTATTGTTGGCGCACTTCAGTATATCACTATTACTCGCCCCGATATCTCCTACAGCGTGAACAAAGTGTGTCAATACATGCACTGTCCTCTCAGCACTCATTGGCGAGCTGTCAAGCGAATTCTGCGATATCTTGCTGGTACCACTTCTTATGGGCTAACCTACACTAAAACCTCATCCTTTACTCTGACAGGTTTTTCAGACTCCGACTGGACTAGGTCGCAATATTGTCTCCTGGTGTTCTAAGAAGCAGACCTCTGTTTCAAGGTCCAGCACTGAGGCTGAATATCGCAGTCTCGCTCATGCTACTGCTGAGATGGTTTGAATCCGCTCCTTGCTCAGCGAGCTTCAGGTCACGCTTCCCGTTGTTCCCACAATTTGGGTCGATAATCAGAGTGTTATTGCTGTAGCGTCTAATCCTGTTCTACATGCTCGTACGAAGCACTTTGAATTGGATCTTCATTTTGTTCGCGACCTCATTGCCAAGAAATCGCTACAAGTTCGGTTTGTCCCCTCCATTGATCAGACTGCCGATGTCTTCACCAAACCTCTATCTCATCAATTCTTTGCTCGGCTCAGAAACAAACTCTCCGTTGTTCCTCTCGCCGCCCTCGAATTGAGGGGGGATAATAGAGAGCGACCTGATAAGCCCAAGTCGCCTGGTCATAAACTGCTTAGCGACCTAAAAAAGAGTGCAGTGCCAGGTCGCACTGTTGGCGACCTAATGCCTGGCGACCTGGTGATGAGCGCAGTGCCAGGTCGCATAATTGGTGATCTCTCAGGTCGCARGATCGGRCGATCAAAGGACGAGCGTACTACCAACAATGAGTCACAGATGAGGACAACATACCCGACGTCAGCTGATGGTGTCAGCCCCAATTCAGTACATCCAGCTGTTAGGATGTACTYTAGCAATAGTAACCACAGAATTTGAATTAATGTACTGTAGCAGTTTTAGCCACATATTTTAGGGTTACCTTTACTATAAATAGTGGCACATTCCCTGATGTAATTATGTAGAAATGAATGAATGAATTCTGGGAAAAAGATTGAATACAAAATATTCCAAATATGTGTTCTTTACTTTCTTTCATATAATTGTTTTTTATAAGTTTATATTCTTTTTACACTTTTTATATTTGCCCGCAAAAATCGCGAGTTTACACTAATTTTTAATAAATATACTATACTGTTTCATTTAATAAATCTTCTCATTGCGAATTATCAAAAGACTTATGTATATATCATCTAATCTAATTATATATTATATTTAAAACAAACTGATTGGGAGGTAAGGCCTGAGTGAGTAGGACTGGACACGGGACTTGGAAAATTCTTAAACTGTACAGGAAAGGAAAAATATTGTTGACCAATCTTCAAACCGAATCGTTCAAAATTTCTTTTACGAGACGGATTTTGAGATATTTTACCTTAGAATCCCTGCATCAAACCAAAAACCGATATTAAAATCGATTTATAATGGTATTATAAATCTCATTGTATTCGATAATTAGTAAGTATAATACTATTTTTATTAATTCTGTATATTGATTAATTATTTATTAACAAGTAAAAATTAAAATTCACAATAATTTAATATTTTAATTTACAATTATATTTTTGATTGTAAAACAAAGATTATCAAATATCGAATATAGAATCCAACGAGAGAGTATAACATGGACCCTGGTGCACCCACAAATTTAATTTATCATCGCATGTAACTGACACATATCATCATATATAATTGGTACATATCATTAAATATAACGGATACATATCATCACAAATAAATGTAATTCTAAACCTAAAACTTAAAATCATAAAATTAAAAAAATAAACCTAAAATAAAAAATTAAACCCTAAATAGAAAATTAATCCCTAAAAAGAAAAACTAAACCCTGAAATTGAATATTAAACTCTAAATCCTAGATTCTTATCATATATCAACACATATAACTGAGACATATCATCACATATAACTAACAAATATCATCATATAGAACTGGTAGAATGAGATTTTTGCCGAAACCCTAAAATGAAAAATTAAATAGAAAAATAAATAATTACACCTTAAAATGAAATATTAAATCCTAAAAATGAAAAACGAAACCCTAAAATATAAATTTTAAAATGAAAAAGTAAATTCTAAACTCTAAATTCTTGTTATATCTATCATATATCATCATGTATAACTATCATATATTAACACATATAACTATCATATATCATCACGTAACCTAGCAAAATATACATAGTTGCACCTAGTCAATTGCCAAATTGAAACGTATTAACTTAAAAAAGAACCATTATAAATGAAACTGAACCGAAAAATATTGTTCTCAATAGTCAACATTATTTTAAGGAATATTGGTCAAAGATTCCCGTGAGAAAGTATAAAAAGTCGCTCGATCAAAGTCGTCACTCCAAACCTCCCATTTCTCGCAGGTACTCATTCAAAATCCCTCGTTTTCATTGCTCCTCGATCCATTTCAATGATAATTATTATTTTAATTTTTTATTACTTTTAATTCTGTTTCATCATCAAAATTTCGTTTATGTAACCAGATCACTAGCTTAGCTCAGTTAGCTTTGGGCGATTCAGTGAAAATCGACTGGTTCGTAGCTGGATATCTGTGTGTGTGTGTGTGTGTGAATTTTTCAGTTTTATTATTATTATTTTTTTGGGATTTGAGTTTTGAAAATTGTTTCGCAGAGATGAGCGACAATTTGAAGGATAAAGTGAGCCAATTAGGCGAGCGATTGAAGATCGGAGGGTCCGGGGTGGGCCAAAAGATCAGCGCCGGCATGAGCTCAATGAGCTTCAAGATGAAGGAATTATTCCAAGGCGGGAACCAAATCGACAAGCTCGTCGAAGAAGCCACGGCCGAGACGCTCGACGGGCCCGATTGGGCCACGAATCTCGAAATCTGCGACATGATCAACCGCGACCGGGTCAACAGCGTTGAGTTGATTAGGTCGGTTAAGAGGAGGCTCATATTGAAGAGCCCTATGGCTCAGTACCTGTCGCTGATGCTGCTCGAGACGATTGTGAAGAATTGCGACAGGGCGTTTGCTGAGGTGGCGGCTGAGAGGGTTTTGGACGAGATGGTGAGATTGATCGACGATCCTCACGCTGCGGTTAGTAATCGGAATAAGGCTTTGGTGATGATCGAGTCGTGGGGTGAGTCGACGAACGAGTTGCGATATTTACCCATTTATGAACAGACTTACAAGGTGGTTTAATTAATCATTCAAATTAATTATACTATACATTTTGTGAATATCTGTTAGCTAAATGATTTTAGACTGTGAATTATGGTATTCGGAAAAAAAAAATCATTTGAATGTTACTAATTGTATATGTTGGTTTATTATATGTGTGATGAAGTTCTTTTAGGGCCTGTTTCGACTTTTTTGTGTGTTGTTTTTTTGCCGTTACAGAGTCTCAAAACGAGGGGAATAAGGTTCCCGGGCCGGGATAATGACAGCCTGGCGCCTATATTTACTCCTCAAAGATCGCCAAATGCCACTCTTGCGCAACAACTTCATCGTGAGATCACGGCACAAAGCTTTTCAGCTGAACAAATCAAGGAGGCGTTTGATGTGGCGAGGAATAGTATAGAGCTTCTACAGACCGTTTTAACCTCTTCCCCGCAGCAAGACGCTCTTCAGGTACTTATTTTTCGTACCGAGCATATATCTGGCATTAATAGGGATCATTACAAAAACTAGCCTAATTACCCAAAAAAAGAAAAAAAAAAAAAAAGCTTTGGAAATTACAAAAACTACCCTTGCTACGGAAGCTAACAAAAATTGCTGACGTCATCAAATATTACAAATAGCCCCAACTTTTCGTATTATAATTTACAATTACAATGCTCATTTTTCTCTAAATATTATAAATATCCAGGCGAAGAGGTGGAGGTTATTTGTAATGTTTAGAAAAGTTGAGGGGTGTAATTGTAAAATATCTGATGATGTCAGCAAGTTCCATCATGTTAATTATCATCTTGGGCACAATGTAAGACGAACTAAACCTCGAGGGTAGTTTTTTTAATTTTAAAAAATTTGCTTCTTTTTTTTTCCCTAAAGGTGGGACTATTTGTAATATTTAGAAATGTTGAGGGGTGTAATTGTAAAATGTCTGCAAATTCCATGTCAATAACATTTTGCGCACAATGTAACTAAACATCAAGGGTATTTTTGTAAAATTCAAAATTACTTCAAACATCGGTAGTAATTTTTGTAATTATCCCTATTAAATACACCGTTTGAGTTATCTCGTTCTCTTGTTTCAGATAGGAGCTCGTTGGTAGTTTTTTTGTTTTTTTTTTCTTTTCATTAATAGATTGGTTAGCTTGATCAAGCCTAATGTATCTATAACTATATCCGTGGCATTTGATTGATTTTGATTCCGTGCATAGGACGAGTTGACCATCACGCTTTTACAACAGTGTCGCCAGTCCCAATACACTGTAGTGGCGATCATCGAAACAGCCGGAGATAACGAGGCCCTGCTTTTTGAAGCGCTGAGCGTTAATGACGAAATTCAGAACGTCGTGTCCAAGTACGAAGAAATGAAAAAACCCTTGGTGGTGCCTCAGGAACCAGAGCCGGCTATGATACCTGTTGCTATTGAACCCGACGATTCACCTCGTGGTGGGGGTGGGAAAGAAGAAGAAGAAGAAGAAGTTCTGATCAGAAAACCAACCAATGCTCGGAATGGATTTCATGGAGGGAATAATTATACTAATAATAATAATAATAATGAAAACGCGATGGATGGTCACGATGGGAATATTTTTGGTAGCACATCGGATACGACGAAAAAACAGCCACACAAAGATGATCTCATTACTTTCTGAGTGGAAAGCATCTTGCTTAATAATCTTGATCTTGCTTCTTTTTTTTTTTTTTTTTTAATAGAGAAATAAATTTTTAACTTTGATTCATAAATGATGGGTGGAGGAGGAACCACTTTCTGGATTTATTGTGGAAACTGGGTTGATGTTATAGCACAGTTATGTGGATGGTGGCATTTTTTATGTTTGTTAATTTTGATTTATGGAAAAAAGAGTTTTTTTTTTTTCAAAATTACAAAATAACTGGTTTAAGGCATTACAAATTATTGTTAACAAAGTCCCTATTGAGGGTTCAATTTGTAAAATGGGAACAGCAGCATCACGCGGTTATTTAATTTTGAAAGATAGGTGGGCTTTTGGTAATTACGCATTACCCCTTCCCATGTTTTTATTTATTCTTACAAAAATTTTAGTGGTTAGGGTGTGTTTTTAAACTAAAATTCATAATCATTTAAAAAATATAAATGAATTAATAAATTAAGTTTCTTTTCTTTCAAAGGAATATAAATATAAATACACAATTTCTTGAATCTTTACTTTGTAATTACAACTCTGAATTAATTTAAAAATAAAGTTAAATATTAATAATAAAAATATATTTCATTAGAAAAAAAAAAATCCAAATAGTGTGTAGCTCATCTCTTTCTAATGACGACATTTAACCAATCCCTTGATTGCATCATTCCAATAACGTCAGTGAACAAATTCTTCCTTATCTCCTTCTTGTAAAATTAGAAGCTCTATGGATATAAGAATAAGGATCAGATTCACGATTTTGTTAATCAATGTTACCAACATCAGTTTATCAACATCGACCAGAGCAGAATATAAATGTGCAGCGAAAAATAAAAATAAGAGAACACGATTAAACAAATTCAGTTCACAAGTAAAAGTACTTGTGAACTTGGGTGTACAAACCCGAAAACCATATTACTTTCTTTTAAGTTCAATACAAATATAAAGTAATATATGAAAACTAAATATCAAGAAACTTGATACTAAATACTTGTTGCCGGAATGGCAAGATCTTTTTCGTCGGTCACGCAACTTCAAAGATCTTGTTTATCACGATCGTTGGCTCCAAGTAGTACGTCGTGTTCTTCCTTCCTTGCTTTACCGTGCGTCGTGCGTCTCGTTCTCTTTCTTCCTTCCAAAAATCCTGTCGATAAAAAGTGTCCTTCTCGAAAGATTGTGAATGTAAGAATATTGAAAGTGTGCTCTTCTCTTGTCTTTGTCTTGTCTTAAATAGAAGAGTTCTAGAGTTCTAAAATTGGTAGATTCCTAAAACCAAATTCTAAACACAATTTAGGAATAATTAAAGTCTTGTATACAAADTAGMAAACAAATRTYGAYTCCTAATTTTAGTTCCCTAATATATTTTGGGCCTAAGAAAGGCAAATAACTAAATAAGGAATTATTCCCAAGAATAAAATCCTTAACAATCTCCCCCTTTTGCCTTTTTGGACAAAATACCCAAGACGCATGAAAATAATCAAAAGAGTACAAACTCCCCCTACATTAGAAACTCCCCCTAAATGGAGTATCCAGTGTTGAAAACAAACAAATACGAACCAGCGTCTTCTACATTAGAAACTCCCCCTAAATGAAGTATCCAATGTTGAAAACAAACAAATACGAACCAGCGTCTTCTACATTCTTCTCCCTCTTTTTTGTTCTGAAAGCAAAAGGACCTCAACAAACGAGTCCCGAAGCGCCTGGTGCTGTGCAACCTGATTATCAAACAAAGTAAACTGGGCTCGGACAAACGGAGCTATAAAATAAAACATGTTGGTACTGATGTTGGGAATACCAGAACCAACATCATACATGACACCAGCTTGAAGAGGCGCCATGGTGCCTAAAGAAGGTTATCAGGTTCTTCTTCATGAAAACACCAATGGGGGTTTGACGCTCAGCAATCATGCCTCGATTTTGAAATCCCAATAACAGCTCCTCAGCTTCACTCGCCAAGAACCTCGTGGAGATGGAACATTATCAGAATCGAAGCTTGGAGAAGAGGCAGGATTTGTCTGCAGGGGATGTTGGTTTCAGTGTCACAACACCATAACCAACATGGGCTGACATGGCAGCTTTGGACTGCTTCTTTTCTCTCTTTGGGTGAATTCGATATCCTGCAAGAGATTGAAAACAATTACAAACAAAAAATCGAGTGTCGTAGGGGATGAACCTTAACTTTGGAGAAAGAAAAAGTAAAAACCTTAACATTGTCAATATGAAAAATTCGTAAGCAATAGATAAGAAGGGGATGAACAAAGTAAAGTTAAAAATTAACTCCCCCTCTCTTTCTCAAAATATGACACACGATCTCTATGCTTAAATAGCCTACTATCTCTTATTAAAAATCACAAACCCCAACTACACATTAAAACCGAGATAGAGCTGGATTTTTATAAACCATCACCATAGTTGAACAAAGCCTTTGCAAAGCAATTTTTCACTCGCCAAATTAACCTCTTATTACCTGTCCAACCCTCCGATTATAACACCACTGAAACACGCAGTTAGCAAGATTCAAAACAAGATTAAGAGAATTCAAGATAGACAAAAACACAAGAAACAAAACGCACAGTAAGATGGCATCTTCACAAAGTATGAATGTCCTATGGGATGCCTAAAAATCATGACCTAAAAGGTTAAAACAGAACACATTATGATTTCAGTGTTTTGATCCAATGTTGCTTTTTATTACTAACAACATTATAAACCAACATTGTCTTAGGTGAAGTCAATGAAAACTTACCCCTTAACCCAAGTTAATGACTACGTCAAAATCTCTCAAGAAGGCAAATTTTAAAGATTGGAGCATTTTGAGTCCAGATTTTCTTCATCCTTGAAGGGATTTAAATCTTTTAATCTTCAGCAATTGCTGTTAAATACCTCTTGCTTTTGGACCTGGGAGAAAACCAGTTTCTGCGGGCAAGTCCCACAATCACCTAATTTCGAAGAGGTTGGTCCTTTTTGTCATTACTTTTATTGCAACAGAGGACCTTATTACACTTTCAATCAAACTCAATGCATTAGTATAATTTATGAAAAGAAAGATAAAAATGCATGCAAAATAATACAGATGTTGTGACTGATGTTGATAAGTAGTGTCACAACATCACAACCAACATTGGTTAGACAATGCACATACCAAGATCTCTTCTCAAACGAGAGAAGGTCTCGTAATCTAATGCCTTAGTGAAGATGTTAGCCAGCTGATTATCAGTTCCAATATGTTCAAGGCTAACAATCTTCCTCTCAACTAGGTCTCGAATAAAGTGGTACCTTATGTCAATGTGTTTGATTCGAAAAGGCTGGACCGGATTTTTCGAGATATCAATGGCACTGGAATTATCACAGAGCACAGTCAATATTCTTCTATGTAGACCGTAGCCCTCTATCATTTGGTTTATCCACAATGACTGTGTACAAGCACTTCCAGCTACAATATGCTCGGCTTTAAGAACATCTTCTACTTGCTTGGGCTCTGTTTTGGAAAAAGACAAAGATTCTCGAGTTTTAGAATGATTAGTAAACAAGCAAACAAATCTTACCATCTCTTTGAAATTTATTTGTCGCTTTCTTGTAGTTCTTTCATTCGAGATCTCCAATAATTTGGCTCATAGGATGATTCTTCTGAATTCTTAAGGGGATATTTTTCTAATTTAAGTCAATAGGTTCAGCTGGATTTTCCACACTTGGACCAGAATAAGATTCTGCGGCGGCTTGGCTTGATGTTGGTTCTGATGTTGGTATCTCGGTGTCAACATTGTTACCAACATCACTCAAATTTCTGGTTTCAGCACCTGCATCTCTATTTTCAATACCTGCACTTTTATCTACAGCAACCATGACATTATCTTGAGGATTTTGATCATAAACCASATCATCATCCTCAGCAGGTTTAAAACCACTCATCAAATCATCAAACTTGACTTTAACCGACTCAATCATGCAACACATTCTAAGATTAAACACTCTATATGCATGACTATTTCGAGAGTATCCCATGAAAACACATTTATCACTCTTTGAAACAAGATGATTTCTATCACTTAACACATAACAAATGCACCCAAAAATATGAAAATCACTCAAATTTGGCTTTCTATCCATCAATAATTCATAGGGAGTAACACAAGAACTTGGTCTAAAATACACCCTATTAATTATATGGCATGCAGTGTTCATTGCTTCTGCCCAAAAACGTTTAGTAACCTCATTTGAAATAAGCATACATTTCTATAAGAGATCTATTTTTAAGTTCGACTATCTTATTTTGTTGGGAGGTGATGGGTGAAGAAAATTCATGAGTTATACCAACTTTGAAACAATATTTTGAAAAGGATGCATTCTCAAATTATTTCCCATGATCAGACCTTATTTTACCTATAGTCACACCAAAACTTATACACAACCTTTTTGCAAGTTTTTTAAAAGTTTTAAAAGTCTCAGATTTTTCTCTTAAAAACTCTACCCAAGTAAAGCGGGAAAAATCATCTACAAGCACAAGAACATACCTTTTACCACCAAGGCTCTCAACTTCAAGTGGTTCCAAAAGGCCCATATGAAGGAGTTCGAAACAATATGAGGTAGTGAGACTTTGTACTATTAGATGTGGCACCCTGACTTTCTTACCTTTATGGCATGCCTCGCAAACTGGAATATTTTTTGTGTTGAGCTTAGGTAGTCCGATCACAGCATCCTTTTTTACCAAACTTTCCATCATCTTGTAACGGACATGTCCGAGCTTTTGATGCCACACCTCAGCATCACTCAATTGAGATAACCTGCAAAAAGCATCACTTTGGATTTGGTAACAATTATCAGAAGTTCTCTTACCAGTGAGAATGCATGGCCCATTCTCCTTGTAGACTTCACAATTTGTACGATTGAATCTGACACTAAAGCCTCCGTCGCACAATTGACTTATGCTGATCAAATTTGCAGTAAGTCCTTTTACCAACAACACATTCTTCAGAGTTACGACGCCGGGAACACGGAGAGTTCCTTGGCCAATGATTTGACCATTTGCGCCTCCACCATATTTTACCTTTCCACCTCGAAATCTGACTATATTGGAAAGTAGTTCTTCGGAGCCTGTCATATGCTTTGAGCATCCACTATCGAAATACCAAGCTCCAGGGACATGTGATTTCAGAGAGGTATGYATCATATTGCATTTAATATTATTTTTCTTGACTCACACTTGTTTGAATCTGGTGTTGGTATTGATGTTGGTAGCGCGGTTACCAACATTGTTATTGATGTTGGTATGACGGAAACCAACATTGGATTCAGCAGTCAGCTTCGACCTTTTAAAATGAGTTTGCTTGCCAACAAGCTTCCAGCAGTATGGTCGTATGTGACCTGGTTCACCACAGTGATGCCACACGTATTGTCTTCTTCTTCTCTTGTGGCGTTTGGTCGACTTCACCTTTTGACTTGAATTTGGCTTTTGAACATGCTTGTATCCAATCCCATGTTTTGAACAATTTGGGATACACGATTCCAGAATCTCATCCACCTTGGTCTTGCCTTTGTTGAGATTTGAGATTGTTTCTTGGACCTCCTTCAGCTCGGTTTTCACCTTTTCTAACTCAGTATCCTTCTTGGTGAGCGACGTTTCCAAGCGAACAATTATGTCAAGCTGATCATCCTTTTCTTTGGTTAGCTTTTCTACTTCCTTTGCYAGATCTTTGGCCTTGAGTACCTGTTTACTCCAACTGACAAATATTTTCTGGTGGCCAATACTCAGCTGCTCGTATTCCTCTTGATAATCAGTGGTCTCGGCATTCAGGCACATGATGTTGTCTGCAAGCAAACCAACATGGATATCGTCGTCCCATACAACATGGGTAAATAAGGATGGATCAGGTTCAGTTGACTCGHAATCATTAACATCCTCTGTAGCAACCATGCTCTTCTTCCTCGGAGTATCCACAGTACCTAAATAAGGATCAGTACTTAAAAGATTAAGTAACCCGCTCTGATACCAATTGTAAAATTAGAAGGTTTATGGATTTAAAAATAAGGATCAGATTTACGATGTTGTTAATCAATGTTACCAACATCAGTTTATCAACATCGACCAGAGCAGAATATAAATGTGCAGCGGAAAATAAAAATAAGAGAACACGATTAAACAAATTCAGTTCACAAGTAAAAGTACTTGTGAACTTGGGTGTACAAACCCGAAAACCATATTACTTTCTTTTAAGTTCAATACAAAATATAAAGTAATATATGAAAACTAAATATCAAGAAACTTGATACTAAATACTTGTTGCCGGAATGGCAAGATCTTCTTCGTCGGTCACGCAACTTCAAAAATCTTGTTTATCACGATCGTTGGCTCCAAGTAGTACGTCGTGTTCTTCCTTCCTTGCTTTGCCGTGCGTCGTGCGTCTCGTTCTCTTTCTTCCTTCCAAAAATCCCGTCGATAAAAAGTGTCCTTCTCGAAAGATTGTGAATGTAAGAATATTGAAGGTGTGCTCTTCTCTTGACTTTGTCTTGTCTTAAATAGAAGAGTTCTAGAGTTCTAAAATTGGTAGATTCCTAAAACCAAATCCTAAACACAATCTAGGAATAATTAAAGTCTTGTATACAAACTAAGAAACAAATCTAGAGTCCTAATTTTAGTTGCCTAATATATTTTGGGCCTAAAAAAGGCAAATAACTAAATAAGAAATTATTCCCAAGAATAAAATTCTTAACACTTCTAAACCTACCAATAAATAAATAAATAAAATCAGAATAATGAAAGAAAAATTGGTAGAAGATGACAAGACGACGACCAGAAACCCCACTCTTACAGCCATCAGCTCCGATCAGCCACCGCCACCCACACAAAGTTTAGACGGCAATTGACGTTTTCATTTTTATTAATTATTTTGGTTTAATAAATAATTTAACAATACAATGTTACAAGAATTTTGCAATATTCTCTAAATTTTTAGTAAAGAAATAGTTTTAAATATTTCAAACTAACATTATAATTAATATTTTCTATTTATTAACAATCTCGCACGTTGAATTTGAAATGCATATAAAAGGATAGTTGAATTTAATTTAAAATGTAAAATATAAATATAGTTAAAATACAATAAAAGAAATTACGTGACACACACAAGACTATCTCCAAGCCTTTTTGCAATGCCAGGCCAGCTTTCGAATTCAAAGTGATAATTTTCACTTATTTAACAAGTTAATTAAATATATTTAAGTTTTGCAAAATCAAGGGATAATGTTTTAACTAAAAGTATGAATTTCTATGACAAGAATACCATCAAAAGATAATACTAACTCTTGAAAAAATATGTGATCCTTCTCCATGTGATCATTTGCTTTAGTACTTACATTTATACTATGTTATGCATCAAACCAATGATCAATGATTTTAACTAACATTCTGTAGTGTATAATTAAATCAAGGTATCGTACGTTTATATACCTTTATTTTAGGTTAGGTTAGGCCGGTCTCAGAAGCCCCCTAATACATAATACTAATTTTTAAATAATTTTTATGGTTAGTGAATAAGTTCTACATTTATATATTATATATAATTTAATAGATAATACTATAATATTGATCTAGCCGGATATTTTGATGATTTTACAAATATTAAATGTGTTGCTAATGTTATTCACTTATATTATATAAATATAAATTTATTTATTTTTTAATTTTCAGTTCACATCTTATCCCCACCACTTAATGTTTGTGAAGAAAAAATTGACATTCAAATTATATGTCATATAGTGGACAATAAAACTGTATAGAAATTATACATTTTATTTAGATTATATAGAATTTAAAAAAAATAATCAAATTGTTTTATCCCTTTTGTTTATCATAAAACTGTATTTTTGATATAATTTGTATTTTGATTGTATTTTATATCTGAATCTCCTATTATTTTTGTCTTATGTATCTATGAAATATAACTATTAAATATTTAAAATTATTTCTTAATATACATTCATGCATCACACAAGAGAATTACTAGTAATACAAATAATAATAGTAAAAAAAAATCTTACTTCACTGAGAGATTATTATATAAATTATTGTTATATTATTATTACGTAATATAAACATTATGAGTTTCTTATTTGATGCTTAGAGAGATATTACTTCTATATATTGTCCAGTCCCAGTGTGAGATCATATGTTTAATGAATATTTATAATTTTAATTGGAAAAATGCAAAATAAAAAAAGAGTAAGGATCTACTATTCAACCAAAGATACTACTAATTGAGATTATGTTTTATTTTGGTAATTAAGGATTTCCAGGATATTAGTATGCATTAAAGCTCCTGATTTTGTATTTATGACCAGCATTATCCAGTATCTTAGTATGCATTGATTTGCTGGATTTATTTTCTCAACTTTTTTTTAATTTCTTGTCAAATTAATAAAAATTAATTTCTTTCATGCATAAATGTGTTTCCAGTTTGGACGCATCTCTAGTTCGCTCTTCACCGGTGGTTTATGTCATGGACTACATATATCATCAACTGTCAGACGGTAAAACGATCACCGTCATCCTGCGCGATCAACGGCTGTGATGGAAAGTTGACGTCGGACGACACATTCTCCTGCGAGTGCGATTTCAAAGTTTGCCGGGATTGTTACGTGGACGTGCTCAAGACGAGCGGGTCGATTTGCCCCGGGTGCAAGTACCAGTACAAAATCACGGACTTGAACGAGGCGGCCCGAAAATGGCTACCGCCAAAATTAGGTAGGCCTTTGTCATTGTCGTCGAGCCCGATGGCGGATTTTGAGTTGTTTGAGACGAACGGGACGTACGGTTATGACAACGCGATATGGCCGAAGAAGACGAGGCGGTGAGCGTCGTCTCGAGCTGGTACGAGGACAAGACCGAGTGGGGCGAGCGGGTCGGGTGGGTCTACGGGTCGGTTACCGAGGGTTTAGGCGCATTTGTATCCGTTTGCGAAAGGGCTCATGGGAAGAAGGGGGAGGGCATCGACTATAGTGTATGTGTGGTCGGGCCTTATTGCGATCGTTATATCTCTTATGTGGGTCGAGATCAGCCCGCCGGAGGGAAGCAACCAGATTAATTAGTTTAGGCACTATTGTATATATATAATAAATACATCAGCAGTTAATTTGATTTCTTCAAGCTGCTTATGAGCTTATTCTTTGATATGTTTCAGCTTTTATTTTGGTTTAGGTATATCATCAAATCTTATGCAAAGTTATCATTGTTTGTTATTTGTATCTTTGATTTTAGCAGCATTTGACAAGCTTGTGGTGGTTTTTAATTGTCTGATTTTTATTTTGGCAAATGTGATGTGAGAAAGAAAAAGGGTGTTTACCTAATTTTGATTTCTAAATCTTTAAAAACTCCTATTTCATGCAAGATGGATGAGCATTAGTTGGTTACAACATCAAGAATGCATGTTCAAGCTATATAACACCATTTTTTTGTTACCAGTTTTCAACTGCTAATTTTAACTAGGCCACACATCAAGTATTAACAAGTTTCACCATTTTATCCTTGGTGAATCAAAAAAAAAAAAAAATGACTCTATTACTTGTTGTTCTAATGGCATTCATCTCATCAGCCATTGCCACTAATCAAACCTCAGGCAACCAAGACATCATAGTTGCCACTCAAGAGATGCAAAAGGCTAATTACTTCACATTTGTCATGCTCATCAACATGGCCCCACAAGACACGATCCAAGGCGGCATCACTTTCTTGATGCCCAACGACCGAACCCTGTCGAAAACCGACATGTCCGAATCATCGGTGGTCGATTTCTTGCTCCGCCACTCGATCCCTTCGCCTCTGCTCATCGATCATCTCGAGCATTTCCCGACCGAGTCCATGATCCCGACATCGAAGCCCGGGTTCATGTTTAGGGTTACTAATGACGGGCGACGACGTTTTTTCCTTAGCAATGTTAGAGTCATTAGTCCTAATATTTGTACCAAAGGGTCTAACATAAGGTGTCATGGCATAGATGGAGTGGCCCAGCCCGATGTTTTTCCTCGACCTAATATACCACCACCACCAACGGCATCGCCTACTTCTTGTTTTAACAGCTCGACGAGTCCGTGGGCGGCGGCCGCCCCATCACCGCCGTCGTCAGCCTCCGCACCACCGTCGGTTGTGGAATTTAGTGGTCCAATTTCAGGCTCTCCCGAAATAATAGGCCATGGAGGTGTGTTTGATTTGGTAATGACATTTTTTATGTTTGGAGTGATGAAATTGTTATGGTTTTAAATGTAAGTTATGAGTTGAGAAATGTGTATCCATAAAATGAAACAAAATCAAATTGATGTTGTTTGGCTTGAGGCAATCAAATTTTTCTACAATTATAATTTAGTTTTGAGGAGAAAGCTAGTACTGTGTGTTAGTTGCTTCTAATCACCTGTCATTATTTGCCAGTTTTTCTACATTAAAAGAAAGATATAAAGTGAAATTGGATGTGCATGTACAAAAAAGTCCAGTTTGTAAGATTTAATATTATTATTATTTTTAGTTTGTATGATGAAACAATAAAGTTTGATGGGAAATTCAATGTGTAATTCTTATTTTGTACTTTCATTAAACACCATATATAGACGTGAGATGTGTACCAACTTGCACCCACCAAATTAAACCATGGAAAACCACAAGTCACAACCACCTAATTACCTAATTTGGAGTATTCATTCACATGAACGTATGAAAAATATACAAGAGATACATGATTAAATATAAAATATCCATAATGAAGTCCATAATATATTGTGTATAAGTGAGACGAGCCGACTCGTGAATTACTCGAAAAAAGCTCAAAATCGATTCGACGTTAATCGAGCCGAGCTTGAACCCGAGCTACTCGAGTATGTAATGGGCTCGAACTCGAGCTCAGTGATACTCGACTCGATAGGCTCGCGAGCTTAATCGAATTTTAATAGATTTATTATTTTATCCTTATTATGCTTACTTATTTACATATATACCCTAAATATAAAAATTAATATCAAGTATTTTATTTTATGATTTTTAGGTTTTTTTTATTAATATTATGTAACTCGAGGCGAACCAAGCTTGAACTTACCGAATTTTCAAACGAGACAAACTCAATTTTGAAAAAATAGAATTCGGACAGATATATAATTTACTCGAGCTCGAACTTGAGCCTGAAAATAATTTACTCGTCAAAAATTTAATTACACCCCTAATTCGGACAGATATATATTGTTCGTGACATGTGGCAATATTGTTTTAACTATCTTACCAATCTAGTTTGTCAATATTTTTCACAAGGATAAATAGAATTGGACTTATCTTAATGAGAGGAGTATGAAGTTTCCATATCATTTTATGTAGCAAGGCCCTGATAATCATTGCCAATTTTTTTCACAAACAAAAACACGTTTATCATGTCTAAAAGAAAAAGTCTGATTTCCAAATACAAAAATCAAAAATCACCTTCCTTACAGTTGACCCCTTAACAAAATCGAAGACACGCGTTAAGGTTGCGTGTCCAATGGAGCACCAAAAGTCTCATGCACCATTTACATGCAATCCTTTATACTCCACACCAGTCCAAACTTGCATCTGCGTCAAAGGCCATTTAGGCGGCTGTTTAAGCCTTCACATGGTGGGTTGGGTTGGGTTGGGTTGGGTTGGGTTTCTACCTAAACGCCTTAAATAAAATATATTTAACGATTGAAATTAATTAATTAAAATTAAAAATCTCTTTCCCTGCAACGAGACACACATGACATGAGTGAAATAATAATAAATGAGAAAAAACCCATTTCCTAATATAAATATCATGAACATAATTAATTCCCACGATCTCAAAATCAACCCAACTGACCAAAGAAGAGTAGGTGGAGCAACAATTGATCCAAACCCAAACCCCCGGGTCGGGTCAGCAGTTGCAGCTACCTTCTCATTTTTCGCATGTTCTCCTCCTCCCATTCCACCTACCCCAAACACACCCCCACCCCACCCATATTTATTATTTCACTCTCACTCCCTCTCTTTCGTCCTTCCTGTCTAAAACTAAAAAACCTCTCACCCTCTTTGCAACTCCTCCTATTTCTTTCCCACTTTCCCAAAGCTAAATACATTCCACTCGCGTAGTATTTGGAGGATCAAGCACAAATCTACCCATAAAATATAAAATAAATTAAAAAATGTTGTCGGTAGCGACTGTCGAGGCTCAAAATCCAGAGCTCTCTCCGTCATCTCTGGTCTTACCGCACAACAACCAAACCACCGCGTCAGACGGAAAGACGCACGTCTTCGTCTCCAAGCTCCCCAGTATCCCCATTCCCAATCACCTCCCTCTCCACGCCTACTGCTTCCAAAACATCTCGCAGTACCCGGACCGCACGTGCCTCTTCGTCGGCAACACCGGCAAATCCTACACCTTCGCCGAGACGCACCTCGCCTGCCGGCGAGTCGCCGCCGGCCTGTCCAGGCTCGGGATCGGCAAAGGCGACGTCGTGATGGCGCTCCTCCAGAACTGCGCCGAGTTCGTCTTCACTTTCATGGGCGCGTCGATGGTCGGAGCGGTTACGACCACCGCGAACCCGTTCTGCACCACCAACGAGATCTTCAAGCAGTTCCACGCGTCCAAGTCGCGATTGATCGTCACGCAGTCGCAGTACGTCGACAAGCTCCGGGATCCCGGCGATAATTCCGCGGTTTTCGGGGAGGATTTCACGGTGATCACGATCGACGGCCCGCCGGAGGGGTGTTTGCATTTCTCGGTGCTGTCGGAGGCGGACGAGGCGGCGCCGGCGGCGGAGGTGGATCCGGACGACGCCGTCGCGCTGCCGTTCTCGTCGGGGACCACCGGGCTGCCGAAGGGCGTGATCCTGACTCACCGGAGCTTGATCACGAGCGTAGCGCAGCAGGTCGACGGGGAGAATCCTAATCTGCACCTGAAGCCGGACGACGTCGTTTTGTGCGTTTTGCCTTTGTTTCATATATACTCGTTGAATTCGGTTTTGCTGTGCTCGCTGCGGGCCGGGGCGGGGGTGCTGCTGATGCAGAAATTCGACATCGGGTCGCTGCTGGAGCTGATACAGAGGCACAGGGTGTCGGTGGCGGCGGTGGTGCCACCGCTGGTGCTGGCGCTGGCGAAGAATCCGATGGTGGATAATTTCGACTTGAGCTCGATACGGATGGTGTTGTCGGGGCGGCGCCGCTTGGAAGGAGCTGGAGGCGCCGCTGCTCAGCCGTTTGCCGCAGGCGTTTTTGGGGCAGGTACGGTCCACGCTTCCCGGTTTTTTTTTTTTTTTTTTTTGAAAAACCAACCATACTAACTAATTGTCACGTCATTTAAATGATCCTGAATTAGTTAGTTATATCATTCATCGACAAAAACAGAAAAAATAACAATATTTTATTTATGTTTTGTTTTTTATATTTGTGGGAAAACTTGTTTCCTTAGCGTGGGTGATGGTTACGTGTCAAATGACCGAAAATAAAAAAAAAAATCTTTTGATACACTTGTTTTGAATAGAATTTATCTTTTTAGTGATTTATTGCAAGCATCACATAAGGGAAAAAAAAGGTTGTAATTTCAATTATTTGAGTATATATTATGCAAATTAGAATGGTACTTAATTTAATGAAAAAACAAAAGGTACAAAATTTCATCCTAATGTGAATAAAACAAAATGAATAGCATATATATAATTAATAGGAGTAATATTATTTCATCCCCAAAATTCAAAACAGTGTAGATAGCTTTAATTTAGAGTTAATGTTGGGTGAGGAAATTAGGTAAGGTGGGTGAAGAGTGGAGGTAGGTGGAGCGAACCGAACCCGACCCGACCCAAATGTTTAGGAAAAAAACCGGAAAAGGCAAATTATGAGATCATATTTGGTCAACTGCACTGACTTTCAAGTTACTATATTAGTATATATCTCACCGCGAGATTTTGCATGCAAATCCGTTAAAATAATTATGCTTCAAAGTACATTATAAATGGTGGCCATATTTCCAAGAACGAGTTCCAACAATTAATGTTGTTTATTTCTTTTTGCTACATATGTTATTTGTATGCTAGTCCGAATCCAATATTAATTCCACAAATAGAGTTTACAAAATTAATGTGTGTGCATGTGAAAATGTTATTGGTTGGCTACCTGTCCTCCACGAGGCCAACTAATAGTTTTAAGTACGACGTGTATGAAATTTATAGTGTGCAATTTGCGTGTCACCAATTTCAAGGTTGACTTTTTTAACAGATTATTATTATCAATTTAGTAAGTAAGTAGTGGCCACCACCGTCTAATTTCGAGGCACTAATTTATTTAAAAAATTAGAAGAAGGGAATTTGCAATTGATATGTACTATTGACTAAATCCTTTATTATAGTATTAAAAAAAACTGTACATATTAATTAATTAGATGGAGATTTTATTTGTCCGATTGTCTCAGTTTAATTTCTAACATGGATCCCTTTTTTTCTTTTTGATTTTTTATTTCGCAAATTTGGATTTTTTTTTAAAAAAAAATTAAAGAGAAAAACTGAACATAAAATTATTTTTAGGTTTTTTTGTAAGAATGAGCTTTAATTATGAAATTAAAATTAAACATGAAAACTATGTATGAATCTTATATATATATTTTTTTTGAATTTATTTATATTTTATTTACCATACTTTATTTTATCTTTGTTGGGTGCTCATTAAAATAAAAAGTACAAAAACGATCCATGAGAATCACAACAATGGCCATAAATAGGTGGGGCACGTTATTTAGTCATGCTATCAATTTTATTGCAACTCAACTACTATTTGTATATATATTTTGTGAATATCCTTGGACCATGTCACACCACACCATGCAACATTTATTACTTTTCAGCTTGTCTCGTGGAGCATATTATCACCTGCTCATTGCACTCGTAGTAATTATATGCTAGCTGTTATATAATTAAATCTGTCTCTTTTCAATGTTCCATTCCATATCCATGTGCTATATAGTATTAAATTTAATGTAAATGGTGTTGTATGTGTTAATTAATATTTAGGGTTATGGTATGACTGAGGCTGGTCCAGTATTATCAATGTCACCATCGTTCGCCAAGCACCCATTGCCAACCAAGTCGGGCTCATGCGGCAACGTGGTCCGCAACGCCGAGCTCAAGGTGGTCGACCCGGAAACTGGCTGCTCCCTGCCCCGCTGCCAGCCTGGCGAGATTTGCATTCGCGGACCTCAGATCATGAAAGGTAAGACTTTTTTTTTTAAGCAAGATTGATGGGTCATAACCCGTCCGATCATTTGACCCGATATTGGTTTTTGTACTATAAATAGAGCTGGCAACTGGTTGTTAGGCTCGGCCCGAGCCCATTGGGCGAACTTCCAAAATCGGGCCGGGTCAGTATTTTAGCAGCCCAGTCCCACATAAAAAATATAGTGTAATTTGCCGGGTCTGTTGGGCCATGCTAAAAATGGGCCGATTTTTTGGGGCCAAGCCCGACTAAAATCGGGCCGGGCTCAAAATTGCTGGCTCTGACTCTGATGTATTGATTATGTATTTTGACAAGTGTGACACAAATTAATGATGTTTTGGATTATAGGGTACTTGAATGACGACGAGGCGACTGCAAGAACCATAGACGTGGACGGTTGGCTCCATACGGGCGACATTGGCTATGTTGACGATGACGACGATGTTTTCATCGTGGATAGAGTTAAAGAGCTTATCAAATTCAAAGGGTTTCAGGTGCCGCCGGCTGAGCTGGAGGCTCTTCTTGTCAGCCACCCTAATATTGCCGATGCTGCTGTCGTGCCGTAAGTAACCATATTTTCAAGAAAAAAAAAATAATAATAATAAATTACTATAATTGGTTAATTTATAATTTGATATATTGCAGGCAAATAGATGAGGCTGCAGGTGAGGTGCCAGTGGCGTTTGTGGTACCCTCTAATGGATTTGAACTCACTGAAGAAGTTGTGAAAGAATTTATTTCCAAACAGGTATATACATTACATATATTAATTAAAAATAATAATTAATTTTGTTGTGAGCTAATCTGAAATAATAATTAATGCAGGTGGTGTTTTACAAGAGATTGCACAAAGTGTACTTTGTCCACGCTATTCCCAAGTCCCCAGCTGGTAAAATTCTAAGGAAGGATCTCAGAGCCAAACTTACAGCACCACTAGTCCCATAATTAGTTTATAATTTTATTTATAATAAAAATTTTGAAAATATTTTTTTTTCCGATAATAATCAATTTATTTGTATTATGTCATGTAGTACCTTATAAATTAATTATGTGTGTTCGTGAGTGCCACGTAAAACAATTAGCACCTTTCTTTTTATAGGTTTCTCACTCAGCGTTAATTGATTGAAGTGTAATATCAGTTCTATTATTATTCAATGAAATTCTTTGCCCAATTAATATATATACGAGTAACTAGTTGTCATTAAATATTATACAGCTGTGTTCGAGACCAAACTGTAAAGAGTTCTTTTCAATAATTCCAACATAACCTAGCTCCAGCAAGATGACAACACTGTGTTTATTTTTGGACTCCTGAGACCCGACTTTGAACTTTTCATTTCTGAAAATAACAATTTATTGAAAATCCTAAAGCTCGTCTGTTAACTTATTTAATTTAAAGTACAACATTCTTTTATTTTAATATATGCACTTTGGTGTCAAATCGTAAATCTGGGATAGATGATTAATTTAATTGTTCATCGATAAGATTGATAAGAAACAAAGTGGTCAGCATTATCTTTTTATTTTTATTTATAATTTCGCCCATTACATCTTTCCTTATAAAATAAAATAGACACTAAAAAAAAATCAAGAATACTGACTGAATTTACCAAGGGACGTAATCCAGGAGAAAATACCGACGATGTTACTAAGGGAATGTGTCCGTCAATAAAAATATCGTCGAGAGTCCGTTGGTAATGTGATGCAAATTCTTACCGACAAAATTTAACAAAGGAGATGCTGACGGTGATCGATATTTGTACAGACAGCAATGACGCCTGTCGGCAAATTTGTAAACTTAATTAAACAGAAGCACCTCGCAGTTCTTATTACAGAAACATATAAAGAAAAAAAAAAGGAGAAGAGAAAGAGAGAAGAAGAAGAAGAAAGAGAAAGAAAAAGAGGGAAGGAGCAGTCGTCTGCCGCCGTCGGAGCCACCGTGACTACAACCTTCACCCGCGACCGCCTCTTTCCAGTGTCTCCGCGACCAGCGCCACTGATGCGACCAAAAAGATTGGCTCGCCAAAAATGAGGTTGTTGATCTTCGAATTACTCATTTCGACATGATTGACTTCTTGACGACTTGATTAACTTACAAAACAAAACTCAAGTCAAACAGTCCCGGCGTGGGCCATCCGATACTTAAGTCAATTCCTTAACAAAAGCTCAAAGTAGGATAAAAATTAATTTTGAATTAAAGTGAGGTATGTGTCCTCTTTATATATACAAGAGACGTGTTCCTAATTTAGTGTTCTCGTTTTCTATTTGTACCACAATACCATAACTAACCACCGACTTAAAATTAGGATTCCTCCTATATGTTAAGTTACCATAAATATTAGAACTCCCGTATTATGTTAAGTTACCATAATAACCATGGGTCAATAACTATCCCATTTTCTTAGTTCGTCGAGGCCCCTACCATACACTCAATATCAGCCCACCAGGGCCTAAAACCCTATTGACAATAAAACCCAGCTCTCAATATCGAGCTATTATAATACCAATTTACCACATAAAAATTCGCCACTCCCATATAAGAGTTCGTCCCTCCTATAGAAGAGCTCGCGTTATAAACCTAAATTCACGTGCATGCCGACCTAAATATTGGATGTCATATCAGCTAGTGCCCAACATTCTACTTGAGGTAGAAAATCAAGTTGAATGTAAACACAAGTGCCTCGAAGGTTAGCCCACGTGCCCCTTGGTAAAAGTGCAAACCATCAAAAATACATCAAACATCATAACATTAAATTCACACTTCCATTGTGTCGGACACGTGTTTTATGCCCATTTTCACGTAATAAAATATTCTCGTGGGTCAGAAAACGAAAGTCCCACAATTAACCCTACTCTACATTAGCGTCGTTCCCAATTCACCCGTCCTTTCACCTTCCCTCACCTGTTAAGCAAAACAAAAAAAATATTTCATCATACACCATTTTAACCTCTGAATTTTCTCCAACAAGAATATCTCCTCTCCTCTGATCAAGAAACTCAGCTCGACAAATCCCCAAATCTATGATACCATAGGTAAGTCCCTCTAATTCTATTAGTTTATTTTTTATAAATGCATTTCACATTTCAATTTAATTTCCTGTATTTTGAATATATCGTCTTCTTCCCCCTCCCCCATTTTCTTTTTTGTGGTTGATGTATATTCTGTTTTTAGCATTCTCTGACTCTGATTCTCAATACCCTAATTCTCCCCTGAACTCAGCTCCTATCCCAAACATCTTCTCTGAACGCAAATTCGTATTCACTTGACTAGGAAAATAGTAAGAAAAATGCTAATCAACCTAGAACCGACCTCATAGATGAATCGGCAGGAAGTCCTACTTGGGTCAAGCTGAAAGCCCAGACTAGGGTTCTAACTGAGGGAATCCTTGAAGCCTCCTCCTCCCTCATCCAACCCAGATTTTTACCTAACTAACCCACTAACCATTGTTCCACCTTCTGCCCATGCCGACCTACCCATTCTTGCCCAAAGTACCAGGGTTACCATAGAAAACCCTTGGGTTCTTCCAGAACTTAGCTTACTCCCAACATTTATTTTTACATTTTGTTTTGCGTGTTATAATGGGTTTTAGGTCGTTGTTCCTCTCGTTTTTCTTCCTTAAAGTATTTTTATAGGTCATTTCGTTTCTATCCCGTTTAACATCTTTTCTCTCTAATTTCGTAAGTTGTCGTTCTAATTTCGTTTAATTGTCTGTTTCAGCTTCGGAATGACGAGAACTGTTCGAAGGACGCAGAGTTGATGTCGATCGACGCGTAGTCAATGCCGCTCATCGACCCAACACCGACACCGACATCGAAAGCCACTGTCGGTCGACGTGGCGATATTTTCTGACCCCCGTTGTTCGACCCCGCCCGTCAATACGACATCAACGGGCACCCACTAGCGGAGTCGACAAACTTGGTCGATCGACACACCGAGAGCCACACGCCACCGTTGACCGATGGCCGACGTCGACGGAGGACGGTGCCAGAGACACCGTCGATCGATGAAAATCGATGGTCGATCGATGGTCGTTATTTTCGTGCAAATTTACCACGACGCCCTCCTCGTCAGACACTATTTAAACAACGTCTTTCTTTAGCTGGACATCAGACCCGACCAGAACCAGATACTTACTATTTGGAAACCCTATGTCACGCCCCATTTTCGAAAAGTGTAAAACTTGATTTTTCATAATTAAAACTTCTAAGAACAAGGGCATGAGTTTTCAATAAATCCCAATTACAATAAATTTGAGCGGAAGCGTGGATAAAACTTAACATTTATTTAAAACAGAAAATTCACTTAACGCATCAAATATTAAAAGAATTCATTTTGAAAGGATATAGTTTTTGTGGGCTTGGGCTAAGTTATTGGGTTTTGGTTTGGACTTATTTAAAACAAAATATTAAAAATAATATTGTTTGAATTTGGGTTTGCCATTGGGTTTTGTTTAGGCTTTTGTAAAACAAAGATATTGTTATTGAATTTGGGCTTTAGTAAAAATAAAATAAAATAAGAATAATGTAATTAGTGGACTTGAAACAATAGAATTTAAATTTAAAAAAAATATATTGGGCTTAATATTATAAGGAAATAAAAACTTGGGCGTTACAATCTTACCTCCTTAAAAAAATTTCGTCCTCGAAATTCAGAATAGTTCTTCGCACACGAGCATCTATAGTTTGACTAAACAAAATAGTTTTTCATGGAATAGATCATGCATGTAAACGTGTGGTTTGTAAAATGTCATGGAGATCATGTCTATATAAATTTCTTCGCATAGCATAGCATAACATTTGTAATAGTAAAATGTCATGGTGATCATGCCCATAGAAATCCCTTCGCATAGCATAGCATAACATAGTATTTACAATAGTAATGGCTTTTGTATTAGATAATGAAAACATGCAATAGAAGAAATCTCTTTGCGTAGCATAGCATAGCATTTGCAATAGTGATAATTTTTGTATTTGCTATTGAGAACAAGCAATAGACTTAGAATGTTGAAAACTTTTTTTTTTTTTAACATTTGCAATTGCAATGGCTTTTGTATTTGATATCGAGAACATGCAATAGACTTGAAATTTTTTGAAAACTTTACTAAATGATAAAATAGCATAACATTTGCAATAGTAATGACTTTTGTATTTGCTATTGAGAACATGCAATAGACTTAGAAAATTCTGAAAACTTTACAAAAAGATAAAATAGCATAACATTTGCAATAGTAACGACTTTTGTATTTACTATTGAAAACATGCAATAAACTTAGAAAATTTTGAAAACTTTATAAAAAGATAAAATAGCATAACATTTGTAATAGTAATGATTTTTATATTTTCTATTGAGAACATGAAATAGACTTAGAAAATTTTGAAAATTTAAAATTCTTCAATACTAATTCCTTTTGTATTTGCTAATGATAATACGCATTAGACTTAGAAAATTTTGAAAATTTAAAATTCTTAAAATTTTGCAATAGTAATGGCTTTTGTATTTGCTGTTGAAAACATGCAATAGACTTAGAAAATTGAAAACTTAGAATTTTTATGCGTATACCTTGTGAAGTTGGCGCCGTATGGTGGAGGTGGATTCTTGTTGTCATAGTTTTTCGCTTGTTAAACTTTTGGCATAAAAGAAATATCGTAATAAAACTTTTGACTAGTTCATGAATCTCCCTTTTTTTTTTTTTTATAAATCGACAAACGAAATTATTTAGCGAGTCTACAGAACCGTGAATGGCTCTGATACCACTTCTGTCACGCCCCATTTTCGAAAAGTACAAAACTTGATTTTTCATAATTAAAACTTCTAAGAACAAGGGCATGAGTTTTCAATAAATCCCAATCACAATAAATTTGAGCGGAAGCGTGGATAAAACTTAACATTTATTTAAAACAGGAAATTCACTTAACGCATCAAATAGTGGTACTCGACTATTCAAGGAGTTTTAAATAGAAACACAAGTCTCAATCTTGTTTTTAAACTTGACAAAAACTAAAGATATCAATCCATAGAGAAGAAAATAAAATAGCATTGAAAATAACATCTTCGCATCCACCGCCTCGTACCACATCCAACTCCTCAACCTGAAAAGTTTTGATAAAAATGGGTGTGAGCTTTCAACTCGCTCAGTGGGGATTTGTTTGTCAATATTAAACACAAATCATACAAACCATAAATGAATAGTTACAACACACTGTCAGTCGTTCATAGATGTTGGCCAACCATAGATTTAGCTCGAAAGCGTACTGTTGTTTTAGCCCGAAAGCTACTATGGAATGTTGCATTGAGACATAGATAATTCATACAATCGCATTTAACATAGTCAAACATAGAACACGTTCGGCAATGTTAAGAAGAAATCATATAAATCATAAATGAATGGCTACAACACACTATCATTGTTTTAGCTCGAAAGCTACTATGGAATGTTGCATTGAGACATAGATAATTCATATAATTGCATTTAACATAGACAAACATAGTTTTGAAAAGAGTTTAGAATCACCCACCTTTGAATGTAGTTTCGTGAAAATGCGAATGTAGATGCTCGTGCTTGAAAATCCTAGTTTCGAGAACCCTCGTTTCCTACATTGAATATAATAGCTTAACTTAGAACTTGGATTAAAAAATTAATTGATTTGGAATAATTGAAAAGACAATGGATTCATAACCTTGATTCGAACGCCCGGTTATGGAATTTAAATAAAATGGTAGCTATGGATGTTTTTGTAAGGTTCTTGAAATTGGAGGGGTAAAATTGAAGTTTTGGGTAAATTGGAAGCTCAATTGAATAAATTTGAAAACTTTTGGGTCAATTGGATAAATATGAGGGCTAAATTGAAATTTCTGGTAAGTTGGGAGTTTAATTGAAGGGATGGCCAAGTTTGGGGGTTCAATTGAACAATCTGAAGACATTTGGGTTCAATTGCACAAGGATGAAGGTCTTGGAGGTCAATTGGTGATATTTGGAAAATTGTTGGAGTATAAAATGGGATCTCAGCCCATTAACCCTTCAGAGCCCGTTTCTATCTCTTTCTTGTCATCTCTCTTCTTCCAATTTCAGAGATCGGCCCTCCACCTCCCTCGATCCTCTACGGCAGCGGCCCGGTGGACAGACAAGGCGGCGGCGACGGCAACCCGTAGCGGCGGTTGGCAATCGGCGCAGCGTTTCCGGCAAGGACGTGGCGGCGATGGCATCAGAAAAATGGACAACGACATCCCAGACGTCTCTCCTCTTTCTCCTTTCTCTCCGAAACTGGACGTCGGCGAACAGGCCGTCTGCAAGGCGGCGGCGTGGGAGCGGTAACCGGTCGAGGGTAGGCGACGGCGGATCGGCTGGTTTTGACTTGGATCGGCTGGGTTTCTATTCCGGTCGACGGCCCGGCTTGGAGTTTGCTGTGGCCGTCGGGTTTGGCGATTTGGACGGTCGGGAAGGATTTTGTAGTTTGGTGGTGGTGTGTGTATGTGGATTTCGGGCCTAGAAACGGGGTTCGGTCGGTCCGTTTTGGCTTGCGGATTTCTGGCCGGGGTTCGGGCTTGGCCTGGAGTTTGGGTTTGGCAGCGACGACGATGGATTCTCCAGCTCCGTCGATTAGTGGTTCGGCTGAAGGGGCCCGGCTTGGTCTGACGTGGCTTTGGTTTTGTTTCGGTTGGTTTGGTGTTGGGTTGGTGTTTGATCGGAAACTGGGGGCTGCAAAACCGAGGGCTGTTGCTTGCAGTCGTGGTGGCAGAGATTTGTGAAAATTGATGTTGGTTTGGTTTGAATTTCTGGGTTGGGGGAAATCGGCCAGGAGGAGTTGAAGAAAATTTCATATTCGTATAGTTTTAGGAGAACAAGAACTAGGGTAGTAGCTTGTTTGCTTGTAGTATGCAGTAAGAAAAGAAGGTTGGGTGGTGAATAACTTTCTGTGGCTGTGGAAATTCAGAAGTGTAGATAAGAGGTTTGGGGTGGATAAGGTTGGGTTTTAAACAAGACAAAGTAAATAATTAAAAGAATTCATTTTGTAAGGATATAGTTTTTGTGTGCTTGGGCTAAGTTATTGGGTTTTCGTTTGGACTTATTTAAAACAAAATATTAAAAATAATATTGTTTGAATTTGGGCTTGCCATTGGGTTTTGTTTAGACTTTTGTAAAACAAAGATATTGTTATTGAATTTGGGCTTTAGTAAAAATAAAATAAAATAAGAATAATGTAATTAGTGGACTTGAAACAATAGAATTTAAATTTTAAAAAAAATATATTGGGCTTAATATTATAAGGAAATAAAAACTTGGGCGTTACACCCTAGTTTCCATGTATTTGAATATTTGAATCTTCTTCTCACTCTAGCTTCATCTTTCTTTGAATTTGTTACTTTTGATTCTCGAATTCGCACGATTCGGTTTTTGGATCCCCAAAACTTAGCTCGTGGATATTTTGTTAATTTATTTCTCAGCAATTCGTATTATTAATATGCTTAGGTAATTTTCTTAGTTTGATTCTTGGTTTTGTTTTGTGAATTTTAAATTATTGGTTTTCGTAATACGACTTTTGCTGATTCTGAATTTTGTTGAGTTGGATGATTTGGTACTGTTTTTATTTCATTTAGCTTGTGGATTTATTTATTTATTTGATCATTTATGCGTTCTTGATTATTTGATTCGTCGTTATTTGGATATTAGTTAATTTTCTTGTCTATTTGGTTCTCTACATTCGATCGAACAACTTTGATAATTGTTTGTTATTCATCATTTATTCTATTCATTTTTCATTTATCATGCTTGGGAATCAGTTTAAAATTTTAGTTGAATCATCTACTTGCTTGTTTAATTTGAAAGTCAATTTGATCGTCTAGCTTTAGTTATTAAAACAAAACAAACAAACAACTTAATTGATCACGTGTTTAGATAATTTATGTGTCTTAACAAACATTGTTAACTCCAATTATCATTTTCGAGAGGTTCGACTCGAGTCAACTTGTGTCACTTACAACCACTTCATTGTCTTGTGGACGAGCTTTTTATTTTAATTAAGAATAAGTGTTAAAATTTTCAATTTAGGCGTGCAAATGAAAGTTGGAAATCAATGTCGTAACGAGGGACAAGTTGATTGGCGTAACCTACCCGGGGGTAATGGTGTGCAGTCCAGTGGTCATGTCAACAATTATGAGGTTATGGGATGTACTGGCAGTGATCGAAACCTAAGTAACAACGGGATCGATTTGTGCAATTGGTAGACATTCGGTAATGGTAACAACAGTGTGCAAAATAACAATGACCCCGACGAAATGAATGTTTTGCATGAAAACATTGTAGTTGATAACAGGGACATCGGAACTGAAGATGAGATCTTTGAACATCCAGTTGAGCAGCAAAACATTGATCCTCTACTTGAACAGATCAGCGTTGAGCTCCCAGCGGAACAAGCAATTATTGAACATGTAGTTGGCGACTTTGGGGCACTCCGAAGCAGAACTTCTCCCCAACCGCTCATTGCCTCTAACAAGGGCCTGAACCCCATTTAAAGGAAGAGTGTGATGGAGATGGGGTTCGGTAATATCCTGCACTTGGATGTCGTTGAGCTCCCCCAAATGATGTGTTAATGGGTGTTGGATAATTTTGACTCTAAGAGTCGTATACTAAGGTTGCAGAGTGGAAGGTCCGTGCGAATCAAGACTGAGGACATATTTTTGGTGATGGGGTTCCCGAAAGGACAATGAGAAATCAAAAAGAAAGAAAAAGCATCAACAATGTCCACTGCTTGACGAGTGGAGGGCTTTTTTCGAAAAGGACAAGAGCAAGATTATCCCGGTAGATGTTGCTGAACAAGTGAAAGCGCATATGGTTCAAGTGGAATTTCATGGTTCTTCTCACAGCTTGTTTAATGAGAATTCTGGTAATATATATATTTTTCCAAGAATCATGAGCTACTTCGAGGATGTGACTTGGTTACATGAGTTGAGTTGGGGTGATATGTGCTTAGGTGTTTGGTTGAGCAAAAGGTTTCATATGAGAAGAATCGGAGAAATGACTTTGCTAGCTCAATCATATTCCTAGTGGTAAGGATAGTTGAAATTAGCATTGCACTCATGTTATATTATCCATACATGTGTATTTGGTGGTCGGATTTTAAAATAATTGAAGATACACTATCAATCTATGTGGAGCAAACATTGTGTGTGTTTAACCGAGTTTTTGAATAAATATGTGAAGTGCTACTACATGGCTTGGGGCATCGTAATAGTATTATTAATTTTTTTTATTTTTTTTTTGGTGTATGGGGAGACTATTCTGTAATTAATGAAAATTGGTATAACCAAATGAACCATGTTTTGTATGCTGGCAGAGTTGAACTCTAATTGCAAGGTTACACGAGATCATTCCATCAATCAAGAGCTGGACGACTGCTTTACTAAAAAAAAAAAGGCAAAGAATGGAAATTGATGCAAATAGTTTCGGTAGTGGCTTCCTAGATGAGCGATATAAATCAAGCGATGACGAAGAACAAAGTGCACAACCAATCATAGACAATTAAGACTTGGAGTGTGAAGCCAGGCCTAAAGGTGATGACATGCATCTGTACGCGGATAGGTTAATTGCAAGTCTCATGGATATTACGATGGTGGATATTATGATAATGGTACAAGGGACTCCACAACACGTGTTTGACAATCTGCATTTCAAACGAGTCATTCAAACTACACAGGGTCTTTTAGGATGTAATGTTGGGGGTGGAAATTTTGATATAGCACCTGCGCACGACATATTACTGTAGCACAAAGTATGAAGATGACTTTTCGGGACATCCTAAAAGAATAGCACTGATAGAACAGATGGTGCAAAATGTTGTGAAGAGTGATGAGTTGAAAAGGAAGTAGATTAATGGGTCGAGCTTCAGCAATGGGTTGACACGGGAGGTATGATTTGGATGCCTGAGTTAAAATAATTTAGAATAATTCAAGTTGATAATTGCAATTTTCTACTTTAACTGATTGAATTCTTTTATTTTATTATTATTATTTTTTTCTTTTGTGAATCGGGGTGCAAACTGTGAGCAACCATCTGAGATAACAGATGGCAAAACTAGTAGGAGGAGTAAGGCACGTACTTTTACTGGATAAATGTAGTAATATATTTATGCTTATTTATTGAGTGTAGAATGCTACTATTTGTAGCACGTGATCTATATTAGTATATGTCAATTTATTATACATTCAATTGGTGATTTGTGTTGATGGTGGCGTTTATCATGGTGCCCATCGTGAACACCCTTCTGATTCTACTAATGTCGGCTGCCTTAAGAAGAAGCGCAAACGGCTGGTGATTGGCCAGACATGGCATATTGAAATGACACTGGTTGTGGGTGCCGTGTGCGGGGTGAAGCAACAATGTTTGTATGGAACTGGTAGTTTGAAGCATAAGTACATCGACTTGTGTTCTACAAGTTCTTCTTTTACGACATCACATGTGGAACCCGCAGTACTACGAGCATAAGTTGAGCAGCTCACACAACAGTTAGCCGAGAGGGATGCCAAGTTAGAAGAGAGTGATGTTAATTTGAAGTAGGGGTTAGAGGTGGAGTGTGCTTCTCGTACAGATATGCAGACGCAGATGGTGGAGGATTTCCATCTAGAAGGTAGATTGCCACCTTCGCATCCATGATGGTTTTCTATCTTGGTCATACATATCCCTATGCGTATTTACATTTTAGATACTTCTGTTTTCATATTTTGGAGATTATGTGTCTATATTTGGTAATTATTGTTTGGATATTCTAGTTATCACGTGTGCTTTGGATATTATTGTTTGGTAGTTTGGTTATGATGTACTTTGGATATTGTTGTTTGTTATTTTGGATATTGTCATTTGTTATTTTAGATATTGTCGTTTGGAATTTTATATATGTTGTTGTGTTAGATTCTTTTGATATATAATTTGGGTTATCTTTCAAATTTTTGGAATATTTTGTGAATTATTTGGTGTTCAATTTACAAGGAAATTTAAGAATTAAAAAAATAGATTAAAAATAATACCAACAGGTTATTTTCGTTAGTAAGTAAATAAATAAAAACATTACCAGTGAATTACATTCGTTGATAAAATAGCGACGGAGACTATAATTACCACCAAAATCTCGTCGTTGTTATTACAAAAGATGATAAATATCAAATCTTTCATAAACAATTAAATCTTTGTAAGAAAGTCAAAATACTAAATTAGACAAAACAAATCAACAATTACTAAATCATGTATTTATACAGTATGTGACTCAACAACTATCTAAGCAGCTAAATAGGAAGGTGAGATTTGTGACTCAACAACTATCTAAGCAGCTAAATAGGAAGGTGAGAGCTGGGAGGTTTGCCTTTTATTTTTTAGTGAATGTGCAATTTGTGACATAATGTTGAAACTCCTAATTTTTTTTAGGGAAAATTCGTACCAAATCAAAACTTCTACGTACCTTTTAGTTATTTTAAAATATTTTATCCCATTACGGTCAAGTTAATTTTATTAATTAATAAATTATAAATAGACTGTATTGTGCCTAAATAAACTCTCGATAGGTTTGTCCTCAACTGACTTCCAAGTTTTCCGTGTCGCTTTGCGTGGAAAATAAGTATTAACTAAAACAAATTCCAAAAAATGAATCTGAGACGTATTGTAATGGCGAGTGGGACTATAATCAAGTCGCATGAAACGAATGAATGCCACTGTTATTAAATATTTTTTAAAAGTTCATAGAAACAAGTATGAAACTAATTTTTAAGTATGCAATTTTAAAACTGTGTAGGATGAAATTCTAAAAGTTTATATAAACAGATATGAAATTCTTAAAAAACATGTATAAAATTCAATCATGCCCCATCAACTAAAAGGCAAGCATGATATTCTTAAGTATAGAGTGAGATTTGGGGGATTATTCGTAAAATTAGGGAAATTAGGGATTTGTAGAAGAGGGTCTGTAATATTTTAGTTCCAATATGGATAAATTTGTAATATATGTATAAGAGTTAAATATAAAAAATATATAAAAGTTCCAATGTGGATAAATTTGTAATATATGTATAAGAGTTAAATATAAAAAAATATAAAATACCGTTTGGTTAAATGGAATATGATTTTTTACTTTTGGCTTAATTGATCTTATTGATGAGAAATTTAAGAAGAAAGAATGGAGTTTTATAATCTGGATTCTTGATTCTTGACCTGCATTCTCATAATATTCTTCATAAAAATTTCAAATGGAGTTTTTTTATGTGGATTACCCGGCATTCTCATTAGATATTTTGAAAAATATCGTTGTTTCTCTATCATTAACATTTGTTGTTTATTTTGGCCCGGAGGTTCGTTTTGTCCGCAGTTAACAATTGTGGCAGAAAGACTTTCTGAAGCCATATCAGAATAAATTCAAGTGTAACAAATTCCATTATCTTCATGCTACAAAATTTTATATCTTATGTATAGATCGAGAATTTATTTGTCACTCGGTCGAAAGTTTATTTCGAGAATCATTTTCGATATAGTTACGAGCATTCAATAGAAAAGGTAATAATTTACAAAAATATTTTCAAATTTTCGAAGTGAATAGTTCGAATATTATTCATTTTAATATTTTTCTTCTTTATATTTTGTTTTTTTACATAACCCGTATAGCACACGGGTCATTTTATATGGGTGTTTTTTTTTTTTTTTTTTTTATGACTAGAATGGTATAATGTAAATAAAATAGTTAATGTGATTTACAAGATATTTAGTAAAATCTTAAGTGAACAATATATAATTCATTTGTAAGAATAATTCAATTTATCAGGCTGATCAATTATTCCCCTATATCCACATATTTTGTGAATAACAATAAATTTTACGTTTTACGCATTATTTAACGCGGTTTTACAAACTAGTTGAACTTAATTGATGGAATCACATTTGGATTATAATAATACTTATGTGATTAACCGGATAATATGTGGATGACTCGATTTTATACGAGTTTAGTTGTACAATTTCATGAGAAGCTAGTTAATTAGGTAAATTATGTTAAAATTATGCATTTATTGCGTGAATTTGAAGAGAAATTCCATTTTCGGTCCATTGAAAACTCAAAAAAAAAACAGAAAAACATGATATTGAACATCAAATCATGTCAATTAAGTCTGGCGAATTCATTAAAAAAATTCCATTTTTATCGTGTGAGGAGTGGTATTTATGCACTATTACTAAAAACATGTGTTCTAAAAAATTATGTGATTTAATAGTCAAAAATATCTTATTACTGTGTATTTAATTACTACTAGTATTGTGCCCGTGCGTTGCACGAATTTTTCATTTTACTTTTTGTAAAAATAATAATTATTTTAAATGTATTAAAGTATTTAAATAAGTAATTGTGTATATATATATATATATATATATATATATATATATATATATATATATATATACTTAAGTCATATGTGTGTATGTGTATTTTGGTGAGAACCATCACTGGTTATCAAATCAGAGATGATATTTACTACCACAACTGCTCCATATATATAAATCATCTAAATATTATTTAAAGATCGAACAGTATTGAAAATGATATAACCTGATTCATTAAAGAATTGTTATTATATGAAATGTAGTTTATAAATTCTGGAAAATTCTCTTATACACAACTTTTGTAATTTTGTTACAATGTTTATTCTCATCATCGTCGATCAATATTTTTAAACCCTTACAATTGGTCACCCTTGATATCAAGGCTGACAAATCAATCGTGTCGGGTTCTTATCGGGCCAGCACAATAAGGCATGACACGATAATTATAGGCACGGACACTACATGATAAGCTTGTCGGGTCTATAATCTAAACCCGAATCACGACACGCTAAAAACACGAAAAGTACGACACGGTACGATAGGCACGATAAACAAAAATACTGAATTTATTTAATCTTACCCGTTAAGCACATTAGACCCGTTAATTAATAAAATACATAATTTTCTTAATAGATATAATACATATCTATAAAATTATCAATACAAATTGTCAAATGCATTTAAAATTATAATATGGCAAATGTACTAATGATAAATTAAAGATCACATATACTAATTTGAAAAAACTATTGAATGTTTCCTCATTTACTCATTATTAGTATTTGTGAACAACAATTCAGTAGTTATGTGCTTAATGTTTCGCTTAAAAATGAGGAAACATTCAGTAGTTTTTAAACTGTGGATATGTGCTTAAAATAAGCGAAACATTCAGTAGTTTTTTCAAATTGTGGATATTTGTTGGCCACAATTGACGGAACATGGTCACCATCATCTTTCAATAATAGATAACCTGGATTTCAGTTTGAGCGATATCATCGTTTGATCCTCCAACTATTTCATCTCGTATACTATTTATCGAATTGATAATTTTTTTAACTTGACACTAATAATGAGTAAATGAATGTTAGCCAATAATAGCACATATCCACTCACCCGTTAAACTGAATGTTTCGCTTAAAAACCACTGAATGTTTCCTCATTTACTCACAGATGCTAATAATGAGGAAACATTCGCTTATTTGGAATGTTTTCTCATATCCACAATCATTTTAGGTATGAACAACAATTCACCTACATTATTTTCTTGAAAAATATTAGCCTATACAGTATGATCGTCAAGTTTGTAACAACCAACATTACACAACACAAGGAAATGAATTAATATTTCTCAATAACATGAGTGGAATTCTAATTTTTAGTTTTAGCTCATAATTCGACAATCCATAACACTTAATGGTGTTTAGAAACTTTGGTGAGTGGACGTCATACAACATGTCAATGTTTGAATAGGAACTTTAATTCTCCATCATTTTATGACATTCTATATTTATTAATCAAATCGACGACATCAAGTGTTAGGGATTGAATAGCACGACCCTCCAAATAAGCGAAACATTCAGTAGTTTTTTCAAATTGTGGATATGTGCTGGCCACAATTGACGGAACATGGTCACCATCATCTTTGAATAATAGATAACCTGAATTTCAGTTTCAGCGGTATCATCGTTTGATCCTCCAACTATTTCATCCTGTATATACTATTTATCGAATTGACAATTTTTTAACTTGACACAATCGTGATCTGAATTGTGATATTGCAGCACCAGATTTTTTGTCAACTTCAAAACCATGTAATGAGTCCATAAATGCGAAGATTTGATCATGATGTGAAATACGTCTGGTCCAGCGCCATTTGGAACAACCGGAAAAACTTGATGAGTATCTCCACAAAGAATTATTATTTTGTTACCAAATTAAAGCTGCATATTATAATTATTTTGCGATCTCATCACGTCTTTCAATGTTTTGTCCAGAGTATCAGAATAGTTGCTATGCATCATTGGAGATTCATCCCAAATAATGAGATGCGCATCCACCATTAATTTTGCAAGTGGAGTACCAGGAAACATCGAGATCTTGTTGGATATTAAAAGGAACACTAAATCTAGAATGCCTAATTCTTCCTTTCGAAATAAGAGAAGTTATGTCGTTAGATAGTACATTAACAATTCCACTATTAGATTTGTAGAAAGCGTCCTCTGTATCAATAGATGAGAAATACACCACCCTTGGTTAAATGTATAACATCCACGACTTTATCAATTTTGGCAGAAAATATATTAAGATATTTAAATAAGTAATTATATATAAGTATTAAGTTTAAATATAAATATTACAATGATGTTGAAGCGATTAATATGTAAAATATAAATGCACACCTAAGTGAATAAATTCGATTTTGAACTTCAATCGATATGAAGTATGACATTAATGCTTTCAAATTACTGTTTTTAGCAAAATTTGCTTTCAAAGGCGGTCTTTCCATTTTTTTGTTTTTGAATTAGTTGATATTTTTTAAAATCTATAGTTGATGTCATAATGTTCATCCTACTTGGTGCTGCATTTGCACTTGTATTGTATTAAGTGGTTTTCGAGATAATAACAAAATACATTATTTTATGAAACCAATTCAAATAAAAAAGTGTTGGATTGTAATAATATTTTATAAACAGCATGTTGATAGCAATAAAAATAATATCAAATTATATTATATTGTGCATTTTTGTATAACTTAATTAAATAAAGTGATCAAATTATTTTTGAAAAAAAATGACAAATTTGATATTGTTGGACTTGGAATGAAAAAATAATTAAAAAAAAGTAAAAGAAAAAAACTCATAATAAAAATTAAATAACATATAAGTGATTATATATATATATATATATATATATATATATATATATATAATATTATTTCTTATTATAATATTAATTAGAGTATTTATCCTAATTATGTTAAGAAAATTCCTACAAAAAAGAAAATAATCCTACGTGGCATTCTACTCATATTTTTTTCTCTCTCCAGACCTCTACTTGTGCGTGTGTGTATATATATATATATATATATATATATACTAGTTTAATACCCGTGTATGAGAAATTCAAATGATGTATTATCAACCCTTACCTGGTACATGTCTAATTTATTTATTAATTATTATAATTATTAAATTTTTATTTTCATGCTTAGATTCAATTCGTCAATAATTTTATTTACATACTTATAAAATTCAAAAGAAGTCTCATTCTAAACCCGTGCCTAATATCTACTTATTAATTATTATTACGTTATTTTGTATTTTAATGTTTAGATTAAATTTGTTAATAATATTAATTACATACTTTGAAAACCTAAACGGATGTACCCTCACCGATGTCTAATCAATATTTAATAACAATAATAATGATTATTATTATATAATTTTATGTTTTTATGTTAGATTGAATTCATTACCAATATTTAGTTACATACTCAGATTATTTCAAATAAATCTTAATTTACCTATATAGAATATTTAAAATTACAAAATTAGAATTATATTAATATTTAGGAAAACTCTACGGTGCCTTTAAGGACACCATGCCCCCCACCCCACTGCATTTACAATCATAGATCTCTCAATTTAAAAAGTCTAAAATTGATCTAATGGTCCCTATTAAATCCCACTAAGTGAAGAATGATGTCGTGAAGGCACCGTAGACGTCCCATAATATTTATTATAAACACTACTTATTTAATAATTTCATAATAATTTTTTTATTAAAATTATATCTTATGTATTTATCATTTAATTAAAGTAACTAACTTAGATCTTTTCTAATAATTTTATATGATTTATTTGTATTTTTATATTAGGATAATAAAAGAAAAATATTGAATTAGGCAAAATATAATAAAATAAAAAGATTAAATTAGGTGAGATACAAAGGAAAATATTAAATTAAGTAGATATTAGGCTCGGATGAAATCTAAGCAAACGAAACACCAGATTTTTATATTTGTAAAACGAAGCATGCGAATTATTCGAGATTTGGAAAGAGTGATATTCATTAAAACTACCAAAAGAATAATATTGAAAATGGTACATACAAATCGTAACATTCTTTGTTTTGTTTTCACAATAAATAATTTTTACACACAAATCAGAACATTACTTGTTCTATTTACAATAAGACTGGTTTTCACAATTAAGAATTTTTGCAAGTTTTTTACAGTGAGTCACGAAATTAGTTGTAATATCAAGAACATTATTTGTTCTAATCACAGTAAGACTGATTTTCAGAATAGAGAATTTTAAAGTTTTTTACATTAAGTCACGAAATTAGTTGTAAAGTATATCAAAATACCTTAAACTTGACGGGAAAACCCGTATAAAATTGAGTTTGAAAAAATGTAAAATATACAACACCCGCGTGTTTCATGTGAATATGTAATATAAAAGATTAAATTTTATAAGACACTGATAACTCTATTGAAAAAATGACGTGCATCTAACTTGTAGTATATATAATATTATTTTCATTTCTTTTTTTTTTTCGTGTAAGATACTAATTTGTTCGTGCAGATATATAATATATGTATCAATGCATTATATTTGAATTTGATAAAGAGATTTTAATATATCTAATATTTAATTTTCCAGGCATAATAATTTATTATTAGTATTAGTATTATGTTATCTTTTTTGTTTCATTTTATTTTTGTTTTTTGTTTGGTGTGACAATAGTTTTTAATATATATTTTAATATTATTTTTAATTTATTATATTGGAATTAGATAAAAAAAAATTAGAAGTTTATATTTTTAATCCTTTAGTAATAACTTTATATAACTCATATTTTTTTTATATAAATATTTAGAATTATATTGTAAATAAAAATTAATTCAACTTATATAGATTTTTTTTCTAATTAGATATAAGTTTTTTATATTTTATATTAGAAGAATAAAAGTAAGATATTGAATTGGACAAAATATGTTAAGGAAAATATTATAGTAGGTAAGATGTAATAAAAGAAAAATATTGAATTAGGCAAAATATAATATTAGAAAAGTATTAAAGTAGGTAAATATATAAAAAGGAAAAATACTAAATTAGGTTAATATTAGGCTCGGATGACACCGAAGCACCAAAATTTTTTCCAAAGCTAACGAAGCATAGGAAGCAAACACATAGGATAGGATGATTTTGCATTAATATATAGGGTAGATTAATGCAAAATCCTCCTATATTATGTGTATGCTTCCCATGCTTCGTTAGCTTTGGAAAAAAATTTGGTGTTTCGGTGTCATCCGAGCCTAATATTAACTTAATTTAGTATTTTTCCTTTTTATATTTACCTACTTTAATACTTTCCTAATATTATATTTTGCCTAATTCAATATACTTCTTTTATTATATCTTACCTACTATAGTATTTTCTTTAACATATTTTATCCAATTCAATATCTTACTTTTATTCTTCTAATATAAAAATATAAAGAATTTATATCTGATTAGAAAATATCTAAATAAATTGAATTAATTTTTATTTACAATAAAAGTTGAAATAATTTTATTATAATTATAAATATTTATTTAAGAAAAATATGAGTTATATAAAGTTATTACAAAAGAAAAATAAATATAAAAATATAAACTTAATTTTTTTTTATCTAATCCCAATATAATAAATTAAAAATAATATTAAAAATATATATGAAAAACTATTCTTACACCAAACAAAAAACAAAAATAAAGTGAAACAGAAAAGATAACATAATACTAATAATAAATAATTATGCCTACAAAAATAAATATTAAACATATTTTAAATCTTTTTATCTAATTCAAATGTAATGCATTGATACATATATTATATATCTGCATGAACAAATTAGTATCTTTTTTAAATAACATGCGGCGCTTTTATTAAAAGAGGAGAAAAAGTGTCCGAGTACATAGCAAACAATGAAAAATAAAGGAGAACAAATTAGTATCTTACGCACAAAAAAATTTAAAATAATATTACATACTACAAGTTAGATGCATGACATTTATTCAATAGAATTATCAGTGTCTTATAAATTTTAATTTTTTATATCACATATTCACATGTAACACGCGGGTGTTGTATATTTACATTTTTTCAAACTCAATTTTATACGGGTTTCCCCGTCAAGTTTAAGGTATTTTGATATGCTTTATATCTAATTTCGTGACTTAATGTAAAAAAGGAAAAAATTAAAAATTCTTGATATATCACAACTAATTTCGTGATTCAAAGTAAAAAACTTGCAAAATTCTTAATTCTGAAAACCAGACTTACTGTAATTAGAACAAGTAATGTTCTTATTTGTGTGTAAGAATTATTTATTGTGAAAACAAAACAAATAATGTTACGATTTGTATGTATCATTTTCGATATTATTCTTTTGGTATTTTTAATGAATATTACTTTTTCCAAATCCTGCATAATATGCGTGTGTCTGCTTTGCATGCTTCGTTTGGCAAATAAAAGTTTTGGTGTTTCGGTTGCTTAAATTTCATTCGAGCATAATATTTACTTAATTTAATATTTTATTTTTATTGTATCCACCTAATTTAATCTTTTCATTTTATTATATTTTGACCAATTAAATATTTTTCTATTATATTTTGTCTAATTCAATATTTTTCTTTTATTCTCCTAATATAAAAATACAAATAAGTCTTATAAAATTAGTAGAAAAGATTTAAGTTAGTTATTTTAATTAAAAGATAAATACATAAGATATACTTTTAATTAAAAAATTATTATGAAATTATTAAATAAGTAGTGTTCATAATAAATATTAGGGAACTTCTACGGTGTCTTCACGACACTATTCTTCACTTAGTGGAATTAATAGGGACCATTAGATCAATTTTAAGCCTTTTAGATTAAGAGATATATAATTGTAAATGCAGGGGGTGGGGGGCATGGTGCCCTTAAAGGCACCGTAAAGTATTCATAAATATTAATATAATTTTAATTTTATAATTTTAAATATTCTATATAGGTAAATTAAGATTTATTTGAAATAATCTAAATATGTAACTAAATATTGGTAATGAATTCAATCTAACATAAAAACATAAAATTATTTAATAACAATAATAATAATAATTATTATTATTAAATATTTATTAGACATCGATACAATGCGACATAGTTGAGTGTATGACATCCGTTTAGGTTTTCAAAGTATGTAAGTAAGATTATTAACGAATTTAATCTAAATTTTAAAATGCAAAATAACGTAATAATAATTAATAAGTAGAGATTAGGCACG
>BMAC01000731.1:505975-518631 GCA_014905375.1 Phtheirospermum japonicum | reverse complement strand
ATAAGTTTTACGTTGTGGATATTAGAGAAGGTGCTAGGGTGATTTGGAGCTACGTGGACCGAATATTAGGGCAACCATCTCTGATCCGGGAATCTTCTAGAGGGAAATACCCGTGGTCTGGGTTAATTTCACGTGCCCGTGGGGCTATTATTAAAAGTCCCAGCTCTCCAAATGGAAATGGTTTTGGTGATGTTGTTTTACACCCTTCTCTCCAGAATCGGATCGAGCAGTTGGCAAATGCAACGGCAAATACAAAAGCTCACCAGGCACCGTTTAGAAACATGCTCTTTTATGGCCCACCGGGAACAGGGAAAACAATGGGCTGCTAGGGAGCTTGCCCGTAAATCTGTATGACATTGTAACCTCTCCCTTTTTTCATGGAATTTGTTATTTCGACACTAGGCGTTGACTTTATCGTTATTGACTCTTGCTGTCTTTTGTCGTTTTTTGCTTATAGGGCCTTGATTATGCACTGATGACCGGAGGTGATGTTGCACCGCTGGGCTCTCAGGCTGTCACGAAGATACACCAGCTGTTTGATTGGGCCAAGAAGTCCAATAGGGGTTTGTTGCTCTTCATTGATGAAGCAGATGCATTCTTGTGCGAGTAAGTACAAATTTCTCCCTGAAGATTTTCCAACTTCTCTAGGATTTCACTTTTAGGATTTCTTTTTTTTTTTTCCTTGAAAATATTCACTTGATAGCTTTCAGTGTAAAATATAATCAGCATCTAAACATAAGAAACYAGTGCTTTAGATTTTGGTATAATTATAAAACTGAAAAAAGGCACTTAGGGTTTGACCTAATTACCAAAAAAAAATCGAAATTACAAGAAATACGCCTCAGATTTGAATTAATTTGCTAACTGTAATATTTTTACACGTGTCATAGTCGAGTTTTGAAATGTTTTTCGCTTATAAAGGGATAAATGTTAGACAAAAACTCAGGGATATTTTTTYTAATTTCAGAAGTTACCCTRTTTTGTAATTAGGCCGAATCTTAAGGCCWAAGGGTACTAATTWTAWTTAATCCTTAAAAAAAGTATTCTGCTGCTGGTTTAATTTCTACACTTGCCCCGGTTCACACCTTTCTTTTTTCTGAACAATCTCATTTTTCGTACTAATAATAACATCTCAACATTGTATTTTTCCAGGCGTAATAAAACCTATATGAGCGAAGCTCAAAGGAGTGCACTCAACGCGCTCCTATTCCGTACAGGTGATCAGTCCAAAGACATAGTCCTTGCCCTAGCCACAAATCGACCCGGTGATCTCGACTCAGCCGTGTCAGATCGTATCGACGAGGTCCTAGAATTTCCTTTGCCCGGTGAAGACGAGCGTTTCAAGCTGCTCAAACTGTATCTCGACAAGTACATAGCACAAACCGGGGCAAGAAAACCAGGGCTATTTTCGTCTTTGTTCAAGAAACAGCAGAAGAAGATAGAAATAAAGGGACTCAACGATGATATTATTAAAGAAGCTGCTGCCAAGACCGAGGGATTTTCTGGAAGAGAGATTGCAAAGCTTATGGCGAGTGTTCAAGCAGCGGTTTATGGTAGTGAGGATTGTGCTTTGGATCCCAATTTGTTTCGCGAAGTGGTCGATTATAAAGTTGCAGAGCATGAACAGAGGAAGAAACTTGCTTTGGCTGAAGCCTGAAGACGAGTTTGCTCGATTAAGTAGCTTTTATTGTATTTTTCGGCAGCAAAATTCGACTGAGCATGTTAGCAAATTTTAAACTTGTTCTTCGCGGCCCAGATTTTTTGTTTATGGGAAGATGAGTTATTGCTAGAATCATTTAACAACTCTTGTTGCTAATTAATTTTTTACTTGGAAAACTAAAAATCACCTAATGTGGTTGGGCAAGTATAATATAATCAAATTCACGCAGGTTTCATTCAGAATTTATGTTTGATGAAAATCTTTATTTTAAGGGGACAGAAAATACGACAGCAACATGCCGCACATCGTTTTATCTGAAAATCCGGAAAAATAAAGCGAAAATTACAGCTTAACACAAATGGCCATACAAAAAACATCTAATGATGATGGTCTTGCTCATAACGCAGACCGCAATACTTGCACACAGCTGGCTCAGCCTTGTCGAGACATATAAACTCAATCGGATGCCCAAGTGCTGGGTTATCATCTGCAACAAAGGGAAATAGTTAAAAATAAAAAATAAGTGATCACAACATAATTTTTTTTTTTTTAAAGAAACCCGTATACACTATACAGACCTCCTTCACAAGCAACGATCCTGTCGTGCACTTTAATAGGTGGAACTTCGTTGATCAAATCCATTGGAGATTTTTTACTTGGGTCCTACATCACTCGCACATAAACAATAACAATTAGAGTAAGAGACGATATTAACATTACTTTCTACCTGGAGATGATATAGCACGAAACAGTATCTAGTCACAAACAAGTATTATAACATAGCAAACATATCATCATCAACCAGAAGGGACATACTGTGGGCAATATTCAAGGGCGGCGGGTAATTTTGAAAAATTACATTTTTACCCTTAGGGAAAGAAAAAATCAACTAGGGCTCCTGGATACGCCCCTGATTCATGTTGTGTAAGTTATATATTATTACCAACCTGTTTTTATTATTTTATATACCAGAGCAGAAAAGAAAAATTCATGTTGTGTAAGTTATATATTATTACCAACCTGTTTTTATTATTTTATATACCAGAGCAGAAAAGAAAATTCATAATAAACGGATCAAATTGAGTCGGGTTCAAATACACGGCCAGCTCCCGTATGGTTCTTAATTATCTATCAACCTAACGAAATACATTTGAATAATAGTCAAATGGGATTTCATTCTTGTTACCTCTCCTTCAATATCCCTCTGCCTCAAGAAGAATTGGGGAGTTACTTATGAAGGTTGTTTCGGGCAAAGAAGTGAACAAGTGATCAAAAGGAAAAAAAATAAAACCGATGAACATATCATTTGTACCTCAAACAGGTTATAAAAATCAAGGCATGAGCTATGGAAAAAATATACAGTATCTTGCAGATAACTAGAGCCTATAGATAATCAGATAAACATGAGAACAAAAAGAATAATTAGAAATTCAACACGACTGCAAATCCAGAATAATTAACATATTTCACATTTTAATTTCTTACTTTGGGGAAAAAAAAATCCTTTTTTTTAAGAAAATAAAAAAAGGGGGCATATCATGTTTATAATTCTGCTTAATCTTATCATTGCGTCAAACAATAGCTAAAAAAACAACAGTGAGAAGGAAAGGAGAACCAAATTCAGATTGAAGGAACAAGAAATTCATAACATAATCAATCAATAATTGGTGCGATAATAGATCTTTACATCTAAAATGGCAATATTATTAAAATTTGAAATCAGCAAAGAGATGGCTTTTTCATAACAACACCAAGCTCCGATCAAATTGAAAATTTCCCATCATGAAAAAACACATAAATTCCAAAAGAGAGAAAGAATTGAAATACCTGCATCCATTTTTGGGTATGAGAGATGGTGACCTCGCTGCCAACGATGCCGCTAAGGCTTCGAGAATTGGAGGATCCAGTTAGGGTTTTCATGAGCTGCGACGCCATTGTTAATCCATTTCTTCTACCGAACGCCGCCATTGCTAAGAGCTGAGGAGCTGAGAATCTGTTGAATTTCTTCTAGAGAGAGAGAGAGAGCGTATGGAATTGAAAATCAACAACACTGTATTGAAATTGTTGGAAATAACACAGGAGCAAAATGACGGGCTCGGGTCGGCCACCTGACCTGAGACCAATGGAAACCGGGCCGGGCCATCTGGACTGGATTTCCTTATAATCCAGTTGTGTACAAATTCTTTTTGAGAAAAATCAGGCCAACCCAACCATCGTATCAATTGGGCCGGCACAAAATAGGTCCAGGATTTTCGGGCCAAAAAATATAAGGCCAGCCCGATCTAGTCCGGTTGAACGTATAATAGGATGAAAAGAACATGTTCAGTTTGATAAATGTTGATATATTTTCATCTTTTACGTGATAAATTTACATTTATTATCCTGTAACATGCATAAAACATTCATATTCGTTGTTAAAAAATGTTAATGTTTATTTTGATAAATATTCATTTTTATTTTGTTAAAAGACCATCTTCAATATGATATATCAATCTTCATTTTCGTAAAGTTTATATATATTAACCATCTCCAATATGATAAATATTAATTTCAATGTTGATAAGTCCAAAAAGTTGAACTACCAAATAAAGGGGGTACTAACCTCAAAAATGAGATCAGTGACCTAGAAAACCTCCAAACGTGACACAGCGACCTCCAGAGAATCCACAATCTTCTCAGCGACCTCGACTTCCTGCAAAACAGCGCCTAGAACGGGCCGGATTTCGAGCCCGTTAAGGCCCTCCGACGCTTAAGTTAATAAGCGAAAAACACACTTCTTCTCTCTCAATAATATTAGTGCACTCAAAAGCAATAAAATGCGTAAACTAGCATTAACCTCAAAAGAGAAGCCAAGGGCTCCTTTTATAGGGACAGGAGAAGAATCCCAATATCTAGGGTTACCTTTTATGATAAGAATTTCACGTATGCCAGAATTCTCACAATCGTCTCTTAATTAGGACTCCTCATTTATGGCCAGTTCCCATAAACAATAAAACTTCTCCATAGATATCCCAATTAAGTCGGGGCATACAGCCCACCAGGCCCATAATGATTCACACATATTAGATCCACAAATCGGGCTCAAGTACCCAGCCCAAATTACAAGAGGTCGCCACCCTGTATGAAAAGTCATCCCCATACTACAGGCCGCTACTCTTCACAAAACCATCCACTCGAACAAACATAGCTCGCCCACCTCCCAGGGGTACACCCTCCCTAGGAAATGAGGTCGCTTTCCACAAATAGTCGTGTTTATCACATAGTGTCACGCATGGTTGTTTTGGTCCGCATCAGTTAGTCCCCCATGTTCTAGTTGATTGAGTTATGAAATCAGGTAGAACATGTAAAACACCAAATTCCGAAAGTACTAAACAAGTACACGAACGAAAAAGCAATGTATCGTACCAAAACTCACATCAAAACCGCCCAATTTCAACAAACCGAGTTACGACAGGTCGCAACATGTTCACGCGATCTGAAAGGTATCGAGCCCTTTCCCCAAAGTAATCATGAGTCCCCAAGTACAGCCCTTAAGTAGCATACGAGATGCATTATCACGAGCTCAGCCTTCTTTTCATAGAGCGACCTGGAAACTACTGTACCAGCCGACCTCAAAAATGTAAACCCATAATCATGACAAAAACACAAAGTCCAAACACGCCTTCTTGCTTTCTGTCTCGTCCCACTGACGCTTCATTAAATGCGGCCCGCCACGCGGCGCAATCTCCAAATCTCGGCATATAATAAGTTCAGTGGGCTCAAGAATTAAAGGCCCAAAACATTCCTTTTGCAAACCCTAATTGGTCCCGCTCCTATCCGTCACATCAGCTTTCCGCCTCCCTATACAAAAACGTTCCGCCTCCCCAAATCTCCACTTTACACCATCCCAATTAAAATTTCCGCCATTATCGGTCTGCAAAAAAGCTCGCCAAATCACAATCACCCAAAGATCCACCAATTAAATCGCAGCCTACCAACAATGGACGAGCTCGGCGATATGTGTAAGTCCCCACATTCCCTTTCAGATTTAATTATTTAAATTTCAACTGTATTCGCTGAGTTGTACTTGTTTACTGTGTTATTTCTTCCTGAATACATTTGTCATGGAACAATCATTAGCCACATCCCACAAAAATCCTTTAACCCAATCACTCTCTCCCGATTCTGATCTAGCCGAAAACCCTTTCATTATCGAACCGAGGCCGAAYCCCRTAYCATRACCRTCCTRRGGCCTRCGCGACGAGCCAGAGGGTGATATGTCATGGGAGGAACTCCAAGCCCAAACCAGAGCCATTAATCCTTCCAGCAACCTCCCACTCCTTATTCCAGAAGGTATTCCCCTTCACGAATCAAGGGACCCTTCATCCACCGCACATTTATGAGAGAACCCTGTGACTGTGGATAAATCTCTTTCCTTTGACGACCTACCCCCAACATCTTTGACAGCCAAAGAAGTCYAACACAATTATTGGCTACTTCCTGACCCAAAGAAGCTGGATCAGTTTAAACGTATTCTCAACCTTCCTCCCACTGCTAAAATAATCTTACCCGATAGCCCGCATGCCGACCCCATGCGACCTCCACCTAACCACATCACAGTATTTGACACCCTACTGGTAGCAGGATTTAGGTTCCCTGCTCACCCATTTTATGTTGAAATTTCTAATATGTACAATATATCACTTCTGCAGTTAACCCCTAACTCTATAAAGTACTTAGCCGGGTACCTTTTACTCTGTAAATATTACAATGCCCGCGCTGACCCTGGCTTATTTCATTATTGTTTTCAAGTAAAATACCAGCAAAACTCCTTCTACCTCTCCTACCGTTTAGGGCGACCTAAATTCCTTACTAGTCCCCCAAATAAAGTCCCTGAATGGAAGAGAAACTTTTTCTTCATTCATAATACCGAAGCTTGGCCTTTTATAACCGAGCTGAAAGAACATACTCCTCCACAAATCAAGCCAACAAGCTCCAAAACAAACCCCCTGTTATATGAAAAATATTTTAACCAGCTTGTGGAGTGGAGCCGACACCCCTTCGACCTGGCTCTTATCACCGATCGCTACGCCATGTTCCGCTACGCGGGCATCGGTTCTCGCCCGGTGGAGCCGGATCTTGCCATTTCTAGGAGTGAATTCGGTGGGTATTGTAGGTTTTGCAATTTTATCCATCCAGATATGCCAAACTGAAAATATAATATGATCTCTCTATTTGCAGTTTCTTTCATTAACTCCTGTGCGGCTGCTCTCCCCGAGGAAAAGAAGAAGCAAGCTACTTCTTCCACAGCTCGCGCAGCCCCCATCTCCAGCAATATTGAAAAGACCCCCCGACCGACGCCCGAACCGGTCGAAATCGAAGATGGAGAGGAAGAGGGCCAGCTGATCCTCCGAGGCAGGAATAAGGGCAAGCGACCTCTGCCCAACATCTCCAGCAGCCCTAAAGGGAAGGCTCCGAAAGCTCGCAGTCCAAGCCCCCCAAAAACAAAAAGACGTCGTCTCCAAAAAGGGTTGCCGACGACCTCTGCTGGTACTGCGGATATGAGCAAAGTGCTGGCGAAGTTGGATACGGCTGCAGATGTGGAGGCCCTTCTTCACGAGCAAGCACTTCAACAGCTAAGGCCCGTATTTGCTAAGTTCTCCGAAGAATTCGTAGCTCGCTCAACAGGGGCCAATCTACAGCAAACTGTTGATGAGCTAAACACTCGAGCTGAACAGCAAACCCAGCAATTGTCACTGACACAGGGGGAGCTGGATACAGCCCTCCAAAGGGTGAAAGCTTATGAAGAACAGCTGGCAATTTCCGTTAGTCAGATCAACTGTCTGAAGGACGAGACGACACGCCTGGGCAGCGAGCTACACAAACAAGCTGGGGAGCTCGCGCAGAAGAATGAGGAGCTCGCGCTGCAACAACAAAGACAATCTGAGCTAGTCAAAACAGCTCGTGAAGAGGGCATTGTCGAGGGTCGGAGAACATTCCTCCTTAGCGAGGACGGCCGCAAGTTTAATGATGCATACCGTCACGAGCTAATCAAGGCTTATCAAAATTCGTCGATATACTTCGGCCTGATGGCCCGTGGTGCTCGCGAATGGCTTACTGAGGCTGCYAAGATTATTARAGGAGAGGTGGCRRAGCTAAARGTCRCATATYCTCCGAATGTCAAGGKCATCATCAACAAAATGACCCCCTTCAGCTTCTTTGAGGGTGACTGGAAACAGTCCATCCACGCGAAGTGGTGGTTACGATGTCAGAGTCAAGCAGCCTTGACCGCGGGAGTACATGGCGAGCTACAAACGCCTTTAGAGGACCTAATCTCCGAGCCCACGCCCGAGCCCAGCGGCATTATCATCACAGCCCCCGAGCCCGCGCCCTCAAGTCCTGCTCCTGCGCCTGAGATTGTGTAGAACGTATTCATATCTTTCAGCTCGTTGTTTATGTATTCAAACATTCTCCAATTCAAAGATCAACAAAATGTTATTATTGCCAACATTTATCAATTCAATCAGTGTTATACAACCCATACGAGGACGTCGCACGATCATATTTAGCTCGCCGCATGATAATATTAGCTCGCTATAAGCAACCCCACATTAGTTTGCCACGAGCATAACTATTAACAAGCAAACATACAACATTCAACTTATCAAATTGAAAGAAATAATATGGTATACTGCAACCTCAACCGCATGTACACACGAATTTATTCAACACATCAAGTGTTATATCTTTCGGCAGGATTTGCTATCTGCTCACAATCATAAATAAAATTTCATCATGGATAACCATCAATCTAATGAGAGTCGTAGTATCAAATTGTCTTCGACCTAATAAAAGCGCCGACATCGACCTAATGGGAACGTCGGTATTGAGTAACCATCGACCTTAAGAAAGCGTCGGCATCGACCTAATAGGAGCGTCGGCATCGACCTAATGGAAGCGTCGGAATTAAACCATCGACCTTAAGAAAGCGTCGGCATCGACCTAATAGGAGCGTCGGCATTGACCTGATGGAAGCGTCGGAATCAAATAACCATCGACCTTAAGAAAGCGTCGGCATCGACCTGATGGAAGCGTCGGAATTAAATAACCATCGACCTTAAGAAAGCGTCGGCATCGACCTAATAGGAGCGTCGGCATCGACCTAATGGAAGCGTCGGAATTAAATAACCATCGACCTTAAGAAAGCGTCGGCATCGACCTAATAGGAGCGTCGGCATCGACCTAATGGAAGCGTCGGAATTAAATAACCATCGACCTTAAGAAAGCGTCGGCATCGACCTAATAGGAGCGTCGGCATTAACAGTACCACCTACCCATATCACAAGCACTTGTAAAATTCAATCATGAAAAACATCTCAACTTTATTTATTGCATTAATCAACTCGCATGGTCGGGAGAAGTGCCCTCCAACCAGAGTTACCTCCTCCCGCATCATATGTTCTTACAAAAACATAAAAGATAAAAAAGAATGAAACATAACCTAAACCCCGAGGTCGGGAGAGGTGCCCTCCGATCCAGAGTTACCCTCCCCCTCGCTCCCTCTATGCATAATATTTTTTCAAATGGCACACATTCCAACTTCGTGGTACGACCTTTCCTCTTGCGGTCCCAAGGATGTATGCCCCTCCTCGCAGCACTTTAATTATTTTGAACGGCCCCATCCAGTTCGGCTCCAATTTCTTGGTTGCCTTCAAGGCATCATCCCTCTTCCAAACCAAATCTCCGACCTGAAACTGTCGGTGTTTGACGTGTTTGTTAAAGGCAGCCTGCACTTGTTGTTTATAACGRTCCACCCGAGCTGCGGCTCTATCCCGTATCTCATCAATCGTTTCGACAGCTCCGCGAGCTAACCTTTCATTTTCCTCCGCATCAAATGCTAACAATCGCTGTGATTCCCCAACAATCTCAGCAGGAATAACCGCGTCTATTCCATACACTAGGCTAAATGGCGTCTCCCCCGTTGAAGTTCGGGGGGTTGTTCGATAGGCCCAAAGTACAGACGCGAGCTCGTCTTCCCAGAGCCCGCCTGCTTTCTCCAACCGCAGCTTAAGTCCCTACACAATTATTCGATTAGTGACCTCAACTTGCTCGTTAGCCTGCGGGTGTGCCACGGAAGCAAAACGTTGTTTCATCCCCATGTCCTTGCACCACTTCTGCATCTTTCGCCCATTAAATTGGGTTCCATTGTCCGAGACCAAGATACGCGGTACTCCGAACCTGCAAAATATATTATCAAAAATAAAATCCATTATATGTTGTTCGGTAATTCCCGTGACGGCCTRAGCTTCTACCCACTTGGTGAAATAATCAATGGCCACCACCAAYTGCTCCTTATTACTCGAGGTTCTTGGAAAGGGACCCACAATGTCAATCCCCKACTGCGCAAARGGGCAAGGCGAGCTCATTACCATCATCTCCTCGGCTGGTATATGAATAATCGAACCATGCTTTTGGCACTTCTCGCAGGTTCGAACTAGCTCGCCAGCCATAGCCTTCATCCCKGGCCAAAAGAAACCTGCRCGCAATGTTATGTTCATCAGTGCRTTTCCCTTTGCATGATRCCCACAATATCCCTCATGTATCTCCTTCAATACCTCCATCCCACGTTCTTTTGACAAACATTTCAGAAGAGGTCCAAATCGCGACCTCTTATACAATTCATCCTTCATTATACAGAAGCGAGCTGCGACTCTAGCATCCTTCGTGTTTAACCTTTCCACCCCTTCTTGCGCTTTGAGCAGGACATCCCAAATGGGCCCACGCCAATCGTCCTTGTCCTCAATCTCCATAACCTCTACTCCTCTTTCAATACTGCTGGCATCCAACTGCATCAATGTGACCTTCCGAGTATCACCGGTTATTAATACTCCCGCTATTCGGGCGAGCTGATCCGCCCGCGTATTCTCAGCTCGCGGTAAATGTTCCAATGTAAACTCATCAAAGCGAGCTGCCTCCTCTCGCAACTTCCCCAAATACATCGCCATACGCTCCTCCCGAGCTTCAAAAGAACCATCGAATTGCCGGGCTACCAGTTGGGAATCAGTATACGCCCACAATCTTCTGGCTCCCAACTCGCTAGCCATCTTGATTCCCTGTAACACCGCCTCATACTCAGCCTCATTATTGGATGCTTTAAACCCCAACTTAACTGCAAACTRCAAGCTCTCTCCTTCCGGGCTAGTTAAAACTACGCCTAGCCCTGCCCCTGACGCCATGGTCGAACCATCAGTATACAAGGTCCATGCTTTCAGTTCAATTACTTCATCGACCTGTTTTGTRATCTCTTGCAAAAAGTCCGCTAATACCTGTGCTTTGATAGACGTCCTAGGCTCATACACCACGTCATACTCGCTGAGCTCTACTGCCCACTTCACCAGACGCCCTGACACACTTGGATTGCCCAAGACTTGCTTCAAAGCCAAGTTAGTGCGCACCTTCACTCTGTGGCTCAGAAAATAAGGTCGCAATTTTCTCGCTGTGGTAACCAGCGCGAAACCCCCTTTCTCGAGCTCGGTATACTTCAACTCCGCACCCCGCAACATCCTGCTAATGTAGTAGATGGGTTTTTGAACGCCATCCTCCTCTCTTATCAGCACCGAACTCACGGCGACCTCACCCACCGATACATACAAAATCAGCTCTTCTCCCGGCATGGGTTTAGTCAYCAGCGGTATRTCYGCTAAATACCTTTTCAGCTCCTCAAAGGCATTCGCTGCTTCTTTCGTCCATTCAAACTGAGATCCCTTTCGAAGCGCCCTGAAAAAAGGGACACCTCGTTCCGCCGACCTGGAAATAAATCGGCTAAGACCCGCCATCCGACCAGTCAATATCTGTACCTCTCGCACGGTACGGGGATGAGGCATCTCCATAACAGCTCGCACCTTCTCAGGATTGACCTCGATCCCCCGCTCAGTRACCATGTACCCCAAAAACTTCCCCGATCTCACACCAAATGCACACTTCTTCGGATTGAGCTTCATCCCATACTGCCGRAAAATGAGAAATGTCTTCCTCYGGTCGRCCACATGCGTTTCAGCTRGCCTGCTCTTAACCAGCATGTCATCCACATAGACCTCCATYGTAGACCCCAACAGGTCTTTAAACARACGATCCACTAACCTTTGGTAGGTCGCCCCTGCATTCTTCAATCCAAAAGGCATGGATACAAAACAGTAAGTACCGGTGGAAGTGACGAAGCTCACTTTAGGCTGGTCCTCCTTAGCAAGAGGTATCTGATGGTACCCCTGCGAAGCATCCATCATGCTTAACGGCTCGCATCCAGAGGTAGAGTCCACCAATTGATCAATCCTTGGCAAAGGATAATGATCTTTAGGATAGGCTTTGTTCAAATCTCGAAAATCTATGCACATCCTCCACTTCTGCTCCAACTTTGGCACCATTACAACATTGGACAAGTACTCAGGGAACTGAATCTCCCTGATATGTCCAGCCTTCAAAAGCTTCTGTACTTCCTCCTCAATGATCTTATCGAGCTCAGGCCCGAAATGCCTCCTCTTCTGTTTTATAGGTCTAACTTCTGGGTCCGCATTCAAATGATGTTTCGCGACCCCTGGTGAGACCCCAGTCAATTCCTTCTCCCCAAAAGCGAATACATCTCGAAATTCTCTCAGCAAGCTAACCATCTCTTCTTTTAATGAGCCGGACAGCAAGGTGCCCATCCTCGTAACATACTCTGGCCGGTCCTCTTCTAAGGAGATTTCCATCAACTCTTCATTCGGCCGGAGAGAAGTCTCTTACTCCCTCACCTTCTTCGCACTGAGTACCCCCTCCGGTTGATCATCATCTCTCTCCCGTTTATTCTCCGTCAATCCCCTTCTGACCGCCATTTGGTAACAAGACCTCGCGACCTGTTGCTCAGCAATGACCTCCCCTACTCTGTCACCCACCGGGTACTTTATGCTCATATGATAGGTCGATGTTACAGCCTGAAACGCATTAAGGGCAGGTCGCCCCAATATCACATTGTAGGCCGACC
>BMAC01000731.1:459324-503530 GCA_014905375.1 Phtheirospermum japonicum | reverse complement strand
CTCAAAAGAGAAGCCAAGGGCTCCTTTTATAGGGACAGGAGAAGAATCCCAATATCTAGGGTTACCTTTTATGATAAGAATTTCACGTATGCCAGAATTCTCACAATCGTCTCTTAATTAGGACTCCTCATTTATGGCCAGTTCCCATAAACAATAAAACTTCTCCATAGATATCCCAATTAAGTCGGGGCATACAGCCCACCAGGCCCATAATGATTCACACATATTAGATCCACAAATCGGGCTCAAGTACCCAGCCCAAATTACAAGAGGTCGCGACCCTGTATGAAAAGCCATCCCCATACTACAGGCCGCTACTCTTCACAAAACCATCCACTCGAACAAACATAGCTCGCCCACCTCCCAGGGGTACACCCTCCCTAGGAAATGAGGTCGCTTTCCACAAATAGTCGTGTTTATCACATAGTGTTACGCATGGTTGTTTTGGTCCGCATCAAATGTGATAAATGTACAACTTTTTATAATATAGATGAACGCGCAACAACAGATACGCTCAATCGAAAAAATGTCTCTGTTATATTAAATGTTCATCTTTGAGTGTACGGTATAACGTACACCAGGGTGTACCTAATAATGGTTGAGTTAGTCGTAGGTGGGCTGGTAAACGTGGCTAAATTTCGCCGTGAAATTATAAAAAAAAATACTAACTTATCTTTCTTTTTTTTTTTTTTACACTTTTATGATGTGTTTGAAAATATTACAATTATATCTATTTTTAAATTTTTTTTACAATGCTACGTATTTTTTTCTTGTGTTTAACCATATTGATGTCACATTTCACCTTATGGGTTTGCGAAATTCGGCTAAAAATCGACCGAAAGAATTTTATTTTTTTTTAACACTTTTAAGATGTGTTTGAAAATATTACAATCATATCTATTTTTAATTTTTCTTTTAACAATGCTATGTATTTTTTTCTTGTGTTTAACCATGTTGATGCCACATTTCACCCTATGGGTTTGCAAAATTCGGCCAAAAATTGACCGAAAGAAAAAATTGACCGAATATTACAATTCGTTTAGTTTTTCAAATGGCGGCTCGGTTTTCTATTTTAAGTGTACAAATTTTCGGTTATATATATATAGGGGTGCATAAATCGGTTCGGCCGAAACCAAAATTATTTTGGTTCGTCGAGAATTGGTTTACTTATTAGTTTGGTCGACCGAAACGACACCCCTACTTCACCCCATCCCCTGCATTGAAGATCCCACGATTCCACACTTCACCTCACCTCACCCCACCCGCATTGAGTTGATTTTTTGTTTAGTTTACATGCAATAATATATACTGTATATTTTAGCTTTTTGTTTTCTTAGTAAACCTAAGCAGTAGGTAGTTTTTCTTTTGTAGATTTTTCAGATTTTTTTGTTAAGATCTTATTTTTACAAGTTTTGATTTGTAATCGTATTTTACTTCTGTGTATTCCCCAATTTCGTTATGTAACCTCATATTATTGTTAATTTTTCCCTAAAATACAGTGCAAGCCATTAAACTTGGCTAATTGCATTTGGGCCCCAAATGTAAAATCAGATTTGCTAATCTTTGAGCTAAGTTTGCCTACTGGTTTAGTGACAATTTTAATATCAACAGAGAATTATTGCAGATGAATTTTGTGATAATTGGTTTTAAGAGACTTCATATATTGGTTAAAACAAGAAGCAGCCAAAAAATAAAATAATAAATAAATACATAACTCCATATGTACTTGACTCATTGATTGTTAAGTCTCACACATCATTTTCAGTTAGCAAAAGCTAGAAATATTTCCTCAACCACAGGGATAAGAGCTTTTAAGTAATAGACATACAATAACAACACCGAATGGACATGAAAAAAAAAAAAAAAGTAACCCATGAACCTAAAGGAGTTTAGCTTCAATTTCCTCAAGTGTAAGCCCCTTCGTTTCTGGTATAATAAAGAAGATGAACACGAGCGATGAGATAGCTATACCTCCAAAGATGAAAAACACGATACCAGCCCCCAGCAAATCCTGCAATCACAATTAAAATCGGAAAAAAAAAAATTAAAATTATGTTTAGTGGCTAAAACATTCAAAGTATCGTTGCTTGATTACACTCGAAATATAATAAATAGAAAATGGCGCATACCGTAAGAGGAGAAAATGCAAATGTGACGAGTGCATTTGCGCCAAAATTAATGAGAACCGCAATACTCAATCCGCGTCCTCTTTGACGCAACGGGAAAATCTCCGAAATCATCAACCAACCAATAGGGCCAAATGATAACTGTGCCGAGTATAAATGTTAATTGCTTATTTATCGGCCTATTTTTATTACAAAAACATACTCCCTCCATCGGGCGCCACCGCCACATTACTATTTCGGGTGTCCCATAAAGATAGGCTAGTTACCAAATTTAGTATGTTGATTTTTCATTTTCATGTATACCCCAACTTAATTATTTTAAAACCACACTACTCCAGTTACCTAGACTAACTTTTACGAAAACAGAGTAGACAATGAATAAAACAAATAATTAGCCATGGGGTATGCAATACTTATTAACCAACATTTTCTTAATCTGTGTGAAATAAGTATAGGCCTATCTGTGTGGGACAGATGGAGTACATGTGTTTTAAGGCAATTAACTTATTGGTGTTACCTGGTAACACCCAACGTATATGAGCAAAGCAACAACCGCCACAACGTGTGTATCACCCAGGTAAGAGTAATAAGATCCCAGAAGGAATAGAGATACAGCCTGCCACATTGATCCAAGTAATATCATTACAAATAGAAGCTGAAAGAGTAATTATTGAATGGACATCTCGTCCAAAACATGAAAATTTTATGAAAGGCCCGATAGAGGGTGACTTACAATACCAGACACGCCTCCAAGTAGCAATGGTCTTCTCCCCAATCTATCAACAACCAGAACGGCCACCCCCGTCATAAACAGCTACAAAAGCGAATTAAACATTAAATATGTTAGTTTATGGATAATGACAGATAACCCCAAAATTAAGGTTTGATTTGTATTTACACTTTATCCCCTTCACAAGCAAAAACGTTTCAAAAGGCCCTTACATTTGTAGAAATATCAGTTAGCCCCTACGTTTACGACAAAATCAAACCTCAAGGTTTTTTGTTATAATTTTCAAAATCTTTTGTTGGCAAATAACTCGAATCTCAGGGGTTTCCTGTAATTACCTAAATATAATAATGTGCATCTTATCAAACAGAAATCATATTTTTTAACCATATGGATATAGTAATGACCGAGTCCATAATGGTAGCTAAATCTTAGAATACTAGTGCTTATGTGGAATGCCAGAAAGGGAAGTATAATGCCAAATTAGGGGTAGATCAAAACATAAGCACTGTTAATAGAATATTTACAAGGGTGGCCTCCGAAATCTGACCTTCAATAGACCAAGTAAAATCGAGACCTTAGTTGCATCCGATGCTGCAGAAAATCCTGCACTCTGTCATACTAAAGACGTTAGGATTGATGAAAGCAAAAACTTACTTTAGCTTTCAAAAGTTACTACAAGTTGTACCTGAAAAATTGTTGCAGCATAGTACAACACACTTGGTTGCCCTGTTATCTGCCAGGATTAGAGTAAGAGGCATGAGTTTATACTAATAAAATAAAATAAAAAAACACACACAAGAAATATACCTGTTGAAATAAGACTAGGCCACCGCCGATTATAAGTGCTTTCAAGCACTTACCCTGGAACATCTCTGCTATTGAAGCTTCTTGCTCTTCACGCACGTGAGAAAGCTCAGACAACATATCATCCACTTTTTGAGGAACCGAACCAATAATATTTTTACCTCTCAGCCGACACAAGCAAGCTACGGCACTTGCTCTTAAAATCCGAACATCTCCTTTCCCCTGTATGGCTTTTAGAAGAATCCATCTAGGTGATTCAGGTAGACACCACATTCCAAATCCCATTACGAGTGACAGAGGAAAACTAATTCCGTACATGTACCTCCAACCAGCAGATGACTCTACCAACAGGCTACCAGCTATATAACCGATCTAAAGCAATTTTACATAAGTAATGAATATTACAGATCCCGGTTGCAAAAGAAAATGGATAATAAAGTACGTGTTCAATGTAAAATAATAAATAAATAAACATACCACCATCCCAAGAACTATGAAAAATTCTTTGAGGGAAATTAATAGCCCTCGTATTTGACTTGGAGCTGTTTCAGCAATATACATTGGAGCAGCATGCATTGCCTGCAACATGCAGGAAAGCAGAAGAGAGCAATATGTAAACTGTAAGTAGGGACGGATCCAGAAAATTTTCACAACGTGGCACAAATTAAAATAAGACAAAACTATCAAGACCAAATTTTATTATAAAGCAAAATAAAAGCCAACAACTGATATTGGAAGGTTCTTAAATAAATTTGTTGGTTCACTTGTGTGAATTATTAAAGTAAATTGATGTTTATGGGAGCACAATATATATTTTATAAAAATAATGCATTTCCCTTTCCGAACTTTATTTCATGTATCCATACAAAGCTTGTTCAACAACATCAGATAACAACAGTTAGAACCAATTTCTTACCAATCCAATTCCTATACCGTAAATGAAGCGCCCAATCACCAAGACAGCGAAAGTAGGTGCCAAGGATGTTATAAGAGCTCCAACAAGGTACATGACAGATGAAAGAACCAATTCCTTTCTTCTTCCTGCGGTTTTGAATAATTAAAAATCATCAAAACAAAAATAAATATTTACTATTATTAGTCATAATCCACAACCTAACATCAAAATTTAAACTAACCTAGGAAGTCAGCAACATTAAATGCCAGAATCGAGCCTATCAATGCGCCGTACAATGAACCACTGGTCTGCCATAATTTTAAAAAAAATTAAAAAGAAAAAAGAAAAAGAAATTGTAGACACCAGGAAGAATAGTTTGCTTACTATAAGACCAACTTCCACTGAAGACAAATTATACCACGAGATCCCACTAAATGACGCTGACTGCATAGAAAGAGGATAGTGACCAATTAGCATCATTAATTAAGTTACTCCAAAGTCCAAACTACTATGCGCCACGTACAATTGTTTAAGCAACCAAGATTGCATAATCGCATAGTACAAACAATACCTGAATAGAAATAGTAGCAGAAGATGTGGCTCCAATGTCATAACCATACAAAAGTCCTCCAAATGCGGGGAACAGAAACCTGATATTATATTGAGTCGATAATCATATTATGATCAGGTATCTTTAACAACAAAATGCATGATTTTCTACACTTCAAATATTGGCCAAAAAAATCTCTAAAAATGATCACATGTTAACTGAAAATTGGCTGCATGACTAATTTAATTTTCCAGCTAACAAAGAAAAAAACCCGGAATTTTCTGTACACGTGGCATCAATAGTTTTATACCATACCTATGTTTCAACATCTGATAATTTCTCCATTTCTATGTGAATTCAAACAAAGAATATCTAAGCTCAACGCACAATAATAAGTCACATCTTGATCCATAACACACTATCACCATATCTATCTAAAATCAGCAAAAGCAACTAAATAATATTAAGAAATCAGCAAAATCGCTAACAGGAAGTAAGAAAACTCACGGAAGAATAGCGGAAACAACTGAATATTCCTCACAGTCTTTACTTTTATCATCCAAAAGAGGCTCTTGCACACCATCGATTTCACCCGAAGATACTCCATTCTGAAATTCACAATCAACAGCTAAAAATAAATAAATAAATATAGCATAATAATCACGAACTAAGCTGCTGTACTATGGGTAAATAACTAAAATCAGCTGAAGAAAAAAAAAATAAAGCTGCTAAGAAATTGAGTTGACGAATAGACCTTTCCGAGGAAGGAGAGTGTGGGTCGCTCGACATCGGAAGCCATGTTTGGAGTGCAGAAATTTGGGGAAATTGAATGAAATCAGAAGAGGCGTTGCTTAATTTGGAAGGAGATAAAGGAAAATGACGATTGAGTCTATTATCCAAACGTGGAACGGTTAATTAAATTAAATATTATTAACCATGAACTAACAAGTCGTGCTTTAACTTGGTTTAATTATGAAAGACTGTTCTGGTAAATTTAAAGTTAGCGGCCACCTATTTGTCAACGTTGGCACTACAAAGCAGCCCGAATAACATAAAAATCCATTTCAGCCTAATTCAATATTATATATATATATATATATATATATATATATATATATATATATATAAGAAATTTCTAAGTGCCTTACAATTCTTCATTTAATGGAATTTAATAGGGATCATTAGATTAATTTTATACTTGTTAAATTAAAAAATCTATGATTGTAAATATAACCGGGTGGGGACATTGGTGTCATTAAATGCACCATATAGTTTTCTATATATATATATATACACACACTACCTTAAGAGATGCAACGCGATTGAAACCGGACGGTATTTTAAATGGCGGCTACAAATTGTTGGTTTTTTAAACTTGAAAACGGTCAAGATGTAATCGAACCGGACAAAAATTGGTTTCGGTTTGTAATCGTCGGTTCAGTTCGTAAATGGCGGTTAGCCAGAGTTTTTTTTTTTTTTACGTTGATTTCGACCATTGATTTTCTTTTTCTTTTTTTTTTTTTTAGAAAAAACGAAAACGACAGTTCACAGTTCAACGTTTTCCGGAATCGGAACTGAATCCCCGGAAATTGGTTCACAGTTTCGGTTAACCGGAACCGGCAATTTTCCGGTTAACCAGAACCGGATCAACACCTCTATATACACAATTTCAATTCTAGTAGTTAAAGTTGAATATTATATATTTTTCAATATTTTTTTACAAACGAAGTCAAAACGTTTATGGCTATGTTTGGACTAGGTTTCGGAATATGTGGATTGGGATTGCGAATCTCAATCCTCTTTATTGTACAACTCAAATTTTCAATCCACAACCAACAGAGTTTTACACCTAACCCCACACTCATTTATTTTATCCAATTATTATTATATTTAAAAAATAAATATAATAATTTATTATTATTCACTTTTCAAATATGATTCGATATAAAATATAATATAAAATATATTATCATCCACTTTCCCATAAAAAATTGTAAATCCTGCGATAAACAAGGTAACAAACAAGCCATATATATCTTGCTAGTTTTTTAGATTGCAAATCTCAATTCTAACATTGTGCATGTATACATAGTGTGTGAATAAACTCTTTACCTAAGTTGCCTATAACAAACCTCAATCAACACGGTTCATGTATAAGAGATATCATTCATCTGCCAACTACCAATTGATGCATAAAATTTCTAATTTACAAAAATGATCAACGTTAGATTCATCTACCAGTCAAGATTGTAGAAACAAGCATTCCTAGCCACGTTTCATAAGTTGGCCAGTTGCTAGCCATTCCAAAAATAATCAAAGGTAGAATGTTCTCACGATAAATTACTCCTATATATTAATGCAAAATTCTCCTAATATGTGTGTCTGTTTTGTGTGCTTCGTTTGGCAAATAAAAAATCATGGTACTTTATTTGCTTATGTTTAATGCGAGCCTAATATTTACCTAATTTTATACTTTTCTTTATTATTGTATCTTACCTAATTTAATTCTTTTATTATATTTTTCCTTATTCAATACTTTCCTTTGATTCTCCTAATATAAAATTAAAAATAAGTATTATATAATTAGTAGATAAAATCTAAATTAGTTATTTTAATTAAAAGACAAGTTACATATGAAATAATTTTAATTAAAAAACTTTATTATGAAAATAATTAAATAAGTTTTATTGATAATAGAATTTAAAATAATTTTATTTTTGGAGTCTTAAATATTCTATGTAGGTAAAATATGAGTTATTTACAATAATTTAAATATGTAACTAAATATTAGTAATGTATTCAATCTAAACATAAAAATATTAAATTATACACTAATAATTAATAAAAATTGATTAGACACCAGTACAATGCGACATGGGTTTAGAGTATGACATCTTTTGAATATCTCAAATTATGTAACTAACATTTATTAACGGATTTTTATTCTAAATATTAATATATAAAATAATTTAATAATAAAATAGATATTAGACATGGGTTTAGAATGTGATACTTTTTGATTTTTGTAACTATGTAACTAAGATTATTAATAAATTTAATATAAATATCAAATACAAATTATTTAATATTTATAATAATTAATAAATAGATTAGACATGTACAAGGCACGGGTTGAGAATACATTATTTTAATTTTTTATTTTAAATTTAAAATCCAGTAATTATCAAAAATATTTTATATTTATCTTTTGATATGTCCCGTGTATTACACGGGTGTTAACAAGTATATATTAATGCAAAACCTCCTAATATATGTGTCTACTTCGTATGCTTCGCTTGGATAATAAAAAAAATTTGGTGCTTTGTTTGCTTATGTGTCATACGAGCCTAATATATACCTAATTTAATATTTTTATTTAATTGTATCATGCCTAATTTAATATTTTCCTTTTATTATATTTAGTTTGACTTAATAGTTTTCTTTTATTATATTTTTTCTATTTCAATAATTTTCTTTTATACTCCTAATACAAAAATCTAAATAAGTCGTATATAATTAGTAGAAAAAAATTAAATTAATTATTTTAAATAAAAGTAAATTTACATATGAAATAATTTTAATCACAAAAAAATTTATTTAAGAAAATAACTAAATCAATTGTATTTATAATAAGAGTTGAGATAAAATTTTTTTTGAAATTTTAAATATTCTGTATAGGTAAATTATGATATGGTTGCAATAATTGTAGTATGTAACTAAATATTAGTAATTAACTCAATCAAAATATAAAAAATAAGATTATATAATAATAATTAATTAATATGTATTAGACAATAGTACAATGCGAGAAGACTTGAGAGTATGTCACCTTTTGAATTTTTCGAAATATGTAACTATAATTATTAACAAAATTAATCTAGATATAAAAATATAAAATGAGTTAATAATAATTAATTAATATAGATTAGAGACGGCTTGAAAATGTGACATCTTTTGAATTTTTATAAGTATGTAAATATAATTATTAACGACTTTAATCTAAATATTAAAATATAATATCAATTAATAATTATAATAATTAATAAATTGAATAGGGCACGGGTTGAGAACACAACCTTTCAATTTTTTATATTAAATTTAAAACTTTATAATTTTCACAAATATTTTTTATATTTAATTTTTTATAAATCCCGTGTAATACACGGGTGTTAAACTAGTTATTTATTAAAAAAAAATCAAAAAAAAAAAACAAAAAACACGCGCATAGAATGTAAACAATATATAATTAAAAAAATGTTTGTTTGTTTTTTTGTTTCTCTTATGATACCAAAAACCAATCCACCGATGCATAACCAAATACTAGTTCTTATATATATATGTTAATTATAATTAATTATCATCTTCACTTATGAATATTTTCCACTTTCTCAGGGATGCTAGTTGAATGACCACATCCGCAGTCTTAGAAACAGCTCCACGCCTCAACATGCTGCGGATATATCTACACTTATTTCTCTTCAAAGCGGGTCTAACCCGGTCCGACCACACCCCGTTTCCAAGGTAATGGCTGGCATGCGCGCTGATATGCAATTTTTGGAGCATGATCGCACTTTTCATGACGTATGAGGCGAAACCGATCTCATTCTGGGTCCCACCGAATCCACTTATGTACACCTTCTTCAGCTGTGGGTGAAGTCTGACGTGCTCTTTATATCCTCGAAATTCCAACGTCTGTATATATAATAAGCATATTAGAGACTCATATTTCTAAATATGGCAGGTCAGTTGTGTGACCGTCAGTTCCGTAGTTTTGATCGCACAGAACTGACGGTCGCACAACTCCATCCGTTCTGTTTAGAAATTTTCAAAAGTCATACAAATGATCGGATTACTTACCCTCATTTAATGTAGGGATATTTAACGTAATGTTTACTTCCAACACTCATTTTGAAAATATTAAAACAAGAGAGCTTTGGTAACAATAAATAAGGGTAATTTTGGAAACAATATCAAAAATGAATGAGAATTACTTACCGCCAAGTGAAACTCCTGCAGGAGGGGACAACTGTGCAAAACTGGAGTCACTGTAAGCAGATCGATTCGACGCGTGCAACACAGGTTCAACTCCAATTTCTCGAGGTTGTGGTACACGTTAATATTCCACATAGGCGGTATGATGGGCACGTATTGCTTGGGAATCAAAAGTTTTTAGCCAGAAATGGTAAAAATTAGAGATTTCAAGTGAGGCAAATCTTTTCCAAGCCCTCCGCAGACATAGGGCATAACAATTTCTTGAAATAAGAAAAGATAGACACTCTGCAGCCGTGGGACGTCGTCAAATATAAAGTTGACCAAATACGGGTTAGAAAACTCGAACGTGGTGAGATTATAACATTCATGCAACTCTATCTGCTCCACCTCTTGGACATGATACTGTTTTTGTTGGAATATGTGTGATGATTGAAACCAGAATATCATCACTCAGATTACTAATCAAGTCCTCCATTAGGTTCTGTTAACATCTAACCCTCCAAGGCAGAGGCAGGCAGAGGCGGATACAGAAAATTTCTTTTGGCGGGGACTGAGTCACCGATGTAAACAACGAAATAATATAAAATATAAAAACGAAATAATATAAAATATATTATTTCGTTGTTTACATCGGTGACTCAGTGCCCCGCCAAAAGAAATTTTCTGTATCCGCCAGCCTCTGTCAATACAGAAACCACTTCAGAGAAAATGACAGAAAGTCACAAGTTACTGAACCACAAACGAGCTGTGCATAAATTTATACGGTTCAAACTTTCAAATCCACAAACCACAGTCAATCCATGCAAAAAAAAAACAAAAAAAACGATAAAAACGACGAAAAGAACAGCACAAAAAGCAGAAGCAAAACACATAATTTGCATAAAGATTGCATGTCGCGTTGCCATATTGTTGCATAGTACAAGCTCAATGTCAAATTCATAATCAAACCCACTAAAAAATGCAACGTACCAACACAGAAAGAAAAAATAGAGATGGCACGCACAAGAAACAAGTATGCAATGAAAGACTTCGACTTCGCATTGTAAGAACTAGGCTATGTTCAACCAATAGAAAAGTATTAAAGTCGCGTGTTCAAACATTTGAGCGAAACAGATAGGAATCCTCTTCTGCATCAGCAGGCAGCAAGCTCGAACTTTCAGTCTGCAAAGCATAAGCAAAATCCAATTGAGACTAGATTTTATTAACAAACAATTTTCAACTTAATTCATCCCTCAGAAACAAAATTATATAAGCCCAAAAGAGCCATGTTTTCAAAACATTAATAATAATAATAATAATAATAAAATATTTATTTGTTCACCTTTTCCAAAAGAGAGGGCCTCCACATCAGCAAAGTGGAAGCTCAGCCTTTCCAGATTAAAACATAATAAACATATTAGAACAGCAACGACGTTACAGAGAGAGCTTTATGACACGTGATATACAAGACATGAGGGCAAAATGAAAATTAGATTTTATCACTCATCAGTGACAAAATAAACGAAAGGTAGAGATAGAGAACAAACAAAGAAAGTGTAGCAAATAACCAAATTGTCAACGTCTGACCATCCACAATAAATAAACATCAATTCAGAACAAAATGATTCCATCAAATGGTCGTGTAAGAAATATATAATGGAAATGCATATTTAAAATTATTAATGTAAAACAATAAGTAATGATATAAAATGGAAACATATTACGAAAAAAGTATACGATGACAATCCATATTGTAAAAAAGCGTTAGAAGGGTTTAAAAGAAATTTCCATTGGGAATTGCAAAAATTAATATTTCCGGCATCATAAAAGCATTCAGAGGGTTCAAACGAGGAACTCTACAGTAGGTCTAAAGCAAAAAGATTATTCACATTATCTTATCTAGCAGCAATAATTAAAATTTCATTAAATTATAACCATGTTAGCAAACTCACCCCATTACGATCCTTGCCTGAGACATCAGCCGATTGGAATTCTGAGCCTGTAGAACAAAACAAATCAGACAAGATTCAGAAATGACTCAAGGTTAAGGAGGCAAGTATATGTTGACAAACATTAAGGTTCACTATCATCATTGTACAATATATATAGTAAAAAAGCATTCAAAGGGTTCAAACGATAAATCCAGCAAGGATTTGTCAAAAAAGAAATTTTCCTCGATAAGCATATGTTGACAAAATTAAGGTGCACTATCATCGCTGTACAATATATATAGTAAAAAGCATTCAAAAGGTTCCAACGATAAGCATTCAGAGGATACAAACGAGAGCATGTCTAGAACCAAGATTATTCAAAAAAAAAGAAAAAAAAAATTAATCTAGCAGGGGAGAGAAAAACTCATTAAAACATAACCATGTTATTCTCTAGCTCACCTCATTGTCATTCATATGATCCTCATCTAATGCATAGAGACATTAGCCCTTTAAAATATTCAGCCTGTAGAATAAGGTGATTTCGCTAATAATATCATTATAACTTAATGAGTTTTTGTTCCTGCTAGAATAACAAATTAATGTTAAAAATCTTGGTTTTAGACCTGCTATCATTTGAATCCTCTTAATGCTTTTGTGATGATGGGAAATTTCTTTGTTGGCAAATTCTTGCTGGAAATTTCGTTTGAACCCTTTGAATGATATTTTACACCTTAATGGTTGTCAACACATGCTTGTCACCTTATTCTTGTCTAATTTATTCACATTAATTTGTTATTCTAGCAGGAACAAAAACTCATTAAATTATAATCATATTATTAGCAAAATCACCTTATTCTACAGGCTGAATATTTCAAAGGGTTGATGTCTTTGTCTACTGATGGATCAGATGAGGATCGTATGAATGACAATGAGGTAAGCTAATGAGTTTTTCTCTCCCTGCTAACTTTTTTTTTTGAATAATCTTGGTTCTAAACCTGCTCTCGTTTGTATCCTCTGAATGCTTCTTTGATTCTTTGATGACGAATTTTTTTTTCCTCACAAATCCTTCTTGGAATTATTGTTGGAACCTTTTGAATGCTTTTTTACTATATATATATATTGTACAATGATTATAGTGAACCTTGAGTGATTTCTGAATCTTGTCAGATTTGTTTTGTTCAACATGCTGAGAATTCCAATCGGCTGATGAATCAGGCAAGGATCGTAATGGGGTGAGTTGCGAACATGGTTATAATTTAATGAGAGTTTAATTATTGCTGCTAGATAAGATAATGTGAATAATCTTTTTTGCTTTAGACCTGCGGTAGAGTTTAGAGTTTCTCGTTTTAACCCTTTGAATGCTTTTACGATACCGAAAATATTCTTTTTTAACAGGGGATTCAAATGATAGGAGGTCTAAAACCAAGATTATTCACATTGATTTGTTATTCTAGTAGGAACAAATACTCATTAAATTATAGGAAAATTTTACGGTGCCTATAACGGCACCATGCCCCCTACAACCATAGATCTCTTAATGTAAAAAACCTAAAATTGATCTAATAATTTTAAATGCATCCCACTAAGTGAGGAATGGTGCCGTGAAAGCACCGTAGAAGTCCCATAAATTATAATCATATTATTAGCAAAATCATCTTATTCATACGATCCTCGTCTAATGCACCGGTGAAAAATAAACCATATAAGATTTCCACTCGTATGCGCATATCCGATCATTCCATTATTTATTCACGTTCTTGGGATATTTTACTAGCTTTATCATTTGATTTGAAAACCGTGCTCATATTGAGAGCAAATCACCTAGGAAACTTCCAGTTACGAGTCATATACTCATGTGACTATCTAGTAGATCCATAAATTCTAGTAGCACACATGGGGGGGTGAGTGAGCCCATATATATCTCATCCCCATATATTTCAAAATTATTAGGAATTCATATCCAACTTTTGCTAGTAATAAATTTCCATTAATCGAGAACAGTTAACGAAAAATTCATTTGTTTCTTCAAATGAATTATTACTTGACATTATTGAACACTTGTACCTGGAAGATATTTATATCTAAAGTTGTCTCCAACACGAGGTATTATTTAACATACAGATAATTTACCAACACATCACATCATCTTTCGGTGATATTTAATTAAACTACTGATCAAATACAGCTTCCAAACACAGTATAGTAGATCGTACTTTTGATAGTACTATTTACTATTCAAATGCAGTGGCGTATTTCATACGCTTCATACCAGTCTATAAATATCGAGATAATCACAATATTCACATCAACAAAGTTCCAAATTTCTTAATGATTTCAATGCCCTTAAATCTTCGTAAATACTACCCATTTCTTCCAATAAATATCTTAAAAAGAATCTATAAATCTTGACTCGAAAGGTTGAGAGTGTTAATGAGTTATGACATCCCAGGAGATATTCGATTTTTAATCGAAGCACAAGTTCGATTATCTGGTGAATTTCCAAACTCATTCAAGTATATGCCAGGTATGGGTAGGAGCAATTTTGCAAAGAAACGCAGAGCCAAAAGATTAGGTGGATGCTATAAATGTGCTTGATGGAACTGTGACGCACGATGCAAATCTGTGGGTTTTGTCTCCAAAAATCGAGAAGATAAAATAGCATTCATCAAGGATGGTTTGAGTAAGGAGTCTTTGGATCATAATATCCAACAAATTCTTGAGACACATCCTAGTGGATACGTGCATCGTGAGCTTTTGGCTTTGTGGGTTCAATTTAAAGATGAACAAGAACGATATAGTTTCGAGAAATTCATTTCAACAGATCCCGTTTGTAATCCCAGTTTATCAAAATGATTAATATAAACATTTTTCAATTGCCGAGTGATAGGGAATTCGAAAGAATGTACACACACTATTAATAATACGAGTTTAAGGAGAATTTTATTTAGAACATAAAGATGTGTGAACATACATAGCAACTAATACATTTTGATTCCTATTAGAAATGCTATCATAAAATAAATTAGACAAATAACAAGAACACGGAGTAAGAAACTACTTGTACCATATTCCATGCTAAAAGTTAATATGGTAAGTACGATAACCATAATAATGTTGATTATCATTAACGTTCGTTCAAACATTTTGAAAAAACTTAGTGTTGAGAATTTATGAGAGAGTATGAGGTAATTGTTTAATGAAATGTGAGTGTATTTATAGAGTGAAAAACCACTATTACTAATCGTTAACTAGCCGTTGGGAAAAGTGAAAGGAGTGTGAAAATCTTTCTACCATGTAGTAGAATTTTATTATTTTTGTAAAGATAAGAATCTTTCAATTGTCGACAAATAAGTATTATTTCTTTAAATAGGTAATATCTTATCTGTCGTTTTTCTTTTACGAAAGTCAAAAAGAAAACAGTGATAAATCTTTACAATTGTCGACAAATAAGTATTATTTCTTTAAATAGGTAATATCTTATCTGTCGTTTTTCTTTTACGACAGTCAAAAAGAAAACAGTGATATCATTTATTATCCGTCGTTTTTCTTTTGCGACAGTTAAAAGAGAATAGTGATATCATTTATTAGCTCGTGAATGTATTCCACAATCGTCAAAGTAAATAGTGAATTCATTTATGATCTTGTAAAAACTTCTCTTTAAATGAGGGGTCACAGATCATAAAAATGTATCTTTCACAAATATTAGAAGTTTTAGTATAGAAAAAAGATAGATGGAAGTTTCAGAATCCTCGCAAAGAGGTAAAACCTTTTCTAATTCACTCAAAAATATATGTGTTCTTAGTGGATCTAAACTGATAGGTCATATTCCATATATAGATATGGCAATTCAACTTGTGAGAGAGTTAGGCAAGCAAAAGATTGATATAATATATGGAAGAGCCAACTACAGACTTTATAATAGTCTTATATCATCTGCACATTACTGGGGAATAGATGTGAGTATCATACCTTTTCATAGAGTTAAAACCAGCATGGGTCCAGTTGGAATGAAACTCCAAATACAATCTTTTCATGATTGTATGATGTACATGGTGAACAACAGCGATGCTTTCATCGTCCTTCCAGGTGGTTATGAAACTTTGAATGAAATTTTTTAATATTACGTCATGGGCAGAGTGTAACTTCCATACCAAACCTATATGCTTGTTAAATATTGATAATTTCTTTAACGGTTTGCTCAGTTTTTCTAGATCAATGTGTTGATCATAAGTTTATCTCTCATTCAGCGAGGGAAATACTTCTATCTGGCAACACAATGTCTGAGCTACTTACAAAACTTCAAGCATATGTTCTAGTTCAAAATTTTGTGGAAGTTAAAACTTGTCAGCCATAGACTGTCTGCGTTAAGCGAAAAAGAAACCCCGATCCTTTAGATCTCTCATTGTAAACTCTCATGACTAGTAAAGGGTGGCAGAGTTACGGAGCTAAACACTCTCGAGACGCACCCCACCAATTCATGAGTTTAATATATGTTTCTTTATTTCAGTGTCAAGCGTTTATTGCTTTTAAGATAATTTCAATATCTTAAGACTGTTTTGTACTTCTTCTGAAGTAATAATAATAATATCATTTTGCTTTTATGCAAATACAGGGATTTAGTGCTTCATGACCATAATGTCAATTATATATGATTCTTCGAGAGCATTTCATTATCATGTCGATGCGATCTCGTATGATTCTTTCAAGTGCTAATTTTATCAATTTCATACATTACTTATCGGTACTTTCTAGTACCCCTTGCTCAGGTTTTTCCATTAATATTCAATAAACGTGGATAATGAATTTCATTTCTATTGACTGCTACTTCGGGAGCAGGATTCATATGTTTGTTTAATTATTTCTTTAAAGTAGGATTTAGCCAATCATGTGGTATAACCCACCACATTGGTTATATTGCAATATTTAAAGCGCGTAGCAGAAATTAAATTGTGTTAATTAAATTGCATAATCGATAACTACTTTTTCGCAAGTAGGATCTGCTTAGTAGACGGTATCACCCATCACTTGGTATATAAAATACAGAAAATATGTAAAACCATCCATCTTGTGATAATTAAACCCATCACATAGGAGGTATTGCGATATTTAAATAACAGAAATTAAAATCAACAAATAGTGGTATAACCCACCACTTGGACCTTATTACAGTAAATAATGCAAGAATTAAATTACAAATATTTAACTGCTTCTTCAGGAGCAGGGTCGTCCGCATTATACTAATCCATGGACAATCTTGATTCGATCCAAATACCGACGACACTTCGATTCCATGATTCGTGTCCAATTATTCTTCTCAAGATATGACCATCACCGAGTAGGTGAATTGAACCATCAATTGTCATTAGTCGATAGCGGTTGCCGGCGGCAGTGCCGCCTAGCCACCGCGAGACGACATTCATATCTCTTTATAAATTTATCATCTACTGGATGATTGCACGTCGAACATATTGGCTGCCATTAATTGTTACCCGTTGCTGATGGCCGAGCCGCCTAGCCGGCACGTGATGTCAAATATATATCTTTGTAGAGTATCAATAGTATCAAATTAAATACCTACAAGTCCAAGTATAATCGTATAATTCTCCAAAGTCAAGGTACCAATTTTTTAATTTAATGTTTAAAACTTTAAAGTGTTATATCTTTAAACGAGTAATTATTTTATATTTCAATATTGGCTTCAAAATGAAGCTCTTGTTAAACTGAATACTATGGTGTTAATAAATATTAATTTCAATAATTTATACTTTTTATATTTAATAAGAATGAAACTTGTAATTTAATAAATGTAAATTATATTTCTTACCTTTAAATCTTCGTTTCTTTGTTGGTCAAAGCATTTCCCTTTCCTCTTCTTATTTCTCACGTACATGACTACTTCTTTTCAATTGTCCATTCAATGCATTTAATGCATTAAATTCACCCACATCTTTATTTCTTTTCTTCTTCTTCTTCTTCCTACTTTCTCATTTCCCTTTTTTTTTTCTGCAGCTTCGTGTTTCTTTCCTTTCTTCTTCTATTTTTTTTTTCGTAACTATAAAACACACATTTACACATACACACACATAGTAACAAACATTACCTTATATCATACCATTTGACCAATGCAATATGAATGTGTTTTTCTTTCTCCTTCATCTTTGATGGTTTTGTATATAAGCATGTATATATGAAATTCGAGGGATGCAGTGAATCAAGCCATGTGAATATACATATTGGAATTGATAATTATAGTTATATGATATAATACGTAATAATCTGATTTCTGATACAGAGAATATACATATTGGAATTGATAATTATAGTCATATAATATAATACGTAATAATCTGATTTCTGATACAGAGGATCATCCATAGGATGCAACTGTAGAGCATACTCTCGTCATATTGCTCGTATAGGTAGAGACTCGTGCTGATAACGTGTTATGAACTAGACAGAAAATAGAGAAGGTATATAGAGAAATTCTCAAGTCTATATTTCATTATAACTGAAGCCTTATTTATAAGGAAACTTCAAATGGTACAATCGTAATTACATAATTTTATCAGGGGCAAAATAGTCATTCACACTAATAATAATAATTACATATACTATGCATGCATAGTAAAGTGGTTGTGCATTATCTATATATCTATCTATCTATCTATCTATCTATCTATATATATATATATATATATATATATATATATATATTAAAGGAGAGGTCTGGAGAGAGAAAAAATGCCACGTAGGATAATTTTCTTTTTTTAGTTTTGTAGAGAAAAAATGCATGTAGGATTATTTTCTTTTTTTAGTTTTGTAGGAGTTTTCTTAACATAATTATGATAGATACCTTATTTAATTAATTATGATTTGGTTTCTTTTTTTAATTAAAAAGCCACCTAGGATTAGTTTCCTCTTTTAGTTATGTAGGAATTTTCTTAACATAATTATGATATATACCTTATTTAACTAATTATGATTTGGTTCATTTTTTTAATTAGCCACATAGGATTAGTTTCCTCTTTTATTTATTTAGGAATTTTCTTAACATAATTATGATATATACCTTATTTAATTAATTATGATTTGGTTCCTTTTTTTAATTAAAAAGCCACTTAGGATTAGTTTTTTTCTCTTTTAATTATGTAGAAATCTTCTTAATATAATTAGGATAGATACTATAATTAACATTAAAAATAATAAGAATTTTTATTAAGAAATCTTCTTAATATAAACACAGTAATTTTGAAAYCATTCATGTCATACTTAATATCATTTGAAGTTCAAAATRGAATTTATTCTGTTTGGTGCATTTATATTTTACATACTAATCGCTTCAACATCATTGTAATATTTATATTTTATTAATACTTATACTATTATTTGCTCATTGTGCGGAGGAAAAAAAATATCTTCACATGAAGTTGTAGCYGACATGCAATCCATACTWGACATTAAAAACAATATATAAAACAATGTAAGAGAGAAAAATAAATRACGTAGAATTATTTTTATTTTTTTAATTATATAGGAATTTACTGAATATAATTAGGATAGATGCCCTAATTAATATTAAAAATAAAAAGATCATTTCTATATATACACACACACACCACACACAATCACACACACATAATTTTTAAAATTATATAAAAATAACAACATAATTCAATATTTATTTTATTGGCTATGAAATATTATTTGAGTTGATCTCATAAATAATGTTTAGTATATTAATGATGATTTATTTTACGATTCAATACTTTTTTATTTGAGTTGATCTCATAAATAATGTTTAATATTAATGATGATTTATTTTACGATTCAATACTTTTTTATTTGAGTTGATCTCATAAATAATGTTTAATATTAATGATGATTTATCTTTTTTAATTATGTAGAAGTTTTCTTAACATAAATAGGATGAATACCCTAATTAATATTAAAAACAATTAATAAGATCATTAATATATATGTGTGTTATTTTCTTTTTAATTGTGASCCCAACAATATCAAATTCGTCACTTTTTCTCAAAAATAAATTTACCACTTTTTTAATTAAAATATGCAAAATTGCGCAATGAAATACAATGCACTATTTGTTTTATTGGCTATCATCATGTTATTTATTAAATACTACTACGATTCAATACTTTTGATTTGAATTGATTTCTTAAAATAATGTATTTTGTTACTATTTCAGTAATCATGCAAAACAATACAAGTGCAAAACCAGCATCGAGTGGAATGAATAATGTGGCATTCACTATAATAGATTCGTACAAATATCAACTAATTATTTGTTAGTTGTTGGTGATATTGATCCACAAAGTGGTAGCAAGAGAATCGCAGTAGAAAAGAGATCTGATAATTTGAAACGTATCAACGAGATGCATCCTTCGTACGTTGCTCTACACTATCCATTACTATTTCCATGTGGTGAAGACAATCAAATGGAAGATATATCATTTTATGAAAGGCAAGGGTAAACAATATGTGAGCCAGGTGGAGTTCTTTTCTCACCGATTGCATGAAAGAGACACGGAGGTACTCACTATTCTATATAGTCGACGACTCCCACAATAATTTATAATTGATGCATATACGATTATTAAATCTTCAAAATTGTGGTACGTCATAATTCATCAAAAGAAATATGAGGTGAGAAGTATAGTGGGATTGTTGATGTAGTGTTACGAGGTGAAACAGATGGCTCAAGTGTTGGTACTCATGTTATCTTGCCCGTGACATTTACTAGCGGTTCTTCAGAGGGCCGTTTCCCATAATTGTTATCTATTACTGAATTGTGTAGCTCATTTAAATGTTAAGTAGTGTAACCAATTTAGATCTATCAAGTATTTATTCAAATATGTCAATAAATGTAACTATAGGTCCACTATAACATTTTATTAGAACAAATGTGGGGATGTAGAGGATAATAATTATCATTACATTTCTCCATGGGAAGCGACGTGAAGAATATTAGTTTATGAAATTCAGTATAAAACTCCAACTATCACGTGTTTAAGTTTTCATCTTCCAAAAGAGCATAATGTATTGTATAATGATAATGATCAGTGAACACAATGAAACGTAATTCGAGGCAAGTAAGAAAAATCGGGAAGCACGGAGTTGCCTTATGTTGAGTTTTCTAAAAACTTTTTTAGTACTAAAAAAATAAAAGAATGGACACTTAGGAAGCTTGATTTGTTTTCATTAATACGAATTTACTATATTCCGCCAAAATTGATAAAGTCATGGATGCAGTACATTTAACCAAGGGTGGAGTATTTCTCATCTATAGATACAGATGATACTTTCTACAACTGTTAAATCTAATAGTGAAATTGTTCTTAATGTAATATCTAACGACATAACTTCTCTTCTTATTTCAAAAGGAAGAACTGGACATTTCAGATTTAGGGTTACTTTTAATATTCACCAAGATTTTGATCATTACTGGTACTCCACTTGCAAAATTAATGAATGATGTGCATGTCATTATTTGGGATGAAACTCCAATGATGCATAGACATTATTTTGAAACTTTGGACAAAACATTAAAAGACGTGATGAGATCGCAAAACAATTATAATACGCAACTTCCATTTGGTAATAAAATAATAATTTTTAGTGAAATTTTTTATCAAATTTTACCGGTTGTTCCAAAAGGCACTAGACCAGACATAGTTCATATAGAAATCAAATCTTCGCATTTATGGACTCATTACATAGTTTCAAAGTAGACCAAGAATGTGGTGCTGCAAAGTCACAATTCAGATCCCAATTGTCAAGTTAAAGAATATTTTCAACTCGATAAATAGTATATGAGATGTAATAGTTGGAGGATCAAATGATGGTATCGTTCAAATTGAAATCTAAATTATCTATTATTGAAAGATGATGTTGACCATATTCCGTCAATTGTGGCGAGCACATATCCACAATTTGAAAAAACTACTGAATGCTTCACTTATTTGGAGGATCGTGCTATTCTTTCCCCACAGTTGATGTCGTCAATTTGATTAATAAATATATGATGTCATAAAATGATGGGGAATGTAAAGTATATCTTAGGTCTGATAATACATACAAATTCGATTCAAACATTGACATATTATAGGACGTCTACTTATCAGAGTTTCTAAATACCATTAAATGTTATGGATCCCGAACTATGAGCTAAACTTTTTAAGGAACTTCCGTCTGATCAAATGAAATTCAATTAAATTAGAATTCCACTCATGTTGTTGAGAAATATCGATCATTCCCTTGCGTTGTGTAGTATTGGTTGTTGACTTGACGATCATACTGTATAGTCTAATATTTATCAAGGAATCAATGTAGGTGAATTGTTGTTAATCCCTAAAATGACTGTTACACCATCCAATCCGAGGTTGCCTTTTAAGTCCCAATGATGAAAATTTCCTCTGATTGTGTCATATGCTATGATGATCAACAAAACTCAAGTACAATCTCTCTCTCTCTCTCTCATGTTGTACTTTTCCTGAAGAAGTCAGTTTTTAATCATGGCAAGTTATACGTTGCTATATCAAGGGTGAACAATCGCAAGGGTTTAAAAATATTGATCGACGATGATGAGAATAAACATAGTAACAAAACTATAAATGTTGTGTATAAGAAAAATTTTCATAATTTGTAAAGTACATTTTGTATAATAAAAATCCTTTTATGAAGGTTATATCATTTTGAATACTATTCAATCTTTAATTAATATTTAGACGATTTATATATAGGGAGCTGTTATGGTAAAACCATTTATGGTGTGAGAACCATTGATGGTTCTTATCGAAATACACACACACAAACACATATATACATAACTTAAGTATACATATATACAATTACTTATTTAAATATTTTAATACATTTAAAATAATTATTTTTATTTTAGATAAAATAAAATAACAAGTTATCGTGCAACGCACGGGTATAATACTAGTTTATAACAATTTTAAGAATTTTTCGATTTGGATTTTTTTTTTTCAAAAACTTAAAAGGAATCTAAGGGAATCATTTTCATTCCATTTTTTTTTTCATTTCAAAATATTCCAAAAAATTAAATTATGTTTGTTTAGTGATTTCATGTTGGAAATTGAATTATTTTACTTTTTAAATATTTTAATGAAAAATAAATATATAAATAACATATTAAACAATTTGTCATTATAATTACGCAAATTTATGTGAAAATATACTACAATCAAGTAAACTTATGTCAACAATGAAAATTTAGACAACTTTCTCATTTTCAATCATAAGAATAACTTACAAAGCACATTTTCATATCACACGAAAATTAATAACTTTTTAATTCACTTTTATCACTGAGTAGAAAATTGAATGAGAAAAATTTTATACAGCACCCAAGTTCCAGAATTGTCGGTTCCAATCCTAACTGGAACCGTATCTTACGGTTTTAATCGAAAACGCCATAATTTATATTATTTTTATTAATTTATATTATTTAAATCTTAGATAAAATATTTAATTATATATAATTTATAATATTATTCATAAAAATAATATATAAAAATTAAAAATAATAAATAAAAAAAAGAACAAGAAAATCAAGGAATCGTACTGGTTAGGGTTCCGCAATCGAAACCTTTAAAATTGGTTCGGTTCCGAAACCATGATTCCAGTTTGAGAACCGTGTTGACTACGATTCTAGTTAAGGTTTTGAACACAATTACGATTCCATTTGGCCCAAGTCTATGTGATGACTTTCGTGGGGCTTTCTACATGTTAAGTCATCGATACCTACCTATTCGTTGGTGCTTCTTTATCTATCAGTGAATTAATTCATAATCAAATCACATCCATTAACTTATATTACAATTGAAAAATACAAAGCTCACATGTCAGTGGTATCCAGTTGTACCTCTATTTTTTTTTTTTTAAATAAAATACATTTTCAAAATTTTAAATTTGGTAAACACTTCTTTAGTGTAATTGAATCTCTTGGGTGTTTGCTTCTTTCTACATCCATCGAAGCAACGAATGAATTGAACCTCAACAAGCCCTACTTAAAAAGAGGACTTCAATCTTAATTTATGGGTATTGTTGCATTATCTTTTCATAATTCTTTTGTATTCTCACCATAAAAACACGACACTGGTGTATCGTCTCGTCATAATCTATTGCCTTCACTATTGAGATTTATGATCTTAGGGTTTCAATTGATGTAGGTTTTTTTTTAAAGAAGATAGGAATTATTTTGAGATTTTACTTTTATAAGGTCGACAATGCATGAGAAATGGTGATTGGTGTGCATAATTAATTAAGGTCTTTAGGGTCATGGTGCGATTTCAAGAAGTTTTGTACTTAAAATTGAAATACATGTTTTAATATTCTAGTTTAAATTCTATACAATCATAATACACGATAAAATTTATAATACTTAAGGCTAAAATAGGCAACTACAAATTATTATAAATATATAAAATAGAAAAATAATTGGTATTATTGGACAAATGACATGACACCTATTTGTGAGAAACAAAAAGGTCACGGATATTTACGCCCACCTATTTGTGAGAAACAAAAAGGTCACGGATATTTACGCCCAGTTTTTTATTAGTTCACTACATTAATTTTTTTCTCAAAAATATTAAAATTATCCCTCAAACCACACCTCACGTATAATTCATTTTTTTTCAACCCTCCACCACCACCCCATTCAGCAGCCGCATCCACCTCCTTCCATCATCTCCGCCTCCGTCGCCATCGTCACCGCCACCTCTGTCGTTGTCGCCACCACGACCGTCATTGAAAAAAAAAGTGCTGCATTGGTCGCGCCTCCCTATTGTCCCTGCCACCGCCATCGCCACTGTCATCCCCACCGAATAAGAAGAAGAAAAAAACACTTGAGTTCGGACCAGATTTCTCAACGCGTTTGAAAATAAAATACAAATGTGTTTCATGGCGTTTGAAATCTTGTTCGAACGCATGTTTTGGCTTTTTTTTCTTCTTCTTCTACTTCGTGCAATAGTGGCGTGGCGGCGGCGGTGGTTGTAGATGGTGACTCGGCGGTGTGTTTCTGTGTTTCTTTTTTCTTCAATGTCTGGCGGCGGCAAGGGTTGTGAAGAAATACGAAGTGTGTTTAGGATTTATGGGGTAATTTGACATTTTTATGATTATTTTTTTAATATGGTGAACTAATAAAAAAAAAGGGGGTGCAATATCTATACTCAAACAAAAAATATTGTGTGGCCGTCAATCTGTGCAATCAAAACTTACGACACAAGTGGCGACTGAATATCTTTTTTTTTTTGTTTGTTTGTTTCTCTCACTAGATAATAGTGAAAAAAGGTTTTTTTAGAGAGATGATTTTTTTTTTGTTGAGATAAAAATTGAATAATTTGTGTGTTTTTTGTTAAGTGATTGTATTTAAAATTCTTTGGTAAAACTTTATTCAAATGGGCCCACAAAATTTTTTATGTGGTGAGAGTTAGTTGTAGTTGAGAGATGGGAAATAAATGAGAGACAAATGAGAAAATTGTAAAAGGAAGATATAAAAGAGAGACGAAGGAGACGGTAGAAATTAGGGTTCTCTTATTCATCAAAGACTCCATTTATATAGGGTATCAATTCCATGTTTCCATAATACATAAAGATAACAAATACCTAAATTATCACTAATCAGTTATTTGTTGACGAAGGCACACTAATTGTGATTTTCCTTCAACACTCCCCATTGTGCCAAGTCAAATGGTGAAATGGTGTTTCATTGTTGCCTCATTAAAATCTTGCCAAGTAACAAAACCCAATGGAAAAAATAAAATTTGGTCTAAGGAAAAAGAGTACAACACACCTATATTGAGACTCCCTCTAAAGTGTACACCTCTCTCTGATATGTACATCTATCAAGAGAACTTTGAAAGTCTCAACTTCCTCAATTTACTTGATTCTTGAAAAAATGCATAGGTGTTAGTTGTAGAAGAGTTGTGGTGATATTACTCATATTATCACATTTTCTTCAGTGATAGAGTTAAAGCCACTATTATCAAATAATATATGAATGATCATAACATTAATCGTAGATACTCACGAACTACTACATGTATGATAATGATCTCTTTGCATGGATCGAATGAGTAACCAACATCAACGATACTATTTGGTGTTTCACAGTAGGAAGTAAACTCAATATTTTTTATAGGGATTATAAGACCATCTACAGTCAAAATTATATTTATGAATGGGAAAAATAAACTCGCGTCAATGGTTTCTTTTAGGTATCAAATTACATTTTGATTCCATTCCAGTGATATTGCGCTTTCTTGAGTTAAATCAAGATAACAATTTTGAGAAGCAACATTTGGTCAAGTGTATTAGTAAGTGTATGTTATGGTATTAGATTAATAGGAATTTTTGTATAATTTTTGTGTAATTAATTTGGTCAATTTTTGCAAAATAATGTAAAGAAGTATAATGAAGGGGGAGAAGGATAGATGCTTGAGGGAAAAGAGTAGAAAATGGAGTAATTCCTTCTTAGCATTCCATGTTCAGCCAAAACAGATAAATATCCCAAGGGGGGACCAAAACAATCGGTGTTCTCCCCTTGAATTAAGCAAATTGGACAAATTAAGATATTACACATGTAAGGCCACAATTCAACCTAATAAGCTAGCATTAAAATAAGATGATGCCATGTGTCCCCTTCTAGTATCCAAGTCCGGTACCCGATCCAGCCTTTAGACCCGAACCTATCCGCTGGATATCTTCCCCAAATCGGCTCCTATCTGTCTCATTCTCAACTCGTCCCAACCCTAATCCTTCCTCAGCTCGCTCCGGCGACTCCAAACCGTGCCAATCCATGACAATACCCCTCCCTTTATGAGATCCTTGTCCCGAAGGATCAAAAGATGGGAACTTTCGACGTATGAACTGTTCATCTTCCCAAGTCGAGTTCTTTATCCCGCTCCTGTTCCAAGAAATCAAAAACCACTGCACCTCATTTTTCTTCCTTCGCACTAACCTCTGAGCTATTATTTCTCCAGGTTTGACCAGAAAGTCCCCTTCTTCACCGACGATTGGGAGTTCAGAACATGGAGATGGCTGAATCGTAAGGTTGAGCTTCTTCTTCAGTAGCGACACGTGGAAAACGGGGTGGATCCGAGAGCTCTCAAGAAGCTCCAAATGGTAAGCCACTTCACCGATTCGTTCTATAATTAGAAAAGGTCCGTAGTATTTTGCTGAAAGCTTCAGATTTCGCATAAGGGCGACTGAATTTTGCCTGAATGGCTGGAGTTTTAAGTAAACCCAATCCCCTATTTCAAAAACCCTCTCCTTTCTCTTTTTATCGGCAAAAAACTTCATACGTTGTTGTGCCTCTTGTAGATTCTGCTTTAGGTCATGTGTTAATTGCTGCCTTTTTTGAATGAAACCAGTTGTCTCTTGGTTTTGTGTGCTGATGTTTGTCTCTAGGAATGTGGATGTAGGCTGATATCCATAGAGGGCCTGGAATGGTGTGGTCTTTAGGCTAGAATGGTAGTTGGTGTTGTACCAGTATTCTGCAAGTGGTAGCCATTTTGCCCAGGTTTTAGGATTCTGGTGTACCATACACCTGAGATAGTTTTCTAGGCACTGGTTTAGTCTCTCAGTTTGTCCATCTGATTGTGGATGATAGGCTGAGGTGAAGTCTAGCTGAGTTCCAATCCCTTTGAACAGTTCCTTCCAAAAAGAGCTGATAAAAACCTTATCCCTATTTATGACAATATGCATAGGTTGGCCATGCAACTTATAGATTGAGTCTAGGAATAGCTTAGCCACAGTAGCAGCTGTAAAAGGATGGCATAAGGCCATGAAATGGCCATACTTGGTGAGCCTATCCACCACCACCAAGATAACATCCTTACCAACTGACTTAGGTAGCCCTTCTATGAAGTCCATAGAGATGTGTGTCCATGCTTTTTTGGGGATAGGTAGTGGCTGCAATAAGCCAGGGTAGACCCCACCTTCAGACTCGCTCCTTGCACAAGTGTTACACTGTTTAACCTAAACTTCAACATCTTTCTTTAGCAAAGGCCAGTAAAAAAGCCTACTGATCCTTTGATAAGTGCCCTGAATTCCAGAACTGATCCTTTGATAAGTGCCCTGAATTCCAGAATGTCCCCCATAAGCTGAATTGTGCATTTCTGTCAAAATGGTAGTTCTCAGCAGGGTGTTGTTTCCCACCACTATCTTTCCTTTATACCTTAAGATTCCTCCATGTAACTCAAACTCTGGATAAGACTGAGGTTCCAATGGCTTAGCAGTAGGATCTTTGCCAAATGTGGGTCATCCACATAGCTCTCAATAACTTGTTTAACCCATGATGGTGCCACAGTGGTCACAGCATAACTCAACTCCTCATGGGGCTCCTGCCTAGATAGTGCATCAACCACCCTATTCTCCACACCTTTCTTGTATTGTATCTCATAGTTGAACCCTAAAAGCTTAGTCACCCATTTCTGTTGCATAAGGTTTAAGATCCTTTGATCCAACAGGTGCTTGAGGGCTTGTTGGCCAGTCTTGATGATAAACTTATATCCTTGCAAGTAGTGTCTCCATTTCTGGATTGCCATGATAACAGCCAAGAATTCCTTTTCATCTATAGAAAGATCCTAATTCTTCATACACAAATCTTTGCTCATAAAAGCTATTGGTCTACCCTCCTGCATTAAAACTGCTCCCAACCCCTTTCTACTTACATCAGTCTCTAATATTAATGGTATTGAAAAATCTGGCAATGCCAGAACTGGGGCTGTCACCATAGCCCTCTTGAGGATGCAGAAGGCTGACTTAGCTTCATCGTTCCATGAAAAATCCCCTTTCCTCAGTAGGTTAGTGAGAGGCTTACTGATTAAACCATATCCCTGCACAAATCTCTTGTAGTAACCTGTGAGACCTAAAAACCATCTGAGCTGCTTGACATTCCTTAGTCTGGGCCAATTTACCATGCTAGTAATTTTGCTTGGGTCAGTAGCCACTCCAGTCTTTGAAATGATGTGCCCTAGATATTCAGTTTTTTCTTGCCCAAACTGGCACTTACTCTTTTTTGCAAATAGCGAGTGCTTCATTAGCAAAAGTAGGACTGCTCTTGCATCACTTAAATGATCACCCTCAGTTTTGCTGTAAATAAGTATATCATCAAAGAATACTAATACTGACCTCCTCAACATAGGCTGGAAAACCTGATTCATTAGTGATTGAAAGGTAGCAGGTGCATTACACAGACCAAAAGGCATAACCAAATACTCATACTGCCCATTACGTGTGTTAAAAGCTGTCAAGAATCTGCCTTAGGATCCATCAATATTTGAAAGTAGCCAGACCTCAGATCAATTTTTGAGAAGTGTTTAGCACCCTACAGTTCATCTAGAAGCTCGTCAATGATGGGTATAGGGTAGTTATGCTTGATGGTTAAGCTGTTTAGGTACCTATAGTCCACACATAGTCTCCATGTAGCATCTTTTTTCTTGACCAACAACACAGGTGAAGCAAATGGACTACTGCTGTGCTAAATAACACTAGAGTCCAATAATTCCCTCGCAATCTTCTCAATCTCATTCTTCTGGCTATGAGACACCCTGTAAGGAAACGGGTGTTTAGGGTTACTTCCTTCCTTAAGCACAATATGGTGTTCCACCCCCTGATAGGTGGTAAGCCCCTGGTTTCCTCAAACACATCCTGAGATTCCAATAGTAAATCCTCCATTTTACCATCGGTGGTCTTTGAATCTGGTTTAACTTTAATCCAAAACATCTCCTCAATTTGGCTAGGTACCTCTTGGTGGACCATTTTGAATAGAGCAAGGCCAAAAATCAATTGACACTCAGCTGGGTTGGAAATAGCCTGGATCTTAACCCATTTCCCCATGAGTGTAATAGTAAAAGTCATCTTATCATAGTCAAACTCAATAGGTGTACAAGATTTAAACTAATCCCCTCCTAAGATCAGGTCACAACCATCATTAGCTAGAACTATGGGTGAGAAGATAAATGAGTGCCCCTGCATCTTCCATTTGAACCCCTTAACCCTACTAGAGCTTATCATCCTTTATCCATTGGCCACCTTGACCATGATAGGTTTGGCTTCTGTTAGGGAACATCCAAGCCTTCTTGCAGTTGACTCTTGAAGAAAACTCAATGTGCTCCATGTGTCAATGAGGATATGCAGTCTTTCTCCCTCCACTGATCCATTTAGCCTCATTGTAGTGACACCACCTTCCCCTGATATGGAATTTAATGTCATTTGAATCTCTTCCATAAAGTCTTGATCCACTAATTCTGCTAACTCTTCCTCTGTGAAATTTGTTCTCTCTTCTTCAGAGAGGATCATATAAGATACCCTATTTTTACATTTATGCCCACTGGTAAATGGTTCATCACAGTTGTAGCAGAACCCCTTCTCTCCCCTAGTAGCCATCTCTGAAGCCGTAAGAAGCTTGAACTGTGGTCTGTTAACAGTTTGGGGTGGTCTGGATGCATTGACCAAGTCATTTCTCCTGAGACTAAAAGGTGAAACAGGTTTTGTTGATACCTTCACCCTCTTGGTAATAGCCTCTAGGGTATGTAACTGCCTCTTCCCCAATTCAATGGCTTGCTAAAGAGTAGAGGGTTCAAACATGTTCATAAATGATTGCATTTCTTCACTTAGCCCACTGATAGAACTAGCAATAAAATATTCTTCTGTATAACCCTTCTTGTTTAGAAGCAGCATACATGCCATTAGTTCCTCAACCCTTTCTACATAATACATATATGAATGTGTGTGCCTCAATTTGTTAAATTCTGCTATTATTCTTGACTCCTTTAACTCCTCAAATATAGCTGAGATTACCTCAAGAAACTGAGACCAGGTGATATCCAACTGTTTAGATGAGAACTGCTGGTACCATACGACAGCTTTTCCTTCAAAATGCATAGAAGCTAGGACAATTTTATGTGGGTCAGGGATGTTAGGGATCAGCCTGAAATATCTCTGACATTTCAGGATCCAAGACCTAGGGTGGGATCCATCAAACCTGGGAAAATCTAATTTAGGAAATGGGCTGATGATGTGAGTAGAATGGTTTTCCTGAATTATCCTTCCTGAACTGAACTGTTGTCTGAAATTGCTTGCAGGGGGTGACCACTCTTGACTTGGGCCACCCAGAATTGACCCTTCTTCAGCCTGCTTATGCCCTTTATCCAGATTCAGGAGCTGCATGCAGCTTAATGGATGCTAAAGTTTGGGGCCCATAATTTCAATGTTAATACATGTAATCCGTTCTTGCATTTTTAACTCTGATGCTTCCCTTTTTGCAAATTTAGTTTGGAGGATTTTGTCAAGGCGTTTTTGGGCATCTTGCAAGCCCTTGAACCTGGTGATTTCGGCCATAGTGGAGAATCACAAGCTCTGAATACCAATTGTCATGGTATTAGATTAATAGGAATTTTTGTATAATTTCTGTGTAATTAATTTGGTCAATTTCTGCAAAATAATGTAAAGAAATAGAATGAAGGGGAGAGGGATAGATGCTTGAGGGAAAAAGAGTAGAGAATGGAGTAATTTCTTCTTAGCATTCCATGTTCAGCTAAAACAGATAAATATCCCAAGGGGGGGACCAAAATAATCGGTGCTCTCCCCTAGAATTAAGAAAATTGAACAAATAAAAAATTACACATGTAAGGCCACAACTCAACCTAATAAGTTAGCATTAAAATAAGATGATGACATGTGTCCCCTTCTAGTATCCAGGTCCAGTACCCGCTCCAACCTTTAGACCCGAACCTATCCGCTGGATATCTTCCCCAAATCGGCTCCTATCTGTCTTATTCTCAACTCGTCCCAACCCTAATCCTTCCTCAGCTCGCTCCGGCGACTCCAAACTGTGCCAATCCATGACATGGTACAAATGCGCATATTCTACGTAGGTAGAGAATTTCAGCTCCCACCAGTTCTTCGTCACTCCATTGACGAAATTGATATTTCCTTATATCTTCACTTTGACCAATCATAGGAGTTGTAACATATTGCACTTATCCATATTTAATTGTCTGATCATCTTTTGGATATACGTAAATTGTAGAATTTAGTATTCCACAAACTCGGTTTTAGTTTAAAACCTTAACATGACCAAGTTTTCCCATGATGCATCATCTCAAGTTAAAATTTCAATTAACTAGCGATATCTCTTATTTCATTAAGAGTGTATATTATGTTCCTTTCATGGACATATATAATCATAATCGCAAATTTGAAACTTATTTTATTTATAAATATGTAAGGGCATAAATTATTTTTTCCCAATAAAGTAGTCACTTAGACGGTTATACCACATCCATCTGGATTGTTTCAATCCATAAAGTGAGTGTTTTAATTTAACTGCAAATGCACCCTGTGGCTTAGAGTCACTTGCCTTGGAAATGAAAGGCCAGCAAGCACTTTCGTATATATATCTCTAAATCACGATCCCCATAGAGATATGATGTAACCACAGGTATAAGCTGCATTCTCAGTTCTTTGGAATTACAACATCTATTATGGGAGAAGTACATATCCCCATAGTCAATTTCAGGGCGTATTGAGAAACTTTGTGCTTCAAGTATAGATTTGCATCTCATGGCTTTATTTTTCTCATTGCGCTTTCTGAAAAAACTTTGTTTATGTCCTACAGGCTTTACAATTGGTGAGGTTAGCATTACCAGACCAAACACCTGCCTTGTTGTCAGTGAATTTAGTTCTACCTGGATTGATTATTTACATTTAGGTCAATTTACTCTATATTGATATTTCAATAGAGCGTGGTTCGATACTATCATCAATGTGTGTGGAAGATCTTTCCATCAACTCATATAAACTCACATTGTATATTGAGATTTCTTTATTCTCTGGAATCATATTAAACATCGGAGCGTCCTGCAGTAATGATTCATGGACATAAGTATAATCAGAGATAATCTCATGAGAGTCATTATCTTCGTTGATGATTAATTGAATTTTTGCGTGCCCTCTTATTCCTTGGGCGAGTATTGATCGAACCAAGTGGCCTCCCTGTTCGTTTTGGGAGTCACGACCCCAACCACACCTCCACTAAGTATGGTTGCAATGTCTTAATCTGTGACATTGTGCCCCTTATGGGGTCTTTAACCTTGCAGACACATTTGCAGCTGGTATATATATGATCTCGTTACTTTAGAAATTGAGTCTTCTGTACTTTGAAGATCAATTGTTTAATTTACTTTACTTTCACGTTACATTGTGAAATGCGGGGATCATAATGAGACATAGTATGAAACTATTCCCGTCATTCCATTAGAAAATAATTTTTCTTATCTCCCCCTAACGACAGGAAGATTATCTCATTTGAGTGATAAATTCGCTAATTTAGCGATAAAGAGATCGTCTATCAAAGGTTTCAAATAGAGGATGATTGTTGGAGATTCATATCCAACATAAGTACTTAATCGTCTTAGAAAACCCATATAATGCGCTTTGGGGCACAATAGGCACATATACTGCTTAATCAAATATGCGTAGATATGAATTATCAGGCTTATATCCAGTTACCAACTGGTACGCAAAATATCTGGTTAGCAGGGGTTCATAAACGAATAAGTAAGAGTTGCGTGCAATATTGCAGAACCCTGTGCAAAGACAAATGAGTGCGCATAAATATAGTCTTAGTCACCATCTATATTCCTTTTGACGGTGTCTTCTTTGAGACCTTATTGTATATGCACGTTAGGGTACAAGATCCAGTACATCGATCTTTATTAAAATGCAATAGACATCAAGTACTTTTGATGTAAACTCTCTAGCATTATGAGAGTGGGTGCTTGATAAGGATGGTGAGTCCTCAACCATGTTAAATGTACTAGAAGTTTTGCAAATGAAACATTTTCATGGACAATACGTGACGAAGCATCGACCAAAACTATAAAATACTTGAATGATCCGCATTTTGAATGGTCATGTCCATATGTATCACCAATTATCTATTATAAGAATGAAATATTGTACTTTGTATCTTTAGCAAATGGAGATCTCAGTTATACAATTTTGCTAATGAACAAGTTTTGAAGAAATGAGTGATGTATCTTTGAGATATGAATGTGTGTAGTGCTCCTAGTACTTTAGAATGCACTAGCTGTAATTCAACAACATTAGTTTGACACTATATTGTGCATCAAGTTTCTATCTCATTTTATTTTTCACTCAAAATAAAATATGTCCATGTTAATTTCTTATAATATGGACCATCATATAACGACGACCAAAGAATTCATGCCAATCGTATCAAAACTTGAATGAGTCAGTGTCCAAAAGTTCTTCGTTGGTCATATCTTTAATAATCAAAAAGTAGTAAAGTAAATTTACTATATTAACTTTAAAATGTGATTTCTTCCACATAAATTAAAGGTATAATTCCATTCTCGTAATGTATTTGTTAATGATAATCATCAACATGGATATCATCAAAATTGACAAGGTTCATTTCGTTCTTGGTCCATATTGAGATTTTATGACTTTAATCAATGTGCCACTAGGTATCAAGACTTCGTCACGTATAAATATCAATTCAGTGAATAATTGTCTATTCCTCGACAAATTCTCACATTCTTCAAAGATATTTGAATGAAATATCTTTTATTCTAATAATTTACATTATTTTTTAGATATGTTACATTATATCTAATAGTTTACTCATGAACCTTGTATGTGAATGTGTGGTAAATAAACTCAATTACATTCAATGCTTTAAAATGAAATGCAAAACTTACCAATAAGCCAAAAATAATTAAATCAGGCCACATCACATAAATCTAACTCAAAATAAAATTCAAGAACAATACAAAAGTCTAATATGAATTGTTTCACCCAGAAAACTGGCCTGCACCTTCACCTGAGAATTCCCTAACCTACTTTGGACAAGAACACGTTAGATAGGACCACCGGGGGTTTTCCGGTGGAAATATCTCCGATGCTTAAGTCAGTAAGCGTTTTTAGTCGGAATAATATAAAGCAAGAGAATAATGCTCATAAGGTCATACCTCATCCAGCCCCAAAGCTGGAGTATATATAGTTCTTCATCATGTGGGGCGTTTCCGAGAGTCCACAAATAGAAACCTGCGAATCTTGTGCCGTTATTCAGACTGACCTGAACAGAAAACTTCTACCAAGGGCAAGACAGCTCTGGCCTTACATTTCTTAAATTCCTGATCTGTTCCCTTTGAAACCTTATCCAAGGTTAAGGCTTTAGATCAGGTCAGGATAATATCCCTCGGGGCCTCGGCCTATTCTTTATTTTTGGACTCTCTCCTTTCCAGAGCTGAGTGAGACAGGTCCCTCACCTAAGTCACAAGGTCCATTCAAGGCTCGTTCTTTCCTAGCTTATCTCATTTTCCTGAGCTGATGCGGAGTAATAACTCAGGTCATCCCAGCCAGAGTTATTCTTGCGTACTCGTCTAGATCAGGCATATTTAAGTCGGACCATGAATGATTGATTATACTTTCACAAGTTCTTTGTAAAGTAAGAAACAAACAAATTTCATCAATCAAAACAGAGGATATCCATTGACTAAGCAATGTTATTTTGAGAACATCCATGACTTCTACCACTACCAATAAATATCACAAACTCTTTACTTGTGGTTCATTCTTCCCATATAGGTAGGGATCAACATGTCTCTTCCCCTTTACTTTGGGTTCTTTCCACTATTTATATCGATCCTAGTTAGCATCAAGAAATTTTCTTATCCAGAGGTCTAACATTGGTATTATGAAAAATAATATAATGTCTCTCAATGACTTATTATTATAATTAATATTATACAAGTGCATTTGTATGTTTGCTCAAGTGAAAAAAAATAGAGTGAGATCGTATTTCTCAATTTATTATTGTCATTTAAAGTGACTTTCTTTTTCACATATGGTAAAACGTATTATTAGTCGCAACATATCAAAGCCGTTGACCCTTTTTAGCAAGCAAATAAATTTCTTTTCACTAAATTCTTAGGCTTGAAAATAGTGTTTCATAAAATTCTCAAAATATTCATTTAGAATACATCTCAAAGTTTATTGAGATTTTGAAACTACATATGTTTCCAATATAAGATTTGGGGTCAATATGAAGTCTTAAGTTCATTAGAGAATTGACTTTGACTAAGTTTGACGATTCTTTATCAATTGGGGGTTGATGGATGATATTATTGTGGAATTGTAGTTCTTCTAGTTTCCACATCAAACCAATATTGATAATAGTCAATTTCTTCTGAGTATATTAAATTGTATTTAGATTGAGTTAGTTCAATCAATTTCTTTAGATAATGAATTTGAAGAATATCTATTTCTTTAATATTATGTGAATATACTTTGTCACAAGACTTATTTATATAATGCTTTATCGTTCATGAACTTTCATTATCATAAAAATATTTAAATGTACAGTCAATAATGTATACATTGAAAGTGGTTTATAAAATCAACTTGAAGAGAATTACCAACATACATGAATCTATCAATTCATGGAAAATTACCAACATATATGAATCTATAAACTCATCGAAATTCATGATTAACAAACATATTGGCAAAATCATGATCAATATCTCATCTAATCATGTAAATTACTTACCATTTCTAAATAAGAAATCATCTAAAAGCATAAATAATAATCTCTCCTATATATTAATACAAAATCCTCCTATCATATGTGTCTCTTTCTCACGCTTCGTTAGTTTTGGAAAAAAATTTGGTGCTTCGCTATCATCCGAACCTAATATTTACCTAATTTAATATTTTATTTTTTATATTTTTCTTTTATTAAATTTTACATAATTTAATATTCTTTAATACTATATTTTGCCCAATTTAATATTTTTCTTTACATGTTACCTAATTTAATATTTTCTTTAACATATTTTGTCTGATTCAATATCTTTCTTTTATTCAACTAATATAAAATATAAATAAGTTATAGAAATTAGAAAAAATCTATATAGGTTGAATTAATTTTTATTTATAATAAAAATTGAAATAATGTTATTTGAATTTTAAATATTTATTTCAAAAAAATACGAGTTATATAAAATTATTACAAGAGAAAATTAAATATAAGAAAAATAAATTTAACTTTTTTTTTATCTAATCCTAATATAATTAACTGAAAATAACATTAAAAATATATATGATAAACTATTTTTAAGCCAAAAAAAAGGGTAACAAAAAGATAAAATAAATAATAATAAATTATTACGCATATGAAAATAAATATTAAATATATTATAAATGTCGTTATCTAATCTCAATATAATGTACTGATACACACATTATATATCTATACGAACAAATTAGTGTTTAACACACACAAAAAAAAAAATAAAACTAAAAACAATAATAAAATAATATTACATATACTACAAGTTAGATGCACAACGTTTTTTCAATAGAATTATCAGTGTCTTATAGATTTTAATTTTTTATATTACATATTGACATGTGACACTCGGGTTTCGTATGTTTTACAATTATTTCAAACTTAATTTTCTACTGGTTTCCCCGTTAAATTTAAAGTATTTTGATATATCTTACAAATAATATCGTGATTCACGGTAAAAAAAAACTTGAAGATTCTTTATTGTGACAATCAGTCTTACTGTAATTAGAACAAACAATATTCTGACTTGTGTGTAAAAATTATTTATTGTTAAAAATAATCTTTCCGTAAATAGAATAAATAATGTTACGATTTGTATTTACCATTTTCAATATTATTATTTTAGAATTTTTAATAAATATTTCTTCTTTTTAAATCCTGCATAATATACGGGTTGTATTTTTTCTTATTCAATACTTTCCTTTAATTTTTTAATACAAAAATATAAATAAGTCATATATAATTAGTAGATAAGATCTGAATTAATTATTTTATATAAAATACAAACTACATATAAATAATTCTAATTAAAAAAAATTATTTACTTAGGAGTTGTATGAAGGCACAAGAGTTATCTGCTAAGTTTTATTGATAATACAATTTAAAGTAATTTTATTTTTGTAGTTTCAAATATGTAACTAAATATTAGTAATGTATTCAGTCTAAACATAAAAATATTTATACTAATAACTAATGAACATCGATTAGACACAAGTACAATGCGACACGGGTTGAGAGTATGGCATATTTTGAATATTTCAAAGTATGTAACTAATAATTATTAATGAATTTATTCTAAATATTAATATATAAAATGACTTGATAATAATAATAATAATAATTAATAAAACAGATATTAGACACTGGTTTGGAATGTGATGCCTTTTGAGTTTTTGTAAGTATGAGATATCCTTTCAATTTTTTTTTTAAATTTAAAACTTTGTAATTTTCACAAATATTTTTTATATTTAATTTTTTTTATATATATTACTCTATGAATATCATTAAAGTATTGTAAAATTTTATTTTTGTCAATATTGTATATAACCTCATATGCATATAATCATAGGTAACATATATAGATATAACATCATATTCATATAATCATAGGTAACATATATACATATACATGCTTTGTATATGTATAATTGTATAACCAAATATTTATTAGTTGTATTTAATAAATAATAGGATAATTCGAGTTACCCTGGAGGAAAGTCACGATTCTTTCCTAATTTTGTTTTTTCAATAGGTTTGTCCACTTTCTGATGACATAGACCTTCAAACCCGATCTCCACCGTTCATATTTAACCAATATTTTTTGTGAATATCTTATCCAAAATACAGCTTCATCCAACGGTTATATTGTACGTAATTGAATTTTTAAAATAAGTTGGGCAGACAGTTTCGAGAACCAGAATCGGCTCTGTTCAAAATTCATTGTCGGGTTCTTCACACATCATATGCAAATATTCACCGTTCATATTCTACTACTATAAGCTTGGAATAATATATCCAAATTTCGTCTTGATTCAACGGTTCGATTGTGAGAAGTTTTGTTTTGAAAAACTCTGCACATAAAATTGCGAAAGCATAATTGTTTTGTTCGAATATTTATATATATTTTCTCGTATCTTCGAATCCAAATCTCTACCATTCATAGTGTAATTCAAGAGTTTTGGAAGGTTCTGTAAAAATTTGAGCTCGATCCAATGGTTGAAACTCGAGAAATCGATTTTTTCAAACATACAACGCTATTAGATTTTACGAAAATTGTATAATTGTTGCTTTTGTTATGGAGGCTTATTTTCGATCATTAGGTTAGAGTTTCGTGCTGGTAAGTGTGAAAGGAATATATAAAAGAGAGACGAAGGAGACGGTAGAAATTAGGCTCTTTTATTCATCAAAGACTCTCTTTATATATGGTATCAATTACATGTTTCCATAATACATAAAGACAACAAATACCTAAATTATCCCTCATCAATTACTTGTTGACGAAGGCACACTAATTGTGTTTTTCCTTCAACAAGAAAAAAATTTTTAGGGGAAAAATAAATTATATTTTTGGGGTTATAGATAATTACTCCTTGAAAAAAAAAAGTTCTGCTTGACGGAGCAACGTCAAATGAATTGAACCTCAACACTCCCTACATAAAAAGAGGACCCAAAACTTAATTTAGAGGGTTCTTTGCCTAGTCTCTCCAACATTCTTATGTATTTCACCCTAAAACACGACTTTGCAGTTTCGTCTTAAGATTGAGGTTTATTATCTTAGGGTTTCAATTGATGTAAGATTTATTTTTAAAAAGATGGAGATTATTTTGAGATTTTAATTTTAAGTTGACGACGCAAGGGAAATGGCACTACAAAAAAAACTGGCAAATGCCGACGAAAAATGTTGACAGGTTACCTTTGCTGACGGAAAATGCTGAAGGGCAAAAATTGTCAGCATATGCTGACGGGTATAGGCCGTCAGCAGCTGACGGCCTATACCCGTAAATAATATATAATTATATTAATTATTTATAAATAATATATATATATATATATATATATATATATATATATATATATATATATATATATATATGATTGGGTTCAAATGAGAACCCCGTCATTATATGTGAACCTATGGACTAATACTGGCCTTAGATCTAATAGCACCGTGCAATTATATGTCCAGGTTCATTGTGCTTTTTACACAGTACTGTAGTTCTAAAATCAGTCTAGTTTTTTTAATTTAATTATATATATATATATATATATATTTTTTTTACATTTTAAAACATGCAATATGTATCTTAAATTGTAGATCTTGAGAATGTGATTAATTTGATATATATTTCATTCAAAACGAATAAAATTTGAAAAAGTTATGGTTTGTTGAAGATTTGAGTTTCATTTCAAAATTTTGAATTTGCAGTTTATAGACGAAATTTGCGATGCTTTTTGTATACAATCGTAGTGTTTTTTTTCTTAATCTACTATGCTTTCTGAAAAACAATGTAGTGCTCTTTGTAAACGTTGATATATGTCCAAAATACCATTTTTAATTAATTAATGCATTTTTTTACATTATTACCATGCTGACATGTCATGATCTCAACCATCAAGATTATCCATTCTAATGGTCAAGATGAGTCCCTAGGTTCACATATAATGACGGGTTCTCATTTGAACTCAACCATATATATTTATATATATATATAATTATTTATAGGGATATATAATAAATATAGAAATATAATATATAATAAGTTTCAATAAATAGTAATAAATATTATTTTACAATATGCTTTTTAATAATAATATATAATTATATTTAATCATTTATAAATATAATATAATGTAATATATATATATATATATATATATATATATATAATATTGTTTAAAGGGATATAAATAAATATAAAAATATAAATTTATAATAAATATTTTTAATTAAAAATATAAAGTTTTGTAATTTTCTTATACTTATATATAATAATATTATATATATATATATATATATAATATAATTATTCATAAATATAATATATAAATAATAATACTAATAATATAAATTTATTCTAATGTTTTGTTTATTATTGTCTAAATATATTATTATTTTAAATTTATATATATAACATAACTTTCAATAAATATTATTTAATTTAATACATTTTAAAATAATATTATATATTTATAATATAAATTATATAATTACATTAATCATTTATAAATATAATATTATAGACATAATTAATTAATTAATTATTATTATAATTATAATTTGATTAACATATACTTATATATATAATATTATATATTTATAATAATTATATACCATTATATATAATATATATATTTATAATATATTTATATATATAATTATAAATAATATATATTTCACTACAAAAGAATACGAAAATGCTGACGGAATTTACCGACGTGTAGCATTCCATCGGTAAAAGTCCGGCCTTACCGACGGCTTACCGACAGACGTTGCCCATAGGTAGTAATGTCAATCGTTAAGTTCTCGGGAAGTTGGTGGCAATTAAGCCCGCCAAATATGCCGACGGAACATGTTCGTCGGCAAGTTAAAAAAAATCAAATTTTAATATGCCGACGAAAACAAAGCCGTCCGCAACCCCGGTTTCTATTTACCGACGAATTTCTTCCGTCGACAACGCCGGATATTGTACCGACGGCTCTACATCCGTCAGTAAAGTTCATAAAATTGCAGCGAGCGCTGCAGTTTCCCTCATTTCGCACCAAATAAACAAACAAAAAAAAAATCGGGAGGAAAGGGAGAAGGGAGGAATTTCTGCCACTGCCACAGTCCGGAGCATCACCACCGTCATATATTAAGGTATGTTAGCCTTTAATTTAAATTGGATGTGTGTTTTTTTTAAATTCAGGGTATTGATTTAATTTGATTTGTAATTCAATTTTGTAATGGTGTTTGATTCAATTTATGATTTATGGTTTTAAGTTACGATTGATGGGTTGGATTATACTTTAATTTAAGGTTTAGGGTTTGAATTTAGAAATTAGGTTTTGAGAAATTTAATTGGGGGTCCAATTTATAAATTTAGGCTTGGTTTATGCAATTGTGAATGAATTTAGATTTCGGGTTTGAATTTAGGGTTGGAATTTCTTTTTTGAATTTTCTATTTTTTATATTTTAATTTTTTTTGAATTTTCTGTTTATTTTTTAGTTTTTAAAATATGTTTTCTTAAATAAATAATAATAATTTCATGTTTCAAATTAATTAAAAATAGAATATTAAAATCTTTTTTTATTTAAAATCTATTTCTAATTTTATTTTTTGAACAATTAGAATTTGATCGTATCTAATTGGATAATTGAGGTCAAATTTTGAATTTAGTCATAGTTTAAGGGTAAATTTGTTAATATTTATGAAATTATGGTACAGTCGTATTTAACTAGAAATGTAGGTTTCGATTTTATTGAATTTATGCATAATTTAGGTTATCGTATTATATTATCGAATTTATATATATTGTGATACATGTCGAATATTTTACTTTTTATACATGCATGGGAAGGTCGTGGTGATCGACCGATTTTTAAAAATATATATATTGTACATGCATGGGAAGGTCGTGATGATCAGTCGGATTTTAAAAAAAATGTATATTGTACATACATGGGAAAACCGTGGTGATCGGACGGATTTTACAAAAAAATGTAGATTGTATATTATATTTGCGTTTGGTGGATATTGTTGTGTTTGATTGACATTGTTGTTTTTAAATCTTGAATGATTAATATAATAAGAACAATATGTTCGACTCGTTTAACTCGATTTAGTATCAAATAGAGAGTTTGATACTAAAGTTTGAATTGTTGCCTTTTAAAATAAGTACCTTGGACCCGTTTGAGATTTAGTATCAAATAGAGAGTTTGATACTAAATTTTGAATTGTCCAATTTTTAGACATTTTGAGAATGTGGGTGTAGTACGATTATATCTTATGCGTATGTGTTATGTTGACTTTGAAATTTCGGTTATGCATCTTTCTTTTGTTCTCGGGTGCACTGGAATATATGTGTAATTATAGAACTAAGGAAAGATGCAACTTGCTAACATGTTTACTTTAGGGTCCGGTATAATATTGAAAAACTTACTATGATCTGAAATTTTGTTGAGAACTGGTGATTTTGTTGGGTTTTGAAGTTGGAGATTACTTTCCAATAACTATGCTATACTTGCACCACTTTAAATTGATTTGGAATACCAAAGGTAATGCACCACTTACCGTTAAGTTGCCTCCTTTATTAATATCGTTATTCATATTAATGATACAGTTGATTTCAATATCAAGATTTTAATACTGTCTTCACTTCTCTAAATGCCCGACGTATGAAATAAAAATATGAAAGTGGGATTAAAAAAAAAAAGTGTTGGGAATTGGTGGTACCGTCGCGCAGCGGAAAACAAAAATTTTAAATAATTGAATCGAATTCAATTGACGACGGTCCAATTTTATAATCAATTAATTGAAACAATGTTTTAATTACTTTTATTAATAGAAACAATTCGATTTTCGTAAAATCGAACTAGCATGATCGGTTTCTATAATTCATTAATATATATAACAATATACATATGTATATATTAATATATTAAATATATATATAACAATTATATATATATTATATAATCAAAACATAAACATATATATATATTAAGTACGTAAGTATCATGCATGCAAAACTCATATGCATGCAATTTAACATACACCACACACGTACAATTCATGCTGTACACATCTCATGAAATAATACACACAGCATGCCCGCATCACAAACTGCATTCAATTCATACATATATTTATATATATATTGCATAAGCCACATACGCATACAAGCACATTCAACATGCACACTGCACATACTACATACAAACACTCACGCATACAGAGTATAAGCACACATTTATATTAAACACAGCCTGCAACATATATATCGTATATATATATAGAAACTGTATGTATATATATATCATATATATATATATATAAACGGGAACAACAACGCATACCTCACGCACGAATAAAGTAACTTCATCAGGACCATATCTATGCAACTAGCAAGGGATTAAAAGATATGGAATGCCAATATGTATAAAAGATATTATTACGAATAAAAACGATTGTATTACTAGAGAATAGTCAGACCACAGCCACAAGTTGCTTGTTGGGTCCCCTTATTCCAACAAAAAGGACAATTCTCATATAAACCATTAGAAGATA
>BMAC01000731.1:425952-457617 GCA_014905375.1 Phtheirospermum japonicum | reverse complement strand
GCGACAGCAACGTGGCGGAGAGACGTCGGCGTTCGGAATAGAACAGCGACGGGCGGCCTCAGCGTCGAACCTGCGGCAACCTAGACGACGCGCTGGCAGCAAAACGGCGAGCGCTCCGGCGATCCTCGGCTGTGGCTATCGGACAGCAACCGGGTGGAGCAGGGAGGTGCGAGCGGCCTGGTTCCGTTTGGCTGCGGTGAAGAATGACAGCAGCCCGGTGGCAGTGAGCTTTTATCCTAAATAGCCTATTCAACTGTAAACTTCCCAATTAATCCAAAGCACTATACAAGAATACTAATATACCCTTAATTAATCAATTTCATACTACACCACAAAATTCTATACTACACCGTGTGATTTCATACTACTTTCCTATCAATTTCATACTACATCACAAAATTCTATACTACACCGTGTGATTTCATACTACTTTCCAAAGTTTTTATACTGCACTGTGTGATTTCATAATACTTCCTAAAATTTTATAATACACCGTGTGATTTCATACTACATTGTCAAGATTACATACTATTTGGCAAAATCACCTACCATCGCCGTCAGTCGCCACCGTGAAATTTCACACTACTTTAGTAAAATTACGTACTACCTGGCAAATTTTGAATAATTATGTACTACTTTAGCAAAATCTGGAAAAAGTACATGCTACTTAGAAAAATTTGAGAAAATCTTGAAAAATTCATAATATTTGAGAATTACATGCTACTTCTCATAATTTTTAGAAATTATATTCTTCACTGCAAAATTTAAGAGGGATACTGAACCTAAACTGTTTTCTTTTCAACATTAAAAAAATTACAAATCCCAAATCAAACTCATTTTCCCTCTCTCTCTCTCTCTCTCTCTCTCTCTCTCTCTCTATATATATATATATATATATATATATATATATATATATATATGTGTGTGTGTGTGTGTGTGTGTGTGTGTGTGTGTGTGTGTGTGTGTGTGAGAGAGAGAGAGAGAGAGAGATAAAGTCTTTTAAGGTGTAGGGGTAATTTTGATATTTTAAATATAAATTTTGATTTAATATGAATTATTTGGGTTATATGGGTATAAATAAAGTCAATGGATTATATGGTAGTTGGAGTTTATGCTTTGGTAGTAAATGGGAATTTTCCCAAAAAATAATACAATTATTGAAAAGCTGAAACCATGAAGATGAGTTGGAAAATATAATAAATAAAAATAGAAACAACAATCCTCAACACAAAATTTTAGGTTCAATTTTCAACGCAAGTTAATTAATCACATTTTCGTGCTTATAAATTTACAATAAATTTATGAGGATCAAATTGGTCCGGATCAACAAGGACTAATATTATCAAATATAAATATGTACTTTGTTGTGATCATCACGTCGTTTATTAATTTTCAAGCCCGCATTTGTACACTTCAACTAACTTATTATACTCCAATTTTTTCAGCCTCAACTCATCGATAATTTTATTAGTCTCAGTTGATTACTCAATCATCTTAAGAGCAAGGCGATTGGGGAATTTACTGTGGCCAATAAAATTATCGATGAGTTGAGGCTGAAAAATTTGGAGTCTGATAAATTATTTGAAGTGTACAATGGCGGGCTTGGAAATTTAGTAAACGATTTACCGACGGGCATGGAGACCGTCGGTAAAATTAAATAGTATTTTATTTAATGATGGCGTGGATGCTGTCGGCATGTTTTTCTAATATTTAATTAGTTACCGATGAACACAAAATTTGTCGATAAAAAAAAAAAAAGAGAAATCCCGACGGCAGCTTATTGGCCGCAGTGTCCATCGGAAAGCCATCGGCACTTGCCGACGGGTTGAGAAATCCGTCGGCAAGTGAAATTACCGACAAAGGATTCGCTGATGGTCGTTATCCGTCGGTAAATTATTTACCGACGGATATGACCGTCAGCAATTCTGATTTGGCTTTGTAATGTTTATAATTATTTATAAATGATATAGTTATAAATTTTATATATTAAAACCGCTCTCCGCCTGGTTAAAACCGATCGGTTAATTAACCGGCCAAATCTTAACCGTAACCGATTAAGGTCGGTTAAAAGAAAAATCGGCGGTTAACCATCATTCTTTTAAATTAAATTTAAAATTTTAATTAAATTTGAATAATTGAGATAAATAGATGAGAACTTAAATAAAGTTTGAATAATTTAATTTTTGAAGTAAAAAGTTTTAAAAAATAATATTTTTTTCAAAAGGACTTGATTTTAATTACAATATTAGAAACTTAAATTAAAATTTTCAACTTTTAATATTAGAATTAACTTGCCTACGTATCCTCGTAAAGGAATCAAAGTCCACGTAGTTCGATTTAAAAAAAAAAAAGAGTTAAAAACAAGGACTTGATTTTAATTCTATTATTATAAATTAAAAATCTTAACTTTTAATATTAAAATTAATTTGCCTACGTATCCTCGTAAAGGAATCAAAATCCACGTAATTCGATTTTTTTTTTTGAAAATAAAAAAATTTTAAAAAAAGGCTTGATTTTAATTCTAATATTAAAAATTAAAATAAATTTTAACTTTTAATATCAGAATTAATACGTATCCTCATAAAGGAATCACAGTGCACGCAGTTCTTATACTTACCTTACCTACCTACGTTATGTCGATAGTGGAGGGGGCTCGTCTTCATTTATTCGTCGTTATCGTTGCTTCCCGAAGTGGTATTGTAATGGCCGCTCCCTCTTCACCTTTATTTAATTGCATTTCTTGTTCTCATTTTTCAGCTTTAACCCAATCATTCATCAACATTTGATTTTCAAGATTTTTCATTAATAATTTAGACCGACGATCATCTAACGCAAAGCCTCCCATGCTGAAGGTATGTTCAACATAAACTGTTGAAACAGGAACGACAAGAACCTCCTTGGCAATCCTGGAGAGTGTAGGAAAAATAGTGGCCATTTTCGATCAAAACTACACAATATCATTAGTAGTAGCATCGGTTTTTTTTTTTTTTGTGATACTACTCGGTTCAAAAGCCCCTTAATAACTTTCTAATTTCATTATTCGACTAGCACTAGCCTTTTGTCGTTTACGCTTAGTATCCTCATAAACCTCGTATATGGGGATAGAGTTTATCGAGGGTCGTTGAACAATGGTCTTACATTGAGGAAGGGGAAAGGGAAAGATTAACATCATTAGAAGATTGATTGTAATCATTAAAGACATGTATTAAATATTATTTTTCTCGGTGAGCAACACTATAAGGGTTAGGAATTTCAATATTTGAATCTTGTAAAAAAAAGTCCTAATGTTTCATAATAAACTTTAAGTAAGCTTTCTAAACCCTCCACCCGATAATTCGGGTCTAAATTTTTTGCTATAAAAAAATCGGGAATGTAGAGAAAATACTTGACCTATTTACTCAACATACTATCAATATATTCACCAAATTCAGGCGAACCGAGTAAAGAATTGCTAATAATTACAATTTTAATACATTGATCAATAAGTAGTGTGGAGGTAGAATAATAAACTCCGTATAAAGTCACGGTGACGTCGTTAAAATTTCTTAAGATGGACATTATAGTATAACAATCATCCCACGTATCGGTAAATAAAATAAAATCGACATCTTGATTAGTAAAACACACACACAATACTGCTCTATATTCAAAAGAATCACTAAGCAATTTATAAGTAGAGTTTCAACGATTTGACACATCAATTGTTTCTTTTAAATGAAAACCATTGTTTCGGCAATTTTTTTGCCATTTGTATGCAACCGAATCATGTTTGATTATATGAACTACCACACTCCTAATCGGAACAATCTTAGATGTAAAAGTAGTTAAACCATACTGAACACATAAATTCAAAATATGACTAATGCATCTAACATGAAAAGATTTACTGCCAATAGAAGGTTGACAAAAAGCTTGAACAAATCTAAACTAGCCGTATTAGCGGCGACATTTTCAAATGAAATTGAAAAAAAATTGTTACCTAAATGATACTCAAATAAAATATTGGATATTTTGCGCGAAATATGCACCGCGGTATGCGAACTATTAAACTCTTTATGTGCAATTAAACGTTTTTATAAAGTTAATGAATTATCAACCAAATGACATGTAATTTCCATATAATTATTATTGTGATGGGAATCCGTCCAAATATCTGAATATATAGAGACACTTTGTGACAAACTATCAAATATGAAAATCAAATTCAACTTATACTCACCAACCATTTTTTAATATCGCGAGCAACTTTATTTCGTGAAATCCTAGTGCTAGATGGATTAATGCACCTCTAGTAATATTTTCATAATGACTACTATATGCACGATTAAAAGGAATACCCATAGCGGAAACAAATTTTGCAATAAATTTTCTATGACCATTTTCGCTATATTGAAATAAATTAGAACTCGTACATTGGCCGCCGACGGTAGATGAATACGAGAAGTTTATTTGTATTTAAGAGCTATCAATTAGAACTCGTACAGTGACTCTTGCAATAATTACATTGTGCCCCAGGTACACCATCGACAATCGTTCATGTGAAATGCAATCGAAAGATGGGGAATTGATATTCCTTCAATTTTGATTGAGGCGGTGGCATATCATCCACTTCCTCCTCATCTTCATCCAAATTGACAGTGGCTGGCGGTTCGTATTCGCCGGAGGTGGATAAATCCTCATCGATATTGGTTTGATTACGCTCGCAAAAGTTGGTTTGATTATATGAGTTTTCAACTTCTTCCGACGTCATCTCATCGAAAACATAATCTTCGGCAATGGCCGAAAGCTCTCGTCGAGATCCTCGGCCTTGGCCTCGATGAGATTCTCGAATAATATTAGTATTGATATTACAAGAAGAATTTGCCATAATTATATTATAAAAGAAAATTAAATAAAATGAGATTAAGAAGATTAATATTATTGATAGTATTTTTTGCACAAATTAGCAACTTCAAACTTGAAAATATAAGAGAAGAAGAAGAATAATAGAGATGAATTGGTGTTGAAGAGTGGAGTATTTATGAGTGTAAAAATGAATTAAATTTATTTTTTGAAAAAATAGTCGGTTAACCTGCGGTTAAATCACTAACAGCTAGTTTTTTCGACCGTTAATCTCCAACGGCTAGTTTTTTTCGACCGTTGATCTCCAACAACTATTTGATTCGAGCCGTTAATTTCAAACGGTAAAAAACCGGACGGTTTAACCGCTGCCCAACTTTTTTTTTCTCCAGGTTAACCGGCGGTTTCGGTTGGTACCGAACCGCCGGAATTCGGTTGGCGGTTACGATTTTAATCAAAATCGGCGGTCAACGATTAACCGTAACCGATCAACAGTTAAAAATTGGAGATTAACCGGCTAACCGTAACCGCCGATCACACCTCTAGGATCACCTCTTGTATATTAAAAAAATTATTTTTTTATAATATTTTATGAATACTTTGCAGCGATAAATGTTTTAATACTTAAAGACAAAAGAAACAACTACGAATTATTATAAATATGTAAATTAGAAAATAATTATTGGACACATTGCATGATACATATTCGTGAAAAACAAAAAACGTTGTATGGTCGTCAACCAGTGCAATTAAAAATGACTACATAATAGTTTTCAATGAAATATTGTGACTTTTCATTTACAAAAATGAGGCTTGCCTATGTTTGCAACGCAACCCTACCTTCTATTTATTTTTTACTTTTGTTTTTGGTCCAATTAAAAAAAAAAGAAAAAAAAAAGCGCAAAACCCGGGAGCGAAGCGCAAAAACTATTTTTCAAAGTCCCCCTCTCTCTCTCTCAAATCCTTCTGCTTCAATTTGAAGCTGTCTTTTTAGTTTCCTATTAACAGTCCCCTCTCCCTCCTTTTTTCTCTCATCACAAACCAGGATTTGTTTATTCCGTACACTTCTACTCTAGGGCTTTTGGAGAAGTGAGCCCCATACCCCTCATCCCCGCTAGGGTTTTAATTGGAGCTAGTGGTGATCTCTTTTAATGGCGGCCGAGAAGTTACTGGATTTGAGTCAGCCGATGGACGTTGCTTTGCTGGACGCCACTGTCGTCGCTTTCTATGGAACTGGATCTAAAGAGGAGGTATCGAGATCTTTTTTTCCCCCCTTTTTAATTTATTTTTGCTTTAATGTGGGTTTCTGCAGGCACTCATTTTTGCTTTCGTGTGAGTTTGGTTGTTTGAGAATTTGATAGATATTGAGGAAACAATAGAACACTTAATCGATTTTGACTACATATAGAGTATTTTCAGCATGCAATTTCATCTTCTCCTCTTAATTGTTTCCTTTTTCCTTCTTCACTTTCTTCAAGCCGTTATTTGAAAATTGGAATGAGCTTTAACCACTTTGAAACACCTTGAACAGTTTCAAAGTAGAGATTTACGCAGTGATTGTATGCTGTCGTGTGGTGGGTCTGGTTTACGTGAAATTGTTTGTCACTCAATGCTACGCATGATTGACAATGGTGGTATCGCCAGTTTATAGCATGGATCCTCATATCAGGGTTGATTATTCTCTTTATGTCCCCATCAATGGTTGTAGTAACTGACAATGCTTGAGATTATGGAAAAAATAATAGAAAACTATACAATTATACAAATATGAATTTATAAGTTTTTTAGTGTATGCGTGCAGCGTGGGTGAAAGATGTGTTGTGTGTGAAATGTGTGCTTGTAAATTCTTCTTATTCAGTGTGTAAAAATGTGTGTTGTGTGAAACGTATTTAGTGTGTGTAATGTGTGGTGCCTTCTCTGATCCAGATTTGAATTTAGCTATTTTGTGCAATTTGTTTCACTGACTGTTGGATTTTTCTTTATGTGGTTTGTGCCCATTTGTTTTGGTAGTTAGTGCTTTCTTTGTCTACAAAGTCTAGATTATTTTAGTGCACTGAGTTGTGCTTGTTTTTAAGTCATGCACGAAAAAGGATATTTGGTTGGAATGATAAATAGGTAGCTGTCTATTGAAAAACTCAGCTGTTATGGGTATTACGTTAAAAGTGGGTATTAATCCTTGCTCCATCTCGTAACTCCTTTTTTGTCTTCTATTCTTGCCTTTTCTTGACAGAGGACTGCTGCAGACCATATCTTGCGTGAATTGCAAAATAACCCAGATACATGGCTTCAGGTGGTTCACATCTTATCCAGTTCACAGAGTTTGGACACCAAATTTTTCGCTTTACAGGTCTGTTAAATATGGTCCTCGTAGTTATCGAAATGTTTTTCGTTTTGTGACTGTGTGTTTCCGTTTCTCATAATATTACTCGAAACTGCTTACCGCTGTTTCTCTTCTTCCCTCCCTTTTTTTTAATGATATGTGAGAATCTAGTGATGGAGAACAGTTTGCAAACTTTCCCGCAGGTTCTAGAAGGTGTTATTAAGTATAGGTGGAATGCGCTGCCTATGGAACAACGGGATGGCATGAAAAACTATATTTCTGATGTTATAGTCAAGGTAACCAAATCCCATGCTTACGTGGTCATGATTTTACAGTTATTTCAACTGGGAGAGTACGAATACTTAATGTTTTCACGGAATGATGTTTCCTGTTAGATTTCAAGCGATGAAATCTCTTTCCGGAAGGAGAAGATGTATGTCAATAAACTAAACATTATATTGGTTCAGGTAATAACATATCCGATCCTTCGAATGATGTTAATTAATTGTACTCACTATTGGTTTTTATGTATCACTGTTTGATTTTGTGTTCTTGATATTCAGATATTGAAGCATGAGTGGCCATCTCACTGGAAAAGCTTCATCCCTGACTTGGTTGCGGCTGCAAAAACAAGCGAAACCATCTGCGAGAATTGCATGACCATTCTGAAAGTAAGTAATCTTGGTGTCTTTGTGCTTTTAAATCAACATCCAATTGACTCGAAATTATTACTTTTCAGCTTCTAAGTGAAGAGGTCTTCGATTTCTCTAGAGGTGAAATGACTCAACAGAAAATTAAAGAGTTAAAACAATCTTTGAACAGGTAACAATGTGATATATATATGTCTCTTGAGGCGATTTAATTGCGTTTTCTTGAACTTCTCCATCTAGTTAGCTTTGTATCATGTGTGTGTGCATGTTTAAGTCCAGCTGTTTTGAGACTCCGTCTTTTTATATCTTTAATCTTGAGAGTTTCTTTATGTACAGTGAGTTCCAGCTCATTCACGAGTTATGCTATTACGTATTGTCTGCATCCCAAAGAGCCGAACTAATCAGGGCTACCTTGGCCGCGTTGCATGCTTTCCTTTCGTGGATCCCTGCGCTCTATATCTTTGCATCACCACTGGTTTGTATTTGTTCCTTTCATGTGGATGCTTGTTAGAGTTAGATGAAGAAATGCAGCTGTGATATTCTTATTTCTTGCAGTGTCTGGAATTTATTGCTTACAAGATGTTATTGTAACTCGAGTAATATTTAATGCCCTTATTTTGTGATTATGTTTGGCAGCTTGAAATTCTACTAAATTTCTTTCCTGTTCCGGCTTACCGCAATCTTACTCTGCAGTGTTTGACAGAGGTATATTATCACTTGCCACCTTTAAACTACTTGATGTTGTACTTCGTCCTAAAAATAGTGGTGGCTGTTGCACGGGCTGGGTTTTTCAGATTGCTGCTATTGGTTCAGATGTCTCTGACAGCGTACAAGAAGTCAAAATGTATACCATATTCATGGCGCTACTGCAGGTAGTGAAGATAATTGCTTTCTGCAGTACATCATTATGATCTTTGATCCTTTACGTTTTAACTCTGTATGGCTCAAGGGATATTATGCTGATACAGTTATGGCTTTTACTTTTTGTAAGGCCATTGTCCCACCTCATACCAACTTTCAGGAGGCTTATGCAAATGGAAATAGTGATGAGCAGGTGATATTTGAACTCATGAATTAAAAAAATGATATTAAATATTCTTGAACACTGACTCATTTCTGATTTGTTTTTTCAGGCATTTATTCAGAACTTGGCATTGTTTTTCACAACGTTCTTTAAGGTAACTCACCTCTCTTGGTTTCCAGAAATGAACTAAAACAAAGGCAAGAAGAGACCCTCAACAATAGGATCGCTGTTTGTTTGTTTAATCATGTAATGGTTCTATATGGAAATGCAGGGAAGATTTATGTATATTCTACGAATACAGCCTGTTGGTCAATAAATGTGGCATAAAAGCTAATTTGTTATCGCTTTCCAAAATATGATTCTTTTTCGTAGATGAAATTTAGCCCCATGATAGAATGCGCGAGCTCGTTCGAGGTTATTTTAGGGTGGTTGTTGCAACACTGAGTATGATATCCAATTAATTATTAGCCATCCACATAATAACGTCAACGTTATATTTACATTTCACGCGCAAGAACATGTTTACTTAGTCAGTGATCGGAATACTTCATTGTAAAGTCAATTGCTGTTGAGTGTGCTTAGTTATCTTAAGAGTAAATATGTGCACTATGTTTAAATGTTATGGCCAAAAGCATTGTTCTCTCGGACTACTCTTCAGGTACCTGATTTTAATCATCAATGCCTCTTGCAACCTTTCGTTGCTGAATTAATCAGAGCAGTTATTATGGCCTCTCATATCCTTACCTGATTGGTTTACTATTGCACTGACCGAACTTCTGTTCCCTGGGTGCAGTCTCACATACAACTATTAGAATCTTCGCAAGAGAATATAATTGCACTACTAAAGGGCCTTGAGTATCTCATCAATATATCATATGTTGATGACACTGAAGTTTTTAAGGTACCTGTATTACTTTAATTCTACACAGGCTTCCTATTATTTATTTTACAATATTTACGCAATTTTGACGTCCTGTGGCTTGCAGGTTTGCTTGGACTATTGGAATTCCTTAGTTTTAGAGCTGTTTGAAGCTCACCAGAAGCTGGACAGTCCTGATGCAATTGCAAGCATGATGGGACTGCAGGTGGAATGATTTTTTGGGGGTCTCCTCTTTAAATTTAGAGTTTGTGTAGTCTTGTGTGTAATGCTCACAGTATTTTCTGCGAATGTAGTTTTCTTGTTTATAGAATCAAATTAAGGATATAGGTTCCAGTAAAGAAAGTAATAGATCTAGATGTATCTATCATTTGTAGTTGGAGAACTTTGAGAATAATGAATTGAGGTATAGTTATATAAGCCTTTAATAGATCTGGATCGCGAGATAAGTAGATTTGATCTCTATTCTGATGGGTAATTTTAAGTTAGGACCTCTTTGAGGCTGCTTGTTTCATGTTTCACCGGACTACGTGATTATCCCTGATGCCTCTTTGGTTTTCTTTTGAACAAGCAGATGATGATGCTTCCGGGTGCGATTCATGAAAATGGCTCACAACACATGAAGAGACATCAACTTTATTCTGGTCCAATGTCTAAATTGAGATTACTGATGATTTGCCGCATGGCGAAGCCAGAAGAGGTTCTCATTGTTGAGGATGAGAATGGAAATATAGTTCGTGAAACTATGAAAGACAATGATGTGCTTGTGCGGTATAAGGTCCTGAAAATTATCTAAAACTAAAATCATGGTTTGTCTTATTTCWTTGGAATTATGTATTTCAGCGTGACTCATGTTGACWAGGCAGTTCTTATGAACTTGCAGATAATGCGGGAAACACTGATTTACCTGACACATCTTGATCATGAGGATACAMAAAAGCAGGTGAGTTTACTATTGTTCTGTGCAGCTTCACTGTTTGTCTGCTTTTGAAGGACTTTTCTCTATGTATTATTATATATTGGACTACTCAGTTTCTTCCCATTTCCTTTTTCCATTTTATAAATTGGAAACTTTCCCTAAATGACTATATGCAAGCATTTGTATAATACAAGTAGTGCTGTAATGTCGCTTTAGGAGGGACAAGCACATGGTGTTCTTATATATCATCTTGGCCTTGTAGCATTTTAGATGTGAGTGATACAGTGAAAGTTGATGTACTGTTGTATCACTTTCTTTTATATGTTAAAGTGTTGACTGAGAAATCTCATTACCCTAAATTTATATGTTATTATTATTCTTCATTTGAGACACTTCACAGCCTGTTGCCTTGTTTTGAAATAGTAGATTAACTGCTGGTTGTCCAATTTGTTTTGAGAGCCTTTTAATTGAATTTATAATTTTGGATCATTCAGTTTCTGGATTAACTCTTTGGCATGGGTACAGATGCTGGAGAAATTGAGTCAACAACAAGGTGGAGAAGATTGGTCCTGGAACAACCTCAATACGCTGTGTTGGGCAATTGGATCTATATCTGGGTCAATGGTGGAGGATCAGGTGGTTAAATATCTCTGACCGATTTTTCTTTGCTCGCTGCTTATGATATTGTATCAACCTCCTTCGATTATAATTCTGGTCTTGGATAGATTCCATGCTAAATCTCTTCACATATGCATGGAACTATATTGCGGTTGCTATACTGCCAGAGTCAAACAGGCATGGTGTTTGATTTTTCCTAAATATGTTAATATTGCTGTTTTTCTGGTGTCATTCGTTGTTCCATATAAAAGTATGTCAATACAGCTCAGAGTTCATGTTATTCTGTTACGATGAATGCTTTATTTCCTAATGAGATGTCCCTTTTAATATCTATATTCATTTTTCTTTCCAAAAGCGCCACACAATTTGAAAGTGCTTCAAGATTAATTATTAGCCACCACTTAATAAAGTTGCCCAGAAGTTTCAATTCCCATCTCTCATCGAAAATTCCTTGCGGACCTTGCAGTGCCAACATGATGCGCTCAATGTTATTGAAATAGGAGTATTTGGGCATATATCTTTATAGTTCAGTGACTTCATTTATGTATTTGTTCAATATATGGTTCTTACAATGATAGCGGTCATATTACTTTTTATGTTATGAAAAACTGCATCTCATCGATACTACAGAATTTCATGGCACTTTTTACTTTGGGCAGGAAAACAGGTTTTTGGTGATGGTGATTCGTGATTTGTTGAATCTTTGTGAGTTCACCAAAGGAAAGAACAATAAAGCCGTCATTGCCAGTAATATAATGTAAGGATCACGAAACATGTAATTAAAATTTTGGTACAATTACAAAAACACCCTTGAGGTTAGGTACAATTTCAAACTAACCCAATTATAATTCAAAATTGTGCTACACCCTTGACCTTTGTTTCTATTTTACAATTGCACCTCCTCAAGAGGGGATATTTGTTAAGCAAATCCAAACTTCAATTGGGTGTTTGTAACACCTCAAGGGGTATTTGAAATTTCAGGGACTGGAGCCTTTTGTAATTAGGCTAAGACTTAGGGTTGTTTTTGTAATTTAACCTAAAAATATTATATGCATACAACATACTGATACATGCCAGTTATGGTGCCGTATGAGATTGTATTTATCATTTGTATATTATTCACAATCTCTTTGCATATTTAGGTGAATGGTGAAAACAGTGATTATTTTGGCAAAAACTTCCCCTTATGTAGTTTTATTGAGGGTGCAGGTATGTGGTTGGCCAATACCCAAGATTCTTGAGGGCCCACTGGAAGTTCTTGAAAACTGTCGTGCACAAGTTGTTTGAGTTCATGCATGAAAGCCATCCAGGAGTTCAGGTTTAAATGACACACATGTTTCTAAATTACAATTGATGATGAATGCATGTTCTGTAAAATAGTCACTTTTTCTCGTCATATTTTAGTTTTCATTTTCCACCATTACATTTTTATTTTTCTTAAACAAACAAACAAACAACAACAACAAGAAAATCTATTGTCCACCATTCATTAAGTATATCGAATGAGTATATATATATTGAGCCATGCTTTTCACAATTGTTTTATTGTGCACTGATGTTGTATATTCTTTCTGCTTATTTGCAGGATATGGCTTGCGATACATTCTTGAAAATCGTGCAGAAGATCAAGCGTAAATTTGTCATTTTACAGGTTATGGTTATATTAGTTACTGCTTTCGGAAATGGTTTCCACTGGGAGAAATGGTTTCTTAAACAATAAAGAAATTAACTGTCTATCCCAGGTTGGAGAAAATCAACCGTTTGTATCAGAACTTTTAACAGCTCTTCCAGCAACTATTGCAGATCTTGCTCCTCATCAAATCCACTCCTTTTATGAATCTGTAAGTTCTCTTCATGTGACATGCACAGCTCTGACTACCATATTCTTCACATTGGGTCAGGCCTGACCTTAGATTTTTCACAACGTCATTTTCAAACCTTGCACCTTGCATCCTTAGGTGAGTCTTATGATTCAAGCAGAATCGGATCCCCTCAAGAGAGAGAATTATTTGCAGAGATTGATGGAGCTTCCTAATCAGGTAAGGTTCTACTGGCCATGCCATTTTCAGATAAGATCCCTGTGTTGGGTATTTCACGTGTCCTGCATGGCTCTTACTGTGGCCAATGGATGTTGTGCTGCAGAAATGGGCTGAAATTATTGGACAGGCACGTAACAGTGCGGATTGCTTGAAAGACCAAGATGTGATAAGGACAGTGCTTAATATATTGCAGGTTTGTTTTAGTGAACATGTACTATTGTTGATAGCTCTCCTTGTGGATATATTCTTATGCATGCATTTGTTTCTCCAGACAAATACTAGTGCTGCTACCTCTCTTGGAACATATTTTCTGCCACAGATTTCTCTTATTTTTCTCGACATGCTCAATGTATACAGGTTTGATACCACACTTAGCTTTTGCTGCAGAAACTTTTGTATGTCTATTTTCCTTATTAAGATTTTGGTTCCATGTATCAGGATGTACAGCGAGCTTATATCCACCACTATTGCCCAAGGAGTACCCTATGCTTCCAAGTCATCTACAGTGAAACTCTTACGGTATTTTCCGAAAGTCAAAAGCATTATTTCCTTATCTAATGGCATTCTGTTGTTTATGCCCAATTTGTTCCTTTCCAACAGTTCAGTCAAGAGGGAAACACTAAAGCTCATAGAGACATTTCTAGACAAAGCTGAAAATCAACCACATATTGGAAAACAGTTTGTGCCTCCAATGATGGACCCTGTGCTTGGCGACTATGCCCGGAATTTGCCTGATGCAAGAGAATCAGAAGTTCTCTCTCTCTTTGCGACAATAATAAATAAGTACGCTTTTCTTCTTGTGTTTTGTTTTGTACATGTAGTTTGGATATCCATAAGTCAACATTTGTAACCTGAGGAGCTTTCGTGGCAGTAATGTGAATTTATATGTTTGGAGTAAAAGTACTTATTCATCAGCTTTAAGTATTTCTTATTATAGTTTCTCACATTTCTGGATAGTGTCATCACCTCTGCAATCATTGTGAATCAGTTTTGAGTGCTTAGAGTGTGCTTTACTGATAACAATGCTTATATTTGCTTTTGAGCCTTTGTGAATCAGTTATGAGTGCTTAGAGCGTGCTTTACTGATAACAATGCTTATATTTTCTTTGCACCTCGCTTATGTAATTTAGGTATAAGGGGGCAATGGTTGAGGATGTTCCTCGAATATTTGAAGCTGTTTTCCAGTGCACTTTAGAGGTTGGTGAATTCTTGAACTTATTGCTTCATATCAGTTAGTATGTTTATTTACTTAGCTCATCACTTGCATCACTGCACTTCCACTTGACACCTATTGTAATGATAAACGGCTAAATGACAATTGCTTAGGAACAACTATACCTGTCTGTTTGGCTTAAATCATTTGTTTCGTTCAGATGATAACAAAGAATTTTGAAGACTATCCTGAGCATCGGCTCAAGTTCTTTTCTCTACTTCGAGCCATTGCTAAACACTGTTTTGGTGCTTTGATCCACCTGTCGAGTGAGGTATGTAATCAAAGCGACGACCATTACTTGGTGGCTGTGTGTTGGACCTTTCAAGGAGTGTTGATTTAACTGAATATTTTCTTTTACGTGTTGTATAATTTCTGGTATCTTACTGGTTATGTTCAGCAACTGAAACTTGTCATGGACTCCATCATTTGGGCTTTCCGGCATACTGAACGAAATATTGCAGAAACTGGACTCAACCTTCTATTGGAAATGCTGAAAAACTTTCAGGTGTGTTTTGGTTTGTTTCTTTCTGATAGCCTACATAATCATTCCATGCAACGCCTTACAATTTTCTTTTTATGGCTTTTCAGGTTTCTGAGTTTTGTAATCAGTTCTACAGGACTTATTTTTTGACGATAGAACAAGAAATCTTTGCTGTTTTGACAGACACATTCCACAAGCCTGGTTTTAAATTGCATGTACTGGTACTACAACACTTATTCTCCCTGGTAATCTCTCTCTCCAAGACACACATACACCTTTTCTAATAATACACCTTTGACCTTTTTTTTTTTGGCTATAGTTTTTATTGTTGAAAGCTCCTTCATTAAGCAAATGCTAACAACTGTCGTAAAAATTACAGGTGGAATCGGGGTTGACTGAGCCGCTGTGGGATGTTGCAACAGTCCCTTATCCTTATCCAAATAATGGCGCGTTCGTTCGTGAGTACACAATTAAACTTTTGAGTTCATCATTTCCCAACATGACGACAACTGAGGTAATGAAAGCAAAAAAACTGAGACATAATTCAGACATTTTAGATGTCATCAGAGCCATTACATATTTTTGTGTCCCTTTTAGGTGACCCAATTCGTGAATGGACTTTTTGAGTCAAGAGCTAATCATTCCTCTTTCAAAAACTGCATACGGGACTTTCTTGTGCAATCAAAAGAATTCTCAGCTCAGGTGAAATGTTTACTCTCTGTAGCAAGTTTTTTATTTATTATTATCCGATTCTGATTCTGGGTTGACTTTTTTGAAACAAATAAGTACTTTTACAACTTATTCACACACACTTTGTACCAAGCAATTCAACTTTTAGCTATCCGCAAAAACTACTCATTGCTATTTCTGGTTTACAACAATTTCTAAAAATAGAAGTTTCTGCAAACTCTCCATAAATGTTCATCCTCTTGTTTTGCAATCTACGATGCAGGACAACAAAGATCTTTATGCCGAGGAAGCTGCTGCTCAGAGAGAAAGAGAGCGGCTACGCATGCTATCAATTCCAGGGCTCGTTGCACCCAATGAGCTTCAAGATGAGATGGTGGACTCATGACCGTTGGGCCTAACCGAATTTACTCCCAAATGCTACTTTTTGTGGATTTTAAACTTCGAAAATTGGGTTTACACAATTTTTGGAGCTTGTTTCCTAAGTTTTCCCAATTTGGACCAATCTGCCCAGATTATTTTCTCGGATGATGAAGGCAACGGGGGCAAACAGAAAATGGTGGCCGTAGAGTAGTTTAGATTCTCTAGTGCAGGAATACAATTTGTCGATGGATGGATTTTCCTGAATCTGGCTGTAATGCTGTAATCAGGACTATATTTTTGAACTGATTGTGATTGGCAAGGTTTTGTATATACAGCATTGGCGGGTGGTGCAGAAAATCCTAATTTTGGTCAATTGGTAGAACAATTATATATTCATAAATAGAAATTATTATTATTTATTCATTTATTTTTTATATTTATATAATTTTTTGGCGAGGAACCCAAAACCACTGTTTTTGGGGTTTGTGCAATGGGTGCACTTCATGCTTAATGTAGTGGTGTAAAAAGTGATTCAAACTAGAGATTTCTAAGTGTTTTTTCTCCCAGGAACAATACAAAACTACGTATGTTTGACAAATAATTTATGCCTTAAATATATATAAAATATACTAAAATAGCTACCTTTTTCTTGTAGAAAAGTAAATACACAAGTAAACTTGTGAATTACAATTCTTTGTTGCTGATAATATTTTCTCGAATTCAGATATAGTGATAATATACCTTTTGAATATTCTTTTTAGATGCATCTGTAATAATAAAATGAATTTAACGGTTCTAATTTTCTAATGATATCAAATTCCTAAAATTAATTCCAAAGTCCGTATAACTTTTAATGGCTTGGGCTGCCAAACGCGACCACGGCGATCCTTTTTTGTATATAATCGAGAGAAGTTTATTTAATCTAGCAATTGCCATTTGACTGAATATTCATTGCACAATTTGGAAGATCAATACACAAGAGACATATGATTAATATGCCGTCATTTTCTGTATAATGTTATATTCATTAGTGTTTAATGGATCAAGGTATACACATCAAAACTCAATATCAATCTACTACATGGGAAAAAAAAGTTACTTCACAGAAATATGTGTAGGTAAGATGGTTTAGTAATGGAATAATTACTAAATGGACTAAAGTTTACGAAGGTATAAGATAATTAATGATGGAATAACTCTTATAGTTTTATACCAAGAAATTACAATCAAAACTTACTTTTGATGTTGCAGAAACAAAGAAAAGAAGGAATTATCATTATTATACATGCAAAGGAACCAAACCCGTAAAATCCAAATTTGGCCAATAAGTTTGGTGAGCAGCCTTGCAGGTTCATGAGCACAAACAAGGGCTATAATAATAAATAATTTTTAAAACTAGGAATGTTGTGGACAAGAGAGTGTTTCACAATTTGTTAAGTACATATTGTCCGATAATTTTTTTTATGAACTAGAATATTTTTTAATACTATTCAGAATTTTAATTATAATAAAATGATTTATATTTTGAATTTTAAAATGAAGAGATTTTTTTTTTGTTTTTTTAACTTTATATTTAATATCCATTTTTTGAAATTAATATTTTTTATCTAAATATTATATTTTTATACTTTTCTTAATAATTCCCGCGTCGAACTAGTTAACTATTATACGGGCTGTTTGGTTTAAAACTCTTAATACTTGAATTGAGATTTTGAATTTACTCAAATTTTCATTCCACGACCAACAATTTTTACACCTAACCACACACTCACCTCTTTTATCACATCATCATTATATTAAAAAAAAAACTAAATACAATATAATAATACACTATCATCCACTTTTCATAAAATAAAGGATTTTGAATTCTATAACAAACCAAAATTCTTACTATTTAACAATATTCGAAATACTAAGGGGGTGTATTCATTTAGAACTTTTAAAGACATTTTAAGATTTTTAAATTTCTGATGTATTTATTTAAGATATTTTAAAACTTACAAAAGTTTTGAGGTATTTAATTGAGATTTCTAATAAATTATTAAATGTCCATAAAAGTCTCATTTAAATGTTCATTTGAGATATTTTGAATTCTTAAATTGTCATGAAGTATTTAAAAAGTCAAATACTTTTTGAATTTGTAATTTAATTGAATTTTCCTAGACTTCTTAGGTTAATTATACATACCAAATCCTACTGCCAAATCCTCAACTTTAAACATGAGATTTTACAAAATTTTTATAAATTATCAACAATATGTAAAATCAATAAAAAAAATTCATATAAATCTTATAATGAAAGAGATTTTAAAATATTTTTAAAAATTCTAAATGAATATATAAATATATCTAATTGCTAGAAACCCTAAACGTGAAAGGGAAAAAAACGAAGAAAAAAAAAAGGTCATAAAAGAAAATTATAAACTAAAAGTCTAAAACAAACGAAAAAAGTAAAAATAAAATATAAAAAAATAAAAACGCTACCTTCTGCTGTTCTGTGTTTTTTCTCCCTGAAGAAAATCCTCTCTCTCTCTCGTTGTAATTGTTTCTTTTCTCCAAAACAATAGAAAGCTCACAACTTGCCCGATCGTTGATTTTCTCCTCATTTTGGGTATAGAAAGCGCGGAATGGGGCAAGCGTTTCGCAAACTCTTCGACACTTTCTTCGGGAACTCTGAGATGCGGGTACGTACTCACGAAAACACGCGCACACTTTTTCTGTTTTCTTTTCCTTTTGATCTAGATTTTAATTTCCGGCTGATGATTTTATGTAGCTGAAAGTCTGAAACCGTTGATTTTTATTAATTTTTTTTGAGCTTATTTTGTCAAATTTGTTGTGTTGGACGAGTTGAGCTTGGGCTCTGGCATTTACAAGCATTTCCTATGATTCAGAATTAGAAGTGGTTATTGATAAAACTGTTGTGAATTAGCCGTTTATTCCATAAATTGTTGGTTCATACCTGATAATTTTTGCATAATCTGAATATCTGATAAGCTATTTCATTTGATTAACGTGTATGCCATTGCAATTGAGTTAGAAACTTGGTGTTATTCTATATTTCTTTAGCTGTGCATGCACTTTGAGATGGTTCAGGCATGTTTATGAAACAAATTAATATGGAGTGCTCAAGAAGATCTAAAAATCAGTAGAATTATGTGGGAATATAATAGAGATTAATAATCGTGACTAAATAATTAAAGATTAATTAGATCAGGCATTAATGGAAATCTTTTTCAGCAACAGCTATCTATTAGATATAATTTGAGATAATATGTTCTCGGGACGGTAGTATATATGTTTAGCTTCAGGTTGGGATGGTTTTGACTTGCTCATTTGGTATATTTGATATACTATTGATCAATGTTATGATGTTTGTGATGTGGGTTTTGATTATACATATTTAATTGGTTTAGGTTGTAATGCTTGGTCTGGATGCTGCTGGCAAGACAACAATACTGTATAAGCTTCACATTGGAGAGGTTTTATCAACTGTTCCTACCATTGGTTGGTTATTTCTTTTTCTAATAATTTTATTTTACTGTTTTCTTCGATGCATCATTTTAAAAGCTTAGGAATTACTAACGAGAAGAGTTGTTTCTCATCACTGAAAAGTTTCAGTTTGACCATTTCGGTTGTTGACTAGAAAGTCTCATTAGACTGTTTAAGCTTTTAAGCCAGTAATGTGCACACTTAGAAAGTTTTGTCAAAAATAAGGACTTGTGCCATATCTTTGAGTGGTACTAAGACCATAGAAATAATTGTAGATACTGGACCATGATATTTGTTAGCACGACTATTACTAGAACGACATCAAAAGTTTGTTTTCATAAACTCAGCAGATGTTCGGCTGCTTTATATTTGAAATGTTTTATTGATTGGAGATACCTTGGACCTGAAGTTATTTTGTCAAGACTTCAGCAAAAATAAGATATGTATAGGTGCCACGCAATTGACTTTGACGTGTCTTCTAAAGTTAATTATACCAGAAATTCATGCCATCAGTGAGAAGAACTTTCCGATCTTTTCTGGATTTCTGCATTATCAAATAATACCTGGATTCAGAATTAACCTGAGATATATTGAAACCTTTAAATGTCGCTCTGAGAGGTTTGGGAATAGTCTGTGCAATTTTCTTGCTATTTGGTGTCATTGATGGATTTTGTATGTATTTATATGTATGCTCTGATGGCTTTAATGCGTATCTTGAGGCAGAACTCAAAATGATCAAATTAATTGCTGTCGTGCAGGTTTCAATGTAGAGAAGGTTCAATATAAAAACGTGATCTTCACGGTTTGGGATGTTGGCGGTCAAGAGAAATTAAGACCCTTGTGGAGACATTACTTCAATAATACTGATGGGCTGGTAAGAATTGCAAAATTTAATTCCACATATTCCACTATTAAAGCAACATGGTGGTGCTAAGCCATGTTTTACTGATGGGCATAAATGTGCTCGAAGATCTCTTGATCTTGATTAACTTATTGGATCAATAACTTCTAGTGGAGAATCATGATATGTTTCGAAAGGAAGTATCAGTTAGTGGAGAAATATATGCATGATATGCTAGTTTTTTTGTTTCTAAGGAATTAGGAGATTGTTCTTTATTTTTATTTTTTTTGTTTTTATTTGTTCATTTTTCAAAAAATTTTGGTACTGAGGAACATTTTCACCTCTCTGGTTTCTCATTTCCTCTCATTTGATTATAAGGACATGTATACATTTTTCCAGGTTTTTTTGTTTGCTTGTTTGGTTATGGATATTCTTCCTATTTTTCCAGAACAAATGTCTTGGTGCAATTTCCACATTTGCATTTTTTTTTAAATTCCTTGATCCTGCTCGTTTCTTATGCAGATCTATGTTGTGGACTCTCTTGATCGAGAGAGAATTGGGAGAGCAAAGGCAGAGTTTCAGGTTTTTGTTCTTGAATGATTGATACATTTATGCCTCATATTCTCCAGTGTCGCGTCTTTTAACTTGATTTATTGTTTGCCCAGACCATCATCAGAGACCCCTTCATGCTTAATGCTGTTATATTGGTCTTTGCAAACAAACAAGATATGGTATGCATATCTCTTATCTCCTAGAGGGTTGGGCCAAATTTTGTAATGTATATGTTGTTCCGCTTTTTTGGTTAACGATAGACTGATAGAGTTGAAAATTAGTAAAAACAGAAGGGTGATTTGACTTCTTTTAGATACAACCAACCAGTTGACTTCGAGCTGCATAGCTCAAGTTTTGCATGAGAAATGCGAGAGTAAATTTTCTGTGTATTTTCGTTTTCAAATTGCATTAGCAGAATATACTCCTGGAATTTCGTTCTGTTTTTGGGTGACGATTCTGATTTTGTGTCCAGAAAGGAGCAATGACACCAATGGAGGTTTGCGAAGGGCTGGGACTCTATGATCTTAAAAATAGGAAGTGGCATATACAAGGGACTTGTGCTCTCAAAGGTGACGGCTTGTACGAGGGGCTGGACTGGTTGTCGAGCACTTTGAAGGAATACAAAGCTGCTGGGTTTTCTTCAGTGGGCCCATCATTCAACCAAGGTCGAAACCCGTCTTTTTTTCTTATGGTTATTTACGAAAAACCCAGTTATCCTTCGAAATTACAGACAATCCCTCGTTTTTCAAATTAACAATTTCCTATGCTGTTATTTTGCAGGTTAACTGCAAAATCGATCTATCTGTGAACTGTAATGCCAGAGAGTAGTGAAAAATATTGCCCCGTCCTTTCCTTTTTTCTTGTTCTTCCTATTCCGGTTGTGGTTTTGTGGACCTTACGTTTATTAGGCGCTAACTGAAAGGCCCACAAACGATCACTCGTTTAACGTGCTTGTAATTGTAAGATGAAGAAAGAAGAAACTCAACTGTAGAGGGGGTCCTCATACGTTTGGGCATCCATGTTAATAACATACTCCATTTAACATAAAAACAAAAAGAAACAAATAAACAAAACTCACACGCGCATGCACTTTGAAATTGAGTATTCACACTGATTTATTTCAATCAATATTGTAAAAATCTGCCTAAACGGTCATCTAAGCGCTAAGTGAACCTAGGCCGAAGCGATTTTGCCAAAATCGACGAAAATAATCGTCTTGTCCGAAAAATGGGGCTAGGCGGCCAAAATCACCAAAATAAAAGAAAATTGGAAATTCGGTATACCGTTACCGTACCAAAAAAATATAAAATAAAAACAAATTCCGTTTTTTTTTTTTTGGTTTGTGTTTTTGTTGACCTTACGTGTATTAGGGCGCTAACTAAAAGGCCCACTAATGATAACTCGTTTAACGTGTTTGTATGAATGATGTAGAAAGACGAAACGCAACTGCAGAGGGGGTCCTATTATGTTTGGGCATCCATGTTAATAACATACCCCATTAAAAAAAAAAAAAAACTAATAAAATTTACATAGTTGATGTAGTTATTAATTAAATAGCATCTGCCTCTTTTATGTTTGTGAGCTCACATGCGGGATATTCTACTTTTGGAATTTATCAGTCACCATCAAAATTATCAAGCATAAGTTTGGATCGAGCTCATCAGAAGTTTCTCAATTATGAGTAGTAATAAATTCAATAAATAAAGATAGGGGAATAATAATGTCTTGAAATAGTTCAACCAACAATCATGTCTTACAAAGGTTCCACCATTCAATGTTGATTTATTGTGTTTTTTTTTTTTCCTTAAGATTTAACAAATAAGTTCGTCCCACCTCTAATAATGTCGAGTCAACTTTATATTATCCAACCAATCACATAATTATTATGTTAATTGATATATGAAATTATCGAGTATGCTCATGAATCGAAATTCCATGACAAATGATCATATTATCCTAATCTACCAAACAAAAAAGAGTTTTACTCAAGATTTAACAAGTAAGTTCGTGCCAACTATAATGAAGTCGAGTCAACTCTATATTATCCAACCAATAACAAATTGTTATGTTAATTGATATATGAAATTACCGAGTATGCTCATGAATCGAAATTCCATGACAAATGATCATTTTAACTAATCTACCAAATGAAAGAGTTTTACTCAAGATTTAACAAGTAAGTTCGTGCCAACTCTAATGAAGTCGAGTCAACTATATATTATCCAACCAATCACATAATTGTTATGTTAATTGATATATGAAATGACCAAGTATGCTCATGAATCGAAATTCCATGATAAATGATCATTTTAACCTAATCTACCAAATGAAAGAGTTTTGCTGATTTAACAAGTAAGTTCGTGGCAACTCTAATGAAGTCGAGTCAACTATATATTATCCAACCAATCACATAATTATTATGTTAATTTATATATGAATTGACCGAGTATGCTCATGAATCGAAATTCCATGACAAACGATCATTTTAACCTAATCTACCAAAATGAATGAGTTTTACTCCAAATTTAACAAGTAAGTTCGTGCCACCTCTAATGATGTCGAATCAACTTTATATTATCCAACCAATCACATAATTGTTATGTTAATTTGATTTATCAATTTTTAATAGAAAAAATGATAATTAAGAATTTATTAATTTTCATATTAATATTAAGAATCTATTTGTAAGTTATTTTTCAATTATATTTTTAGTTATATAATAATTTGAAAGTTATCACGGTGTGTTCCATTTTTAATATTTTAATTAATATATATATATATTATTAATTAAATTATAGAGGATGAGTCCTATTAGATATAAATAATTTTACAATAATAATATTTTAGGTATATTTTAATTGTAGTTGTGGATCCCACATCCTAAAAATAATGTGATTGATATGTTCAGAAAAATGAAATTTTTGATGAACGAATGTAATTCTAATATTTAAAATAATAATTATAAAGGGATTAAATATAGATATGACATTAATAAACTAACTAATAATTACAATAAATAATTGGCGCTCAAATAATTTCAGCCCCTCTCTTCCCAACCACTCATCAAAATCTCACATCATTCCACATATTACAGATTCCCCTTTTCAGTTTCTCTCTTTATATAATAATGTTTTTTTTAAAAATAAAATAAAATAAAATCACCCACCGTGAAAACCAAGACATGTCTTCATGCCACAACTCCACCATGTTAATTAGCCCCAAAACTTGTTTAATTCTCCGCAGAAATCGTTTTTTCTTCTGCAACTCAGCTAAATTCAGCTATGTTTTGCGCCCAATCGTGTCGAAATTCGCCGTTTCGGCGTCCTTGAGCTCGGCTCTTATTTCCGGCAACATGATCGCCGCCGCGGCCGCCGCCGGACCGGGATCAGTTCATGGAGCTGTGTCGTCAGCTATTACGCAGGTGGCCGTAACTGCGGTGGCGATTGCTTCTGGTGCTTGCCTTTCCACGAAGGTGGACTTTCTGTGGCCTAAAGCCGATGAGCAGCCAGGTAAAATATATATATATATATATATATATATATATATATATATATATATATTTTTTTTTTTTTTTTTTTCTCGCTTAGCTTTTTGGTTGCCAGCTCGAAATTATCGTGACATAATTATTTACTTATTTTGAAATGATGAAGATGAGACGGTGACAAAACTTAATAATTATCAATTTTATTTAATTGTTATATATGTGACATCTAGATCAGTTAAATCAAACTCTGAGTTTTCTAGATGGATCCATTTTTTTATAACAAAAAAAAAAAATAAAAAATCATTAACAAGCAATTTAGTAATTTACACTTAAAATTGTTGTTCCCCACTATCATTATATTGAAGTGAGAGTTCAGTACAATTGTTGCAGGATCTCATGTTCTGGATGGAGTAGAAGTCACTGGGTATCCCATATTCAATGATGGAAAGGTTTACCATCTTTACTTGTACATATTTTCACCCAATGTTATTCTCGTTACTGTAATGCTGCTAAGACTCTGTATCTGTGAAGGCAGGTGCAGAAAGCGATTGCATTTGCTCGGAAAGCCCATCATGGTCAGATACGAAAGACAGGAGACCCTTACTTATCCCACTGTATTCACACTGGAAAAATCGTGGCTGCTTTAGTTCCGCCAAGCGGTAAAAGAGTACGTAATATCCTCTTTCTATATTCAATACAATTAGTTTCGAGATATGCGGATGCCTATTACTGTGTTATAGTTTGTGTGTAGTAATTCGTCCTTTTTCTTTTTTAATATTTGTTCATATTCTAAAATAGAAAATGCTATTATGTAGGCTATTGATACAGTTGTAGCGGGAATCCTTCATGACGTAATTGATGACACTGGCGAAAGTTTGGACAGCATAGAGCGAGAGTTTGACGCTGATGTTGCGAAGTTGGTTGCTGGAGTTTCTAGACTAAGTTATATTAATCAGGTATAATATCTCATATATGAAATCGCACTCAAATGCCGAATTGAATTGCATTGTATGTTTAACTCGATATAGAGAATTATTTATTTCGTTTACCACTTTTTGCTATTGATATTACTTTTTACCATTGTTATGCTTTTTTTTTTTGCCTTTTCAATTTACTAGCATGTGTTTACATTGGTTAAACATTGATGGACGCTCGTTCTGCAGTTACTGCGCAGGCACCGCAGGATGAATATGACTCAAGCTACACTCAGCCATGAAGAGGTATATATGCATGTTAATAGATAGTTTTATTAGACATGTAGTCATTTTACATGGTTATCCTGTCTCTACAACTTTTTTACCATTGGAAAAAGTATATGTGCTATTGGTGGGATAAGAAGCTACACTTTAGATAATGGCTAGTGTTATTATACCTTATTGAAACTGAATTTTCATCTGTGTCTCACAATGGTGTCCTTGTTTAGGCCAATAATTTACGAGCAATGCTGCTAGGCATGGTTGATGATCCACGTGTCGTTCTCATAAAGCTTGCAGATCGCCTTCATAATATGAGAACAATGTACTGACTCCTCACCTCTGATTTTTACTTTCCTTTATACTGATATTTCCCTGATTTGACTTCTGTAGACATTAATTTAATTTTGTAAGTTCCTATTTACCATGAAATCTGATTTTAAGCCTTCCAAATTCAGATTGACTCATTAAAAAAAATAGGATTTTGATGACCTGTATTTCTTGGTTATGGACTTTCCTATAGATATGCTCTACCTCCAAGCAAAGCTCAAGCTGTGGCTCAGGAGACATTAGCTATTTGGTGTTCACTTGCTTCGAGACTGGGTTTGTGGGCTCTTAAAGCTGAACTTGAAGATCTATGCTTTGCAGTCCTTCAGGTTTTCCCTAACTCATTAACTTTAAAGTGTGTGATATTTTATGGAAGAGAAACGTATGAGATGTAGATGTATGGCATTTATAGTCACTGGTAAAGGCTGTAGATTTCTTTCCTTTGCAGCCTAAAATATTTCTCCAGCTGCGAGCGGACCTTGCTTCCATGTGGAGCCCCAGTACCAAGTCTGGCAACCTGAGAAGAATATCTGCAAAGTCGAGTGCTGATTTACAAATTCAAGAATGTGAAGAACCTGGAGAGTTGGATGAGGAAAACGCAAGTATGAAGGTGATGCTAACTTAGAGTCTTTAAAGAGTTGTTTTAATTTTTATGTAATTATATATATGTGATCAAGTAATTTTCGGAACATTTTGATTTACAATCTTTTAATTCTTGTCATGTGGATTCTTAACCTCTTCTTGGATCCTTCACTGTTCCACGATTATCTGTAATTAATAATTGTTTATTGGTAAATGTGCATCAATATCTTAAATTCCGAGTGGTGATTTGATCTGAATTTTATTGATTTCCAAATCTACTAAAAAGTCAGAAGGTACCAATCAATTTCTCCGTGTCAGCTGTTTAAAAAAAAAAAAAATTCACACAGGTGTATGTGGAATTAACACTCGCTATAGTCTTGTGTGATTTCAGATATGGCCATTGTAGTGAATGGTCTCATTTCTTGTCAATCTGCAGGTTCTTTTGCAAGCTGTGCATCCATTTGATCTCTTATTGGACAGAAAAAAGCGTTTAAATTTTTTTAACAATCTCGCAACATGCTCGGATAACCCCAAAAAACCAAAGGTTGTGAGGGATGCTGGCATTGCGCTGGCATCGCTGGTAGTTTGTGAAGAAGCACTGGAGCGGGAATTATTTATCTCAACATCGTATGTTCTTCCTATTATCCATTACAATAATTGAAACCTTTTGTCGATCTATCTTTATTCAAAAGGTGTTAGGTCACACTTTTTTTTTTTTTTACTTTGTTATCCACCCTGTATTTGCAGTTATGTTCCAGGAATGGAAGTGACTCTATCTGGACGCCTGAAAAGCTTGTATAGCATCTACAGTAAGGTATGGGTGGAATTCTGGGTCTTAAGTAATCAAATAAGTCACAAAAAAGGACAATTCTTTCTGAGGTTTGACTCAGTGTCTGTTAATGAACTCTTGTAATTAATATTTCTTTCTATTTCTTTTGTTTGGTTAAAACACACTCTTTTATAGGTGTGTGTGTGACATTTGTGTCTTGATGCCCTGTTCTCAACCTGCATTGTCTTCTATGATGATTTATTTTATGGGGTACCCTTAGAGTACACATGTATGAAAACTTCAATGATCACATTGCTAGTTTTAAGTGGTACCATTTATCAAATTGGCGCTTGACAGCAAGTTTTTAACCAACACTTTATCTTGACTTCACTACTCCCTAGATGAACAGAAAGGAAGTTGGAATCAAGAAAGTATATGATGCTCGTGCATTGAGGGTCATAATTGGAGATAAGAACGGGACTTTACATGGACAGGCAGTACAATGTTGTTACAATCTACTTAACATCATACACAGGTACTTATCGATAATTTACTTTTATTCTGTCTGTGCTATTCATTTAATCGAATTGGTTCTGTGGTCAAAAGTGATACCAATTTTGTGATATATTTTTTTTTCCTTATAGATTGTGGACCCCTATTGATGGTGAATTTGATGATTACATTGTTAACCCTAAACCAAGTGGCTACCAGGTCAATATTTTCATCAGTTTTTTTTTTTTAATCAAACTTGACAAAACCTTTTGTGTGACAGTGTGATGCTTCTTGCATTATATATATTAGACATCTCTTGCTGATTCCGTTCTCTAATCTCAGTCGCTTCACACTGCGGTACAAGGGCCTGATTTCTCTCCATTGGAAGTTCAAATAAGAACACAGGTAAAACGATTTCTCAAAATTCAGATAGGAACTTCGAGCGGCAACATCTCAGTGTTTCACTGATGTAATGGTGATTCTTTAATTTCAGAGAATGCATGAGTATGCTGAACATGGGCTCGCTGCACATTGGCTTTACAAGGAAACTGAGATTGTATTGCCCTCCAAGATCTGTCTAAATGATTCTGACGAAAAAAGTGATTTGACAGATTTTCCCGAGGAAATAGAAAATCAAGCTTCTGTTGAGGCCGATATGTTACTGAAATATAGTTCACTTAAAGTTGGGCATCCTGTTCTCAGGGTGGAAGCAGGCCATTTGCTTGCTGCAGTTATTGTCAGGTATATCTCATCACATTTTTTTCCCTCCCTGATGCGGGCTACTATTAACATAACTAACTTGTTCATCAAATTTGATCTTCCAGAGTAGATAATGATGGTAGAGATTTGCTTGTGGCTGTAAGTTTTGGACTAGCAGCTTCTGAAGCTGTAGCTGAAAGACGATCTCCTTATCAAATAAAACGATGGGAAGCTTACGCAAATTTATACAAAAAGGTGATGTTTCAGTATTTTATACATACTCTGGTTCAGTAAGCTTGAGTATTTCAAGAATTTCATCACTTGTGAAATTGAATTAATAATGGATGGATCAGTTTTCAGTATTATTGATTTTTTTTTTTTTGCTGGTAAATTGCGACTAATTTGAGTTTGTTGGAGATACATTGTTAGGCCAGTAGGGTTTTGTTGTTCTTGTTTATTGTAATTAAGCAATTTATTATATTCCAGGTGTCTGACCGATGGTGGTTTGAACCGGGACATGGAGATTGGTGTACCAACTTGGAAAAGTACACACTTTGCCGAGATGGTATCTACCACAAGGTATTTTTGTTTATTTCTTGAAAAATCGCATGTTTGTGTTTTCTCAGTTTCAAGAATAACACCGAAAAGTAATTTTGCTTCTGGCAGCAAGATCAGTTTAAGCGACTTTTGCCCACTTTCATCCAAGTCATCGAGCTGACAGATTGGGAAGAAGCTGAATATTGGGCTATTGTCTCGGCTGTTTTTGAGGGTAAACCTACTTCTCCTGTATCAGACTCGAGCTACGAAAAGCCTGCCTTTGCTTTTAATTCTGCTTTGCTGGACACTGACATCAACAACAAGGTATCTTCAAGGCCGTCATTTTTCTTTTATTTCTTAGTCTCACTTCAGCACACGTAATTGCTCCTCCCACTCTCATTGAAACTAGTTTTCATTCATGCATTATAATAATTTCTTGGGGGGAATTACAAATACTCCCTTCGTCCCCATTTCTATATGTCGTAATTGACCATTTCACTTAGATTAAGAAAGATGATTGGTGTTATAATTATAGGTATCAATTGACCATAATATTCTTTTGTTTAGAAGAACTTAAAGTGTGAAATGATAAACAGAGAGGTAAAATTAGTAAAATATCATTTAATAATTCTCATTGAGAAAGTAAAAAAGTAGCATTAATTTTATTTTGTAAATGAAAATTCTAAAATGCGACACATTGAACGGGACGAAAGAAGTATTACCAATTACAAAAAAAAAAAAAAACTTTTCAGAATTACAAATGCCCCCTTAACATTTGTTTATTTTACAAATTGAACCTATCGAGTGGGGATATTTGTAGTTTTGAAAGATAACTGGATTTTTAAAAAAATGTAATTAAGAATGAGTTTTGACCCCCTTTTTTTTTGGTAATTATCTCAAATATCTTTATACCAGAGTGGATTTGTTATTGGCTTATTAGAAAGAATCGGAGTTGATTATATCCAATTATCCATATAAATTGCTTATCTTTTGGTCGAATAACACAGGTACAGCTGCTGAGAACAATGCTACAATGGGAAGAGCAACTGCGTTCTGAAGCAGGGCTTAGGCAATATAAACCGAACAGAAAGTATATGAATCCAAACTCACTTTCTCTTGATGAAGTTGCGGTAGTATGCTGGCCCCACGGGGAGATTATGAGATTGAGGACTGGTAGCACGGCTGCGGATGCTGCTAGAAGAATAGGATTTGATGGTAAGATTGTTTCGATAAATGGGCAGCTAGTGCTGCCCAGCACAGAGTTGAAAGACGGTGATGTAGTCGAAGTCAGACTGTGAATAAGTCGGCACAAATGAATACTTTGATAGTGTGGTGATCTGATCCAAGTAGTAAGATGATTGATGTCGATTACTTGTTCAATTGTAAAGCTTTTCGTACTCTGTATATAGTAAAATTGTAGAGATGATGAGAAAGAAAGGCATTTTTAGCTCAAGCTTATGAAAATTTTACTCTGTATTTTTCCTCAGATTTTATAGGTAGAGTTTTTTATAGTAATAATTGTCAGTAAATATATGTTGGACCTTTGCTTATAGGTATGGGCCCGGCCTGACCCTTAAAATCTCAGTGCTGGGCTTTTTAATATATATAATTGGCTCATATTACGACTTTTAGGCTTAGCTCTAGGCCAATTTATTTTTGGCAATAATTCTTATTTTATTATTTGCCTTTCTTGGGCACAAAACAAATTAGGGAACTAGATTTAGGACAATTTTATGTTTCCTAGTTTATGCACAACACTTTAATTATTCCTAAATTGTGTTTAGGATTTGTTTTTAGGATTTTACCAAGTTTAGGATTCTTAGTTGTCTGTTTAAAACATAAGTACTCCTACACTTGGTTCACGTTTTCATAGAGACTCTTTACGCACGGGATTTCTTGGAGGATAATTGACGCAAGAAGACGCACAAGAAAGGAAGAAGAACACGGTAAAGAAAACTACTTGGAGCCAACGTTCGTGAGTAACAAGATCTTGGAAGTTGCGTGACCAACCGAAGAGATCTTGCCATTCCGGCAACAAATATTTAGTATCAAGTTTCTTGATATTTAGTTTTCATATATTACTTTATAATTGTGTATTGAACGTGAATTGATAGTAATATAGTTTACGGGTTTGTACACCCAAGTTCACAAGTATTTACTTGTGAACTGAATTTGTTTAATCGTGTTCTCTATTTTTATTTTCCGCTGCACATTTATATTCTGTTCTAATTGTCAGATTTACGATGTTGTTAATCAATGTTAACAACACTGGTTAACAACATCGATGAAATCTGAGAATTATTCTTATATCCATAGACCTTCTAATTTTACAATTGGCATCTAGAGCGGGGTTACTTAATCTCTTAAGTATTGATCCTTATTTTTTAGGTGCTATGGATGCTCAAGGCAACCCGAGGCCTTTAATCCTTAATGGTGAGAATTATTCTCTCTGGAAACAGAGGATGAGGTGGCACTTGAAGAGCATGGATGAACGAGTTTGGAAGACCGTCCTCGTTGGATGGGAAAAGCCACGTGTCACGGATGGCGAGGGCGATGCCATTCCCAAGAAGGAGGAAGATTGGACTGCTGATGAAGCAGCTGCTGCAAATTGGAACTCTAAATGCATCAACGCCTTGTGTGGCTATGTAGATGCAAGCTACTATCGTATCAT
>BMAC01000731.1:409377-422035 GCA_014905375.1 Phtheirospermum japonicum | reverse complement strand
CACAACACCGTCAAGATACTACTGTGCAGACCGTAGTCTTCAATCATTTGGTTCATCCACAGTAATTGTGTGCACGCACTTCCAGCTGCAATGTACTCGGCTTCAGCTGTAGAAAGAGAAATACAATTTTGCTTTTTGCTGTACCAAGAAATTAGATTATTACCCAGAAAAAACATCCTCCAGTAGTACTCTTCCTATCTACTACATCCCCAGCCCAATCCGAATCAGTGTGATAATTCCAGTGCCATTGACATCTCCAAAAATCCAGTCCAGCACTCTCGAATCAAACACATTGACATAAGGTACCACTTTATTCGAGACCTAGTTGAGAGGAAGATTGTTAGCCTTGAACATATTGGAACTGATAATCAGCTAGCTGACATCTTCACTAAGGAATTAGATTACGAGACCTTCTCTCGTTTGAGAAGATATCTCGGTATGTGCATTGTCTAACCAATGTTGGTTGTGATGTTGTGACACTTCTTATCAACATCAGTCACAACATCTGTATATTTTTGCATGCATTTTTCTTTTCTTTTCATACATTATACTAATGCATTGAGCTTGATTGAAAGTGCAATAAGGTCCTCTGTTGCAATAAAAATAATGACAAAAAGGACCAACCTCTTCGAAATCAGGTGATTCTGGAACTTGCCCGCAGAAACTGGTTTTCTCCCAGGTCCAAAAATAAAAGGTGTTTAACAGCAATTGCTGAAGATTAAAAGATTTAAATCCCTTCAAGGATGAAGAAAATCTGGACTCAAAATGCTCCAATCTTTAAAAATCACCTTCTTGAGAGATTTTGACGTAGTCATTAACTTGGGTTAAGGGGTAAGTTTCCATTGATTTCACCTAAGGCAATGTTGGTTTCTAATGTTGTTAGTAATAAAAGGCAACATTTGATCAAAACGCTGAAATCATTATGTGTTCTGTTTTAACCTTTTAGGTCATGATTTTTAGGCATCCCATAGGACATTCATACTTTGTGAAGATGTCGTCTTACTGTGCGTTGTGTTTCTTGTGTTTTTGTCTTACTTGAAATCTCTTAATTTTGTTTTGAATTGAGCTAACCAAGTGTTTTAGTGGAGTTATAATCGGACGGCTGGACAGGTAATAATGAGGTGAATTTGGTGAGTGAAATATAACATTACACAAGATAGGTAAAACTGTGCTGATGGTTCACAAAATTCAGCTTTGTATTTTTTGGCCTATTTTGTAGATTAAGTCATTCAATTTTGTTTTATAAAAAAAGGAGGAATAATAAGTAAAGTGAGTTAGGCGGTTTATGTGATACCTATTTTGAGGAAGAGTCGTACTTTAAACAAAAAAAAGGAATTTAAAAATCGTATTTTTCCTAAAATCGGCCGGTGAGATTTTTAGGGATTTTTCCTTTTATTTTTACTCCTTCTCTCACCTCTTTCAACGGTCATTTTTTGGGGGTTTAAAGGGCTGATTTCTTTTACCGTTTGATCACGATTCCCAAACTCCTCTTCAATTAAAACTCTCAGACTCCTTACCTCTCTCAAATTCTATCGATTTTCTGCTCTTTGTCTTTGTTGCTGTGTAATTTTTGCAGGATGTCTAGCTCTCCACCGCCGACAGTACCTGAATTGCCAGAGGAGGTTCGCCGCTCCGGCTACCAGATACCGTTGCCATATCCAAAGATAGGCGGCCTGGATATCCGTGAAGAGATTGGTGGTGGTAGCTCTTCTAGCCCACCGCTATCAACATCGCCGCCTGTTTTGCATGCACCAGATTCTCTCGCCGCCGTACTTATTCCTTCGCCGATTGATGCTACGCCGGTCATTCAGGTGTTCCCTGGACAGCCCGGCAACGAGATTGATGTCGATAACCCCCCCGACTTAGCTTTTGTGGCGGAGACTTTTGGCCGCGTAGGGAATCCTACCTTAAAGCGGTCCAGGCGTCTGCGCAACATACCGCCCGACGTCGTGCCGCCCACGGTCCCGAAGAGTAAGGCAGGTCCACGCCGCCACGTGCTGATTGAACACATCAATCTCCAGGAAGATGTTGTCGTGGAGTCTGATCCCGATGATCATGATTTTGTGCCGTCTGCTCCGGTTGCCGGAATTGAGCCACCATCTGCTTCTGCTCCCAGTCTGCCGGAGAAGAAGAGGTTTACTCGCCGGAAGCAGCTCGTACGAAAAGTCGACAGGAGACCCGGCCAGAAAAAGGACAGTGTTTCTCCGAGCAGGACGAATGTCAAGATCTCTCCCAAGTCATCTGCTACTGAGTACTCTTCGCCTCCATACACTGTGCTGGACTTTATTACCGGCGAAGTTACTAGTTCCGCCAAGTCGCCTGCTGCTGAGGTTCCCCCGCCGTCTCCGACTCCTGCTGCTTCGCCTGAGTTTGAAACAGGCCTTTTTGAACATTCTCCTGGTTCTTCTATGAATTTGCCCTTAAGGGATGTTCTTGCTGCTTTGAAGAAGGACAAGAAGAAGAAAAAGGCAGTTGCACAGGACGATGGTGTTAGCCATGTTGTTAGTCCCTTACCAACATTGAGTCGCTCACAGTCTGTCTCGTCCGCCCGCGCTGCGCCTGTTCCTGTTCCATCGCATTCCCCCGCGCAGTCCTCCTCGGCTACTTGTGATCATTCCCAATCCTCCGCTGGCACTGATATTCCTAGTCCAGAAATTGAGGACATGGAGCCCTTTTTCGAAAAGTTTTTAACTGCTGAAGCTGCTGAGTTGTTTGATGTTTATCAAACTCGACATATGATCGCTGAGAGAAAAGTGCCGGTTGACTTGTTTGAGCGCCACAATCTGATAGCCTACCTTCGTTTCCATGGTATGTATTCCACAGTCTCTACCGCCATTCCATTTGTTAGGGATATCATTCTTGAGTTCTATGCCAATATGCGGCCATCAATTGTCGATTTAAATTCCGTGAACTATGGGAAGGTTTTTCTTAGAGGCCAAGTATTTGCCTTTACCCCTGACCTTATTGATGATTTGTTTGGCACCACTACGCACCGGGGTAATTTTTCTGTGGATGATATGGATGAGGTTGTGTCTTTTTTGTCGGGTGGGATGGTTCATTCTTGTTTTGAACAATTGCCGAGCACTAGGCTCTCGTCCTTGTACTCCATTATGCATAAGGTGGCTCTTTGCAACTGGGTCCAGGAATACTACAGTTGTTACTCGGCCACAGGCTCAGTTTTTGTTCAAGTTTGGGAAGGGAGTTCGGTTTAGTTTTGGCCACCATGTTTTTGATATCGTGACTAAGTTTGCCACATCTACGTCGGCTGCCTCGCTGTGTTTTCCTTCTCTTATTTTCAGGCTGTTGACGAGCCAAGGTCTGACGCTTCACCCAGATGATGTGCTCACGGGTGATGCTGATTGGTTCGCTTTTAGAGGCCAACACACTACTGGTGCAAGGGTGCTCGATTTGCCTTGGCAAGCTCCTGCTCCTGCCGATGTTGCTAGTGATGTTGAGACGGAACATGGTTCGCATTTCTGCGCAACTCCTGCGTGCGCATGTTGCTTCCATAGATTTGAACATTTCTAAATTGCAGGCACTTCGTTGCTCGTTGTTGGAGGCCCTTTCCCTTTCTGGTCAAAAAGGGGGAGAGAGTGACGCGAACGTAGGGGGAGACAGTGTTGCTGGAGAGGAGGGTGCTGCTGGAGAAGAGGATGCTGATGTTGCCGAAACTGAGACTACTGCTGATGCTGATGTTGTTGCCGCCGAAACCTTGGCGAGCCTTGCTCAAGAGAAGAGGCGTAAACGAATACGGGCGCGCAACAAGGCTTTGAAAAAAATGATGAAACTGAGGGAGAAGAAGAAGAGGAAGAAGGATGGTGAAGGAACTTCGACATCTCCTCGACGGTCGAAGAGGATTCGAAATCATTGAGTTCCTTTACTTTGTTTGATTTGAGAAAACTGTTTTGTTTGAACAATACTGGTTTGTAATGTTGGTTTGCATGTTAACAACATTGGGTGTTTTATTTAGGGGGAGTTTTCTAGTTTAGGGGGAGTTAGTATTTTCATTTGTGTTTGCGTCTTAGTGTTTTATCCAGAAAGGCAAAAGGGGGAGATTGTTGAGAAATTTATTCTTGACAATAATTCCTATTTTGTTATTTGCCTTTATTGGGTACAAAATAAATTAGGGAACTAGATTTAGGACAATTTTATGTTTCCTAGTTTATGCACAAGACTTTAATTATTCTTAAATTGTGTTTAGGATTTGTTTTTAGGATTTTACCAAGTTTAGGATTCTTAGTTGTCTATTTAAGACACAAGTACTCCTACACTTGGTTCACGTTTTCATAGAGACTCTTTACGCACGGGATTTCTTGGAGGATAATCGACGCAAGAAGACGCACAAGAAAGGAAGAAGAACACGGTGAAGAAAACTACTTGGAGCCAACGTTCGTGAGTAACAAGATCTTGGAAGTTGCGTGACCAACCGAAGAGATCTTGTCATTCCGGCAACAAGTATTTAGTATCAAGTTTCTTGATATTTAGTTTTCATATATTACTTTATAATTGTGTATTGAACGTGAATTGATAGTAATATAGTTTACGGGTTTGTACACCCAAGTTCACAAGTATTTACTTGTGAACTGAATTTGTTTAATCGTGTTCTCTATTTTTATTTTCCGCTGCACATTTATATTCTGTTATAATCGATGCTGATAATCTGATGTTGATAACATTGATTAACAATATCGTGAAATCTGAGAATTATTCTTATATCCATACACCTTCTAATTTAACAGGCCAATAGGACTAGGACCGGGCTTTTGTTTTCTTGTTTATTACAAACGTCCTCATTTTTATCTATGTTATTATTGATTTTTGGTGTCTTGTTATTTAGGTGTTGTTACATACTAAAATTTATAAGTACATAACTTTAAACTTACAAATATTTCCTTGAGGTTTTTATTTTACCTTTTTTTTTTCCAACCACAATTCCAAGTTTTGAACTTTTTCCAACAGTTTATTCTTTTATTTGCAACAATATAATAACAAGGCAAGCAGAAGAAAGACGATAATAATACTGCATAATGTATTCAGCTGCAACATTTCAGAAAAAAAGAAACTCTTATTATTAGTAATCAATAAGCAGCACTTTCATTGTTTCATTACCAAATAGGTAACATAATGACATAAGTATAATCCACGATACACAGCTATCACCCCTCAACATCTCTCACTCACACACAACTCAAAATTCTTTGTCTCCAGAGGCAAACAAACCAAGAAGGTTCAAAGTCCATCTGAAAATCAAAACTCGAACACTATTTATCATGTATATAATTTTTCAATGACAAATAGACGAGCAGCAATCAGTTTCCAGCTCCATCCACCATTCGATTCTCAGAAACCACCTGCAGAGCTGTTCTCGGCATCTCAGCCTGTTCGTCAAAACAACACAAAAAAATTCATTAAGTCACTTTCACACACACAAAAAAAAGAATATATGAAGAAAATAGAAAATTACACACACTACTCACATCATTGCCATCCGCAGTCTTGCTCGACTTTTTAGTAATCTCTAGTTTCTCCTTGAGCATCTTCGTGAGCTGTCTCACACTCAAATCACCCAGATCAACATTCTTGACACTCTTTTCAGCCATCTTCGCATCTTTCATAATGACCAAATTACCCCCAATGTTCTCTTTGTTATCCGAAAAACAAACCGTGCTGCTTTTCGTCGTTGGAATCTGCTCGGAGAAATCAACAGCCTTTTCAATATCTTCAGGTTCAAGAATTTCTATTTCGGTAGGCTCGTTTTCAATAACATCCATGTCCGATGTTGGAATCTGCTCAGAGATTTCAGTCGGCTCGTTTTCCAATCCTTCAAAGCCGCTCGGAAGGGTGTTTTCAATAACATCCATGTCAGCACATGGTTCATCATCTTTTTCACTTTCTTCAATCTGAAGAGTTTCTATTTCGGTCGGCTCGTTTTCCAATCCTTCAAAGCCGCTCGGAAGGGTCGTTTCAATAACATCCATGTCAACATTTGGTTCATCGGCCTTTTCACTTTCTACATTCTGAAGAGTATCTATTTCGATCGGCTCAGTTTCTAATGGCACTGGATCAGCAGCAGCTTTGTCGCTTTCTTTAGCCTCGTCTTCATTGAGCTGCTGCTCAGGAATATCAAAATGGTCGATAAAATCCGAATCAGCTTCTTGGGTGAGAGCTTGCTGTAATGTGAGCTCTGTGAGTTTGCCCAAGGTCACATTTAAATCAGTAACATCTTTCGAACCTCCATCGACTATGTCGCTGCTAAGCTCTTCTTTAATCTCGTCGTGAGAACCAATGTTGTCAAAATAGAACTCATCCACTACAAAATTATCTGAAACCCACAAAACAAGAAAAAGCCTCAACAAAACTAAACACTAATAATTATTAATTATTTTTAATAAACACCCATCATGATTTTTTTTACCTCCACTGTCAATAATAACACTTTCAACAAATTCAGTAGCAGCAGCCTCATCTTCAGTTGTTTCACCTTCTTCAAATCCAAGTTCTTCAGAGCTTTTCTCAACTGTAATTTCAATTTCAGACCCTACAAGGCAATCATTATATAATAAGTACTACAAGACAGTAAAAACAGATCATTCAGCTGATAAATTACAAACACAGGTTAATGAAACACAAACCATCATTTTGTTGAACTTCATTGCTGTCATTCAGTTGCATTTCTTCATTATCACACATCTCCTCTTCAGCATAGCTTCCCATTTTGATTTCTTCACCAATTATTGATGTATCATGTTTCTGTTCTGAAACAACTTCAAATTCATCTTGAACAATTGATGTGTCCTGCTTTTGGTCTGACACAACTTCAAATTCATCTTCACCAATCGAAACAACCTCGAATTCTTCTTTATTCTCAGTTTTCTCCTCCACAGTTGTAATTGCATCACCATCTGGAAAATCAACCCATACAGAATTAAATATAGTGAATTTAATTTAAGTCTTGAAATCAAAAACACAAAATAATAAAAATAGAAGACAAATATACCAGTAATTCCTGATAGTTCATTAAAATTGTCCACACCATCTTTCAAATCCATCTTCTCCTCATTTTCACCATCCTTAGAAACCTCGTTCGAAATCTCCACACTGCTCTTCTCAGCCAACCTCGTCGATCGCCTTGTGCTATACGCTCTCGTAACCGTACTCTCCTCCGCTTTTTTCCTTCGGCTAGTAACACCTGCCGCAGGGGTCGTCAAAAAGTCCTTTTTGCCCTCATCGGCACATTCCTTCAGCTGAGAATCCATGTTCAGACGAGCCGAGGCCATCGTCACCTTCTTCCTGTTAGTCTGCGGCACCATTGCTGGAGTTTCGATTGCATCGGCATCTTTGACTTGGGTCTTACGAGCTGTGCGACGAGTCCTGGTCATTGGGTTCACACTTTCGGGGGCCGGTTTTGGAATATTCGTGCGGCGTGTGCTCCTGCCAGCTGTTGGTGGCACGAATGGAGATGTTACCTCTGGCGTCTCAAGTGAATCAATTGAAGATTGTGTGGTTCCAGATTGGGATTGCTGCATAAACTCCTCAATCCCTTCAACCTGTCAATCACAAATTTTTTATCCCTTTCAAATTCAATTCAATTTTTAAAAAAAATAGATCTGAACATAAAATCCCCAAATCAACCACTTTGACCACGAGTAAAACCTAAATATCAGGAATTCAAAGTATCTGGGAGAAAAAAAAAACCTAATGAATCAAATACATTTTACAGATCGAACAAAATTAGAAAATCGCCAAAAAAATAAAAAACTTTAAAATTAATAATGAAATAACAGACTTACGAGCTTGAGAGCTTTGAGAGCGTCAGCCATGGCAACATTTGTGATGTTTGCTGGGATTTTGTTCTTCTTGCAGAGAGCTTGCAAATCTCTCCTAGCTAGGGTGTGGAAATCCATAGGTTCAGATAAAATTGGGGATTTACGGCTCCTTTTTTTTTTTTAAACTTGTGATTGTAGCTGAGAAATGGATTGATGAGCGGCAATGAGTGAAGGGATTATTTATAGAGTTGAGATTGCGGGGAAGAAGGGTAGCTGGAAAGAAAAACCCTTGGGAAATATGACCGTTGGAGGTTTTGAAATTTGAATTTTTATGGTCAGAGCTGTGTATTGAAAATTCCTTAATAAAATAAGGCGTGTATGGAAAATATTTTATGTGTATCAAATATTTATTACATTAATCCCTTCCCACATTAATCTTTATTACCTTGTTTAATTTTATTTTTATTCAAACTTTTACATCTGAACTCAATTATTTATTACTATTAATTTTAGTTAGACCTCTTCCCACACTCTCTCAATAAATACAAATAATACAACAAAAATTATTAGATTAACAATTTTAATACCCTTCTTACAAATAAATCCAAATATACTTCGAAGCGTTGCTGTCTTGGTTTTAGGAGCGTTGTCTCAACCATAGGGTGAAGCCCAATTTTTATTTTAGTGTAAGGAAAATAATTTTTATTATAAATATAACATTCATTTGTTTTAATCATACATAATTTTCGATTAATTCATGAGTTAATCTTTTATAAATAAAACTATCTCATAATTTTCTCATAAATATAAAAGGAAATTCTAAATAACTATATAAATAGGCAAAAAAATGAAAACTAAAATAATAAATGTTATAATATAATACTAAATAATCTCAAATTTTGAAATCAAAATAATAATAAATTATTGTTTAAATTTATATAATTAGTTACTCCCTTCATCACATTCTATTTGTCGCAATTGACCATTTTACTCAGATTAAGAAAGATGATTGATGAGAATTATAGGTATCAAATGACCATAATATCATTTTGTTAAAATAATTAAAAGTGTGAAATAATAAAAGTAAGTGTAAAAGCGGTAAAGTAACCTTGAATTCTTATTGGGAAAGTAAAAAGTAACAATGATTCTCTATTGAAAATGTAAATGCGACAGAGATAAAACATGAGAAATCTCTTTTCAAATTGTGATAGATAGAACGAGACGGATGGAGTAATAAATTTAAAAATTAAAATAAACTCAAAAATAGTATATTAAGAAATAATAAAGCAAGTTAAATAAATAGTTAATCGTGAATAATTACTTAATATATTTAAAAATAAAAAATATGATATAAATATTATAAAATATATTTTTATAGTTTCAAATAATATAAATAAGTTACGAGAACTTATAATATAAAGGACTTACAATATAACTATAATATTTACTTAAAAATTACTAACAAATGTAATCTAAACATACCAATAAATATCATTTGACAATGGATACCCACATCTCAGGTTCAATAGTGGACAACTGGAACGATATGTTAAAATGATAATGATATTAGTTCGAAACATTGGAAGTATATTAATATTATGATTTAATATCACAAATAATATTTTTATTTTTGAAATATATTTATTGGTATGTGTCAGTTTGTTATGACACAAGTTAGTGCATACGTTCACATAGCTTTTTGTCTCACGACCCGACGYGTTCAAGAGGGAGATCGACCTGACATAGAACCAAATAATAACTTGAGATCAAAATGGATAAATATCAGTGAAAGCTAAAGATTGTTCCTTTTTATTTTTCATAATTCCGCTTAACCGTAAGATTTTGAAAAGTGCAAGAGACGTTTTACCTTAATATGATTGTTTCCATAATTCGCAACTGCAAGCGGGACAATCTCTCTGCTAAGACCTGCTGATATATATTTGCTCTCTTTATAAAGGAGTCCCCTATAGGGTGTATGGTGAAATCTACTTCCTCAGCTTAACTAGCTAAGCTATCATAAACCTCATCACAACTATTTGAATCGATATCAATCTGGAGAAAGGGGCTTGAGGTCCCATAGCAAGCACCCGCACTAGGCGCCTAAGGGTCACATCGATCTCTCATTCATCTTGGGATTAACAGACTAGGTCGTCGATGGTCAACATAAGACTTCTCAAGATTGAAACGGAGAGTTGTATCCCGAAAATGAATCTATTGATTCTCTCCCAATGGATTGGACTATAGGTGCGATAATTTACTTCGAACGCAAGGTTTCTTGTTCAAGTCTAGGATGGCCCAGCTTCCTTGAACTTCCGGCACTGGGCAGACGTCAGCCACCATATATGGTCTTACGACTTTGCGAAGACCTGTGCTCGCCCTAATTAATAAGATAGAGAGGAAAGTTTGGAATAGATAGGAATGACTCATCAGGACGGACGAAAGGGCTTGTTGCTGGTTCGTCCCCTATCTAATTGAATTGATTTACAACGCCTATTTTCAAGCTAATGCCTTCTTCCTTCATTCATTTTCTTTCATTTAGTTGTGGTAGCTTCTGTGCAGCAAGATAGGGCGAAGTCCATGAATCTAAGAAATAGTGAGAATTCTTGATCTCTCTCAATTCGAAAATCCAGGATTTGAATGAATGTTCTCGACATTCATATTATTTTTGAATTACGCATGTTCTATATATTTTTATTTTTATTTTTCTAACTATCACGCAACTTTAAAAAGTGTGGTTTTATATTTTATGTGTAACTTACGAGTTGACTTTAAGTCAAACATCTATAGTAAAAGAATAGAAATGGTTGAAAATTATTTTTTACAATGAAAACCATACCTTTCATGTCAATAAATATATAATCAAGTTCATGATTAGCTTCTCAAAAATCCGCATAACACGTCGATTTTAAACTAGTAAAATAATAACATGGGGAAAAAATAGATTAACAGTGCTAATATTATCCGAAAAAAAAACATAAGGAAGCGATAATTGCTCAACTATTTCTTTTTTCATTTTTATATAGTCCAAAAAATTATTATATAACTTAGAGTGTCAAATTAGATTTAAAACTGTGTTGTCATTTTATTGTTTAGGTTTGATTGATGAGTAAGTTCTTGTTCAATTAGAAATGTGAATACTCTTTGTCAAGATTAGATCATTTATCATGCCAAAACTTATAAATAAGACATTATAATACAAAAATAAATATATTATAATACAAATATAATATATTTTAGTACTAGATTTACAAAAAATCAATACATTTGACAATAAAATTCAATAAATCACAGTACAAAAACTAATACATCATAATATCGAGTTAGCTGATCTGACGGATCATGACCAATTAATCTGATTTGACACAAGTGTTTGCATAATTTAGATTGTTGGATATAAATTTTGAAACTTGGAAAAGACATGAATATATTTTTTATTTAGGAAAAAATCTCCGAAGTAGCAAATTTTTTTTTTTTAATTTCCTAAGAGTTTCTTATTACTTATTCCATCGTTACTAATTAATTGACGTTCTGAACTTTTATTAATATATTGACTACTCTATTTTCAAGTAAATCTTATCAATATCATATTAAAATTCTCTTTCTAACAATATTCTCTTTTTATCTCTCTCATTCACGTTTTTTCTATCATTTCCACCTAAATTATCTCTCTCATATTGCAGCAAAAAATAAATTATATATTTTTTTCTGCGTAAGATACTAAATTTGTTCATGCAAATATATAATATATATGAATCAATGCATGTGAATATGTGATATAAAATATTAAATTTATAGACACTGATAATTCTATTAAAATGTCGTGCATCTAACTTGTAGTATATGTAATATTATTTTAATTTCTTTTTTTCTGCGTAAGATACTAATTTGTTCGTGCAAATATATAATATATATGTATCAATGCATTATATTTGAATTAGATAAAAAGATTTAAATATAAATGTAAAATATACAACACCCGCGTGTTACATGTGAATATATGATATAAAATATTAAATTTTATAAGATACTGATAATTCTATTGAAAAAATATCGTGCATCTAACTTGTAGTATATGTAATATTATTTTAATTTCTTTTTTTTTCTGCGTAAGATACTAATTTGTTCGTGCAGATATATAATATATATGTATCAATGAATTATACTTGAATTAGATAAAAAGATTTAGAATATATTTAATATTTATTTTTCTAGGCATAATAATTTATTATTAGTATTAGTATTAGTATTACGTTATCTTTTTTGTTTCACTTTTTTTTTTTTTGTTTGGTGTAACAATAGTTTTTCATATATAATTTTAATATTATTTTCAATTTATTATATTGGGATTAGATAAAAAAAACTTTAAGTTTATATTTTTATATTTATTTTCTTTTTTAATAACTTTATATAACTCATATTTTTCTTATATCAATATTTAGAATTATAATAAAATTATTTCGATTTTTATTGTAAATAAAAATTAATTCAGCTTATATTTTTTTTCTAATTAGATATATATTTTTTATATTTTTATATTAGAAGAATAAAAGTAAGATATTGAATTGGACAAAATATATTAAAGAAAGTATTATAGTAGGTAAGATGTAATAAAAGAAAATTATTGAATTAGGCAAAATATAATATTAGGAAAGTATTAAAGTATGTAAATATATAAAAAGGAAAAATACTAAATTAAGTTAATATTAGGCTCGGATGACACCGAAGCACCAATTTTTTTCCAAAGCTAACGAAGCATGGGAAGCAGACACATAGGATAAGAGGATTTTGCATTAATATATAGGGGATATATATATATATATATATATATATATATATATATATATATATAATTTATTTTTGCTGCAATATGAGAGAGATAATTTAGGTGGAAA
>BMAC01000731.1:353306-377592 GCA_014905375.1 Phtheirospermum japonicum | reverse complement strand
TTTTTTTTAATTTTTCTTGTTTCATTATGTTTAGTATTTTTATTATTTTCAATCATGTCTATATTAGTAAGTCAACCTCCAATCATTCTACTTTAATTAGGTTGTTTTACCAAAAATTAATTTAAAATCAGCTATCAATTATCAACATCATCTATCAACCCACCGGTTCATTCAACTATCAACTCATTAAATAAGTTCAACCAATCAGGCCTTAAGTCTTGTTTGGTTGAATGAATTGTTGAAAAGTTTGAAATTATTTCAAATGCTTTCCATTAGAAGAGTTTCAAATAAACTCATGGAACTTCTTGTTTTTATTTCTCTTTTAACTTTTTTTTTAGTGTAATTGTGGCGGCAATGCCCCTTAATTAATAAAAGAAGAAACAAGAGTGTGATACACACTGATCAAATAGGACATAATGCAAATAAAGACGAGAAGAAAAAATAAGAAAAAAGTTATAATAATAAGCGGTAATTATTTCTTGCCCCCCAAACTATTAAGTTTTTCACTGTTACCACACAAACTTTTATTTATGACAAACCGTCATACGAATTATGTGCTATTTGCAGTTTACCCCCTAAATCAGGATTATTGTGGTTTTGTGTCTAAAACCAGATGGCGTGTCGATTTTGGGTGCAGAATTATAGGGCAAATTGCAAATCGCACATAGTTCGTATGACCGTTTGTCCCAAAAAAATAATTTATTTGGTAAACTGTGAAAATGGTCATAGTGTGGAGGACAAAAAGTTTCTTTCCCTGCTAATAAATAAAGACTCCTAGAATAATTTTTTTAAAATAATAAAAATATATGAAAAATGATAAGAACAACAATTATAATAAGAAGATTTCTTACGTCGTAGAACAATATTACTGTAAAATGTGGAATAATATGTTAATTTATAAATCAAATATTTATTAAAATATAATAGGATAAAAATATTTTTTTTCTTCAATAAGTTAGGAATTTATTAGAAAGTTCTACGATTTATAATTTCTTTTTTCTAATAGAAGCTTATTAGGTTTAATAAGCTATCATACGCTTATTCAAAATTTAGACTATCTAAAAGAACTTATTGATAAGGAATAAGCTATAATATTTTTCAAAAAGATCAACCATACAAGGTCTCATTTGAGTATAGATAAGCTTTTCAAGTAAATTATAAAGTAGGTTATTATGCTTGTCAAATATACACTTCATCGTTAATTTCTGGACGTTTGATTTGGCATAATTTGTATAATAAATCACATACAACCCAAGTTCCTAGTGCCACTTAGGAAAGTATTAATTCCCATATAATCATCATTGGTTTCTTCCGATTTAGATTAAATATATACCATTGAATCACATATTAAAACCTAAAATGTCTGGAATTAAAAAAAACAAAACAAACTAGTATATATCTTTCTAAATAACAATTTTATTTCCATTCATAAAATTACAAACCCTCATTTTGGGGTCTTCTTCATTTGAGAGGTGGGCGAGGTCGAAAATTCCACACATCACCACCGCGTGGAGATGCGATGGCGAGTAGCGGCCGCGCTGGTCCTCGGCCTGGTCTGGTTCAAGCGGACCACCCTTTTTTTGGGGTTATGGGCTCGAGCTCGTGAATTATTTTTTTTTTAATTTTTTGTTTGTTTTTTTGAGTTGATTTGGGCTTTCGTATTTGATTTCTAAACAAGAGTTTCTAACTTTCAGATTCAGTCAATAATTAATTTTTATGGTGGTTTGTATTTGAGTAGATGTTATTAGTCGGTTTGTAACTGGTTGTATTTTATTTTATTTTTGCTTCAAATGATTGTTGTTGTTAGATAAATACTTTGCAGAATAGAATGAAGTGGGAATGAAAGTGGATCTAGTACATATTGAATTTGCAATTGTGTTTTTTCAATTTTTACTTTCGTTTATATTTCTTTCCTTTTGTTTATCAAAAGTTGTTTTGTTCTTTGCATTAGTAGTTGATGGGGTTTGCTAGAGTTCAGTATTCGAAAAGAAAGAAGTGACATGAAATCTTGACCATACAAGAATATTGGTATGGAATTTTGTAAATATTAGTACGGGTTTTGTAAAGTAATATGTAATTTTCCAACTTTTTCTAAATAGTAAACAATTAGTTTAACACCAGCATATTATGCGGGATTTGAAAAAAATTAATATTTATTAAAAATACTAAAAGAATAATATCGAAAATGGTACATACAAATTATAAGATTATTTATTCTATTTACTGAAAGATTATTTTTCACAATAAATAATTCTTACACACAAATCAAAATATTATTTGTTCCAATTATAGTAAGAATGGTTTTCACAATAAAGAAATCTCAAATTTTTTGTTTTGTTTTGTTTTGTTTTTTATAGTGAGTCACGAAATTAGTTGTAAAGTATATCAAAATACCCTAAACTTGAATCGTACATACAATTTGTAATATATATAGTATTATTTTATTATTACTATCTATTTCTTTTTACTTTTATTCGCAAGACACTAAATTGTTCGTATAGATATATAATGTGTGTATCAATGCATTATATTGGGATTAGATAAATGGATTTAGAATATATATTTATTTCCCAAGCACAATAATTTATTTTATTACTTATTTTATCTTTTTTGTTTCTCTTTTTTTTTAATACTAGAAGAATAATATTAAAAATGATATATACAAATCATAACATTATTTGTTTTATTTACTGGAAGATTATATTTACAATAAATAATTCTTACACACAAATCAGAACAATATTTGTTCTAATTATAGTAAGACTGGTTTTCACAATAAAGAAATCTGAAATTCCTTTTACCATGAGTCACAAAATTAGTTGTAAAGCATATCAAAATACCCTAAACTTGACAGAGAAACCCGCAGAAAATTGAGTTTGAAAAAATATAAAATATACAACACCCGTGTGTCACGTGTGGTTATGTAATATAAAAAATTAAAATCTATAAGGTACTGATAATTCTATTGAAAAAATAAGGTACATCTAACTTGTAATATATGTAATTTTATTATTATTATTTGTATCTTTTTTTTTTCTGCGCAAGACACAAATTCTTCGTATATATATATATATATAATGTGTGTATCAATGCATTATATTTGGATTAGATAAAGTGATTTAGAATATATATTTACTTTCCTAGGTGTAAAAAATTATTTTATTATTTATTTTATCTTTTTTATTTCCCTTTTTTTTTGCGTAACAATATTTTTCATATATATTTTAATGTTATTTTCAATTCATTATATTAGAATTAGATAAAGAAATTTAAGTTTATATTTTCTATATTTATTTTCTTTTTGTAATAGTTTTATATAACTCGTAGTTTTTAAGAATAAAATTTAAGATTCTAATAAAATTATTTCAATTTTATTATAAATAAAAATTAATTCAACTTATACTTATATTTTTATATTAGAAAGTAAGATATTGAATTAGTCAAAATCTGTTAAAGAAAACATTAAATTAGGTAACTTGTAATAGAAGGAAAATATTGAATTAGGCAAAAATATAATAATGGGAACATATTAAATTAGGTAATATATAATAAAAATAAATTATTAAATTAGGTAAATATTAGGTTCGGATGATACCGAAGCACCAGAATTTTTTCCAAACCTAACAAAGTATGAGAATAAGACATATAAGATATGAGGATTTTGCATTAATATATAGGGTAGATTTCCTAGATTTTGTAATTTCTCAGAGATTTTACAAAGTAGTATAATTTTTTAAGTGTGATGAATTTCCCAGATTATGCTGGTATTATTTAATTTCTCAAGTTTTGCAAAAGAGTATACAATTTCTCATATTTACCCAAGTAATATGTAAATTTTCAAAATCTACATCCTTAAACTTTTAGTAGTAAACCGACTAGTATGATATCAATAATTAGTACTTGGGAGATCCTTTAATACAATCTTACTATACACCTCATTTCTAATATATAGTATGAATTTACATGATGTAACCAAAATGTAATATAAAATTTGACCAACGTACACTTCATACACCCTAAAGTTCATAGGACGAAAAGAGCGTAATAAGCTTTTGATATTCAGCAACCCCATAATGGATAGCGGAGATGGAATAGCGGTTGGGAGTCAAACTCTAATCTTCTCATCCTAAGGCCTAAAATTAGACCAATGGAATTCTGTCTGCTAGATTTATAATAAAAAGTACTTCTGAATTGATCTCATCTTTTAAGAATTTTCATTTTTCTTTCTTGATTAAGCAGACTGACGCTCAGGACCTTAGTTGTGTTGGTTAGACGGCAGGTGATAGTGACGCATACATTATGCAATCTTACGATACACTATTAAATACGACAATATAGTATGGAATTTTAGTAAGAATATATTGATACTTTTATATAGTATTTTGGATTAAATGGGAACTTAATATATCAATGGGCTATTTGAGATAGATTTTACTAATGATTGATTTGAAAACTACCCTTTAAAAATGTGAGAACACATTAGTTACTATCACTTGCAATACGTAAATTCTTAGAGCATCTCCAATGCAATAATGTTGAAAGTGAAAAAATTGACACATGGCATAAAAATGATTATGTGGCACATTAAATGCTTGACATTGTCAAGAGCAATGTCAAATTCTAGACATTACTCTTTACAATGTCTACATTTAATTTTAAATATATCATCCGATCATGTTATTTCTCTTTCTTTATTTTTTCTAAAAATAAAAAAATAAATTATCACATATAATATTAACATTGATGCATTGAAGAACTTTTTTATAAAATGTCAATATCATTTGCCACATAGGTTCAATTAACACTATTGCATTGGAGATGCTCTTAGATTTTAACAAAACAAGTTGTAATTCACTGAACAATAAAAGCATGTTCATCACGCTTACCAAATAATGTAAATGATCAAACATTGTATGTTTTACTAAAACTCTTGCCAACTCAAATTTATGTCCTTTACGAAGTATTTTTGACTATCCTTTAGAATAGGGCTTTATTTGGCAATCAGCGGATAGTGGATAGCTGATTGCATTAATTGTTAGCTGATAGCTGATTGTATTAGCTGATCTGATCAGTTGATTATATTAGCAGTTTGTATAAAAGTGTTTAGTAAATATTTGAGAGCTGATAGCTGTTTGATCGTGTAAAATGACCAAAAAGTTGTATTAGCAGTTTGTATAAAAGTGTTTGGTATATATTTGAGAGCTGATAGCTGTTTGATCGTGTAAAATGATCAAAAAGGGGCAATTGCACAATTTATTGTTGAGTATTTCTTTTATCAATAACAAGATTTATAATATATTGAATAATTAAAGTAATTTTTACAGAACAATAATCATTATTTAAAAATTATTATTTATAAAAAAATTGAGTTGTAAAATTTTTAATATTAATATATTAAATTTAATTTAGATTATTACTACTATTTAATTGTAATAGTTTTTATATGTAAATTAAAAAAAATTGTTTATTTGAGGATAAAATTGTCATTTCAATTCATCTTCAAAACCTCTCTTCTTCAAATTAGCTTTTTGGACCCAAAAAATTAATTGTAACCTTTGTTTACCAAACATACCAATTAGAGAATTTGACTGGTCGATCCTATCAATTGAGTCAAATCCTCTAATTTTGGCTCAACATCTCTTTACCAAACGAGGCTTAGATATTTCCCATAAGATTGAGCCAATATATATATATATATATACACACACACATACATATTTATTTATAGGGGCGGATCTACACTATCCCATGAGGGGGCCACGGCCTCTCCAAAAGATTTCAAAAAAAGAAAAAAGAAAATACTATATAGAATTTTATTTATATATTTAATAGTCTCCCTTGTTGTATAATTAGCCATATTGGTGTGGTGGTTTGAGGACTCATTTTCATGTCAAAAAATGCGCAGGTTCGACTTCTACTTAGTGTACCCCACCAACCCTTTTTCCCTCTTGTATTTACTTTTTTACTTCTTTTAATCTTTATTTTTGTCCCCTTTCCTTATTTCTATTTAATTTTTATTTTTTTTATTCTCTCTCACCAATTAAAAGCAATAAAAGTTATAAACACATTTCGTTCCTTTTTCACATTCTTTCTTATTAGTCTCACTAATAATCAACAACAGTGTATAAGTAAAACTTTTTTTCTTTGCTCTCAAACGAGTCCACTCTTACTGTTTATCACGATTATTTTTATTTGTTAGTACGTGACCTACCCACACTTAAAAACCTGAATCCGCTCCTATACACACACACACACACAGTAATTTGTATAAATGTTGTAGGTATAATTAAATGTAAATAGTATTGGAATAATGGGTGAATTGTCTATATAAACTGTCCAGTGAAATGGAATGAAGGAATAATAGCAATGATTCACTTTATAATGCTTCCACATACATAACATTATTCTGCTTTGTATGTTTTAGTGTTCCGTAATAGCTTATAAGTTAGCAATAATTTATAATACGTTATCATCATGAACGCTCTACAATCTCATAAGTATCTCCAATGGTTCCAACGATAAGAGTTTATACATATATATTTCTTTTTATGTTAATAGACATATTTATCTTAATATCATATATCACCATAATTATAGATAAGGAGGCTTTGTTACCATCTATAATATTTGACGAGATTATAGAACAAGTTTTTTTATTACTTAGTTCGAAACACCCACTTGAAAGGTTTACCGAGTATTGTGGTGTGAATAATTTTTTTTTATTAATTCTTCTACTTAATTTTGAACACCCACTTGAGTAATTTACTGAGTATTCTAGAGTGAATATATATTTGGTAGACTTACCATCTATTTTCAAACACCCACTCGAAGTGACATGGCGTGAAAATAAATAAATTCTACTACATATATAAAAATATTCACACCCCATTATTCTCTTCTAACATCTAGTACTAGTAATAGTAATTTTCATTCTATAAATATACTCACATTTCATTCAATAATTACCTCATATTCTCTCATCTCCCTATAAATTCTCAACACTAAAGTATTTCAAAATGTTTGAACAAATCTTGATGATAATCATAATTCTTCTGGTTATCGCACTTACAATATTAATCTTCAACATAAAATATGGTACATGCAATTTCTAACTCCATGTTCTTGGTTTTTATTTTATGTTAACATTTTTGATATATATCAACATATGTTAGTTGTTATGTATGTTTACACATCTATATGCTTTAAATAAAAATCTTCTTAATATTGGAATATTAATAATGTGTGCGTTTTTTTATATGGTTATTCACAATTCAAACCTTTTGAAGTTTGAATATGAGTCACTTGACATTAATGTGAAAATTTACTTATCATGGATATTGGATGATGATATTGACCTGAATGCCAACGGTCTTGGTGATACAATAAATGAAACAAAAGAAACATCATCTGAGGATAAGACAAAGACTATGATTTTCCTTCACCACCACCTCCATGAGGATCTGAAAACTAAATACCTCACGGTCAAAGATCCTGCAAATCTTTGAAAATCATTAAAAGAAGGATATGACCGTCCAAAAATTATCATCCGCCCAAAAGCTCGACATGAGTGTATATTACTTCGATTTCAGAATTTTAAATTATCTGACGAATATAATTCAGTCATGTTTCAAACTAGTTTAAAATTAAAATTATGTGGGGATAATATTATTGATTCTGATATGCTCGATAAAATATTCTCCAAATTTTATATTTCTAATGTAATCTTGCAACAACAATACATTGAGCAAGTATTCAATTCTGAACTAATTTTGTGTCTTTTGTTGGCTGAAAAAAATAATGAGTTGTTAATAAAAAGAACATGAATCCCATCCCATTGGCTCAGCTCCATTAGCTGAAACAAATGCAACAGTTAGCTAACCATAGCATCGAGCATGGTCAAGATCACAATATGAAAAAATATGGAATCGAGAAGAAATGAAAGATATTGATGATATATTTTGCTATTCTGTAGGGCAAGAAATTGAAAATGAAAGTGAGAATCAAGAGTCAAGATCCGTATCCGAATGTCAAAAGAGGAAAGATTTGATAAAATGAAAAGAAGCCATACAAATTGAGTTAAAATCGCAAAATAAATAAAAGGCATTTGTTCATATTGTTAATATATCCGATACTATAAAACCTATTTGGTGCAAATTGGTTTTTGTTCGAAAGATGAATGAGAGATAAGAGCTTGCAAGGTATAAAGCCCATCTTGTTACACAAGGTTTTTCCCGAAGACCTATAATTGATATGAAGAAACCTATTCACCTGTTATGGATGTTATTGCATTCAAATACTTGATAGATATATCTGTTTTGAAAAATCTAGAGATACGTCTCATGGGTGTTGTAACAACTTATTATACGAATCATTGGATACTGTTATTTATATGAGAATCTCTGAAGGATTTAAAATACTTAAACAGTAATATCAAAACCCAAGGAATTGTGCGCAATTAAACTACAATAATCGTTATATGGATTAAAATAACTTGGGTGCATGTGGTATAACTGTCTAAGTGATATCTTGTTGAAAGATGGATATATAAGTAATCATTTATGCCCATGTATCTTTATTAAGAAAACAATAACTTTATTCGCCGTGATCATTGTCTATGTTGATGATTTGAATATTAACGGAACTCCTAAATAAATTCAAGATCCAGGTAATTACCTGAAGGGAAAATTCGAGGTAAAGGACCTCGGTCAAATCAAGTATTGAAAGAGACCCATTTCGTCCTTGTGAAGATAAGAAAAAAAAAACTTGGTCCTCAAGTACCATATTTGAGTGTGATTGAAACTCTTATATATCTTACTAATTGTACCGAACCAAATATAGTATTCGCCTTGTTGAATTGAATGAATAAGGAGTGAACTAAGGATCTTCGCCCTTGAACGTAGCTAGTAGCTTTATAAGTAGATCTAGAGGGCTACTAATTTTTTGGCAAGATACAGTTCAGCTCCAACATGAAGACATTGGAATGAGATTAAACGCAAATTTCATTATCTCCAAAGAATGATTGATTTGTGGTTATATTATCTCATAAACTCAAAATATGAGTTAAATAGTTTTGCAGATGCGGGTTATTTATCATATCCCAATAAGGTCAAATCACTGACCGACTATGTCTTCACGATCGACAGTACTTCAATACCCTAGCGTTCCCAAAAGCAAACAATAGTCTCCACATCTTCAAATCATACTGAGATCATTGCACTCCATGAAGCAAGTCGAGAATGTGTATGGTATAGATCTATAACCCAACACATTAAGGAAACTAATAAACTTCCAGTTAATGAAGAACTAATAATAATATTTGAAGACAACGCCGCGTGTATTGCTCAGATCAAGGAAGAGTATATTAAGAGCGACAAAATGAAACATATCCCCAAAAATTCTTTTTGTGTACTCAAGTACTCGAAAAGAACAAGAAGATCAATATTTAATATGTACGATCAAATATTAATGTGGCAGATCTATTTACAAAGGCACTCTCCACTAAAATCTTCAGGAAACACGTTCACAACATCGGGATGCGACACCTACGAGACTTATGCAAATGACTACCCTTATTAACTTAAGGGGTAGCTTACATGGTTGTACACTTCTCTTTTATCATGTTTTTATACCACGAGATTTTCCTGGTAAGGTTTTTAATGAGACAACCTAGGCACATAATTTAGATATAATTTGTGTAATTTTTTTTTTCTTTTTGCCCATTTTTTTTCCATTGAATCTTATCGGTTCAAAATTTTTAACGGCACACACTTACTCTAATTATGTCCAATGGGAAATATTATACACGGGTTATAAAATAGTGAACTACTGCACAACAATCTGTATAAATGATTTAGGTATAATTAAATCTAAATAGTATGAGATGTAGGGTGAATTGCCTATATAATCCGTCCAATGAAATACAATTGGAGGAATAACAACACTAATTGACTTTGTAATACTTCTACATATATAACATTGGAAATGACTACGGTGTCGTGAAGGCACCATGCCTCCCACCCCCCGCATTTACATCTATTGATCTATCATTATTCATAACCAACTTTTAATTTAATGGTTAAAATTAAGTAAAAAATGGTACATTCACAGCATCGTAAAAACTCCCTATAACATTATTTGTTTTGTAATAACTACAAATAAGCAACAATTTATAACATTTATGTTTTTTTATCCATTTGATTTTTGTAGTCTTGTAATTCTTTTATATTTTTTAATCTAAAGGCTTACACTCTACTCTAGCAATTTCATCGGGCCTCATTTCCTTATCCATGAGTATGAGTAGGTCAACACTCAAAAGTCCACCAAAATCGTCGGCCCAGTCAGTTGGTTTACGTATTTACCGATGTACCCCTGTAACATCACAACAATAACCTGTAAGGCTGTAACGCGCCGCCGCAAGCAAGCCAATTTCGTCAAAGGAAATTCCAACGGCTCTCTTGACGCGGACTAGCCGTTGCACTCTTTGTTGCCAAAACAACGAAAAATCACACACACACAAATCGCAGCAAAACCCTAATCTGACAATCGAATTCGTATATAAACCCCTCAATTCAATTTCCTTCTCCATCAATCAATCAATCAACCATTTAATCATCTCTCACTCTCAACATCTCTCTCTGTCTTCGCCGTTTTGATAACTCGTTTTACTGTTTCGGTGGTTTAATTTTACTAATTAATTGTTTTTGAATTGTTGTATACTAATCTTTGTTTTGCAGGCTTGTTTCCATTGATCGCATATACATACATATATTTCTTTATTTCCATTTTTTTTGTTCTGCTAACCCATGGATACAGGAATCATGAACTCATCGACATTATCAAATAAGACTAAATCGAGATGCCCACTCCAAGATCAGCTTCTTCATAGAAAAAACTCGCAGGAAAATGTATGCTATTACCATTTTTAGCCTAATAACCAAAAATGTAATTGTTTTAACAAAAAAAAAATATTTTTCAAAGTGTAATTTTCTATATTCCAGGAATAAATGAATATTTAATTGTTAAACATTTTGGGTTATCTGATTTCAGTGACAAACAAAAATGATTTTATTTATTCCAGTCTAATTATCTATATTTTCAGGAAATGGGTGAATTTTTAGTTGTCAAACAATTTAGGTTTTCTGGTTTTCCAATTGGTTTTTGACTTTAAGTACGTTATATCAGCTAAATAGTTTGAAATTATTGCGTTGATCTTTAATTAATACGTTCCATTTGCTCACTATATACAGTTGGATCGGTTCATACCAAATAGATCAGCAATGGATTTCGATTATGCTCATTACATGCTCACAGAAGGTAGAAAAGGTAAGGAAAATCCATCCGCCAGCTCATCATCCCCGTCCCGAGATGCATACCGTAAGCAGCTAGCAGAAACCTTCAACATGAACCGAACCCGAATTCTGGCATTTAAGAACAAGCCACCAACTCCAGTCGAAGCCATTCCGAATAATTTCTCATCAGCCGCTCACCAAGTCAAATCCGTCAAGCCACGCAGACACATTCCCCAGGTTTGTGCTTATTACAACGAGCAATTAGATTTTAATTTGTAATAATAATTTGAAATAAAATGTGTTTGACATGATTTCGTGATATGCAGACATCTGAGAGGACATTGGATGCTCCCGATATTATGGATGATTACTATTTGAACTTACTCGATTGGGGCAGCAGCAATGTTCTTTCGGTTGCTCTTGGGAGCACGGTTTATTTGTGGGATGCTTCGGATGGGGCCACCTCGGAACTCGTTACTATCGACGAAGAAAGTGGTCCGGTGACAAGTGTCAAGTGGGCCCCGGATGGGAGGCATATTGCTGTTGGTCTAAACAACTCTGAGGTTCAGCTATGGGACTCCACAGCTAATAGACTTGTGAGTGCCTTTTTGTTGTGCTATTATCTTGTCAATTCCCTTCCTTTTTTATTAAATAATTTATTTAGTCCTTAATTTACTGGAAAATTTAAATGTGCCCGGAGAAATTGGGGATTGAAAATTAGGGGTTTCGGCCAATTTGCAGCATGGAAGCTCTAATTTTGTACTGAAGATTTGAAAATCTCAATTTATTTTATTAATTTTTTGTTTTCACATGAAATTCACTACTATGAAACTCTCGATGAATCAAGGACCAAAATCGCAATTTACCCTATATTTCAATTGTGCTATTATCTTGTCAGTTCCATTTTTGTTATTAATAACTCTTGGATCTATATAGTCCTCGGTTTACTGGATATATAAAAATTGCCCCGAGAAATATGGGGTTTAAAATTAAAAAAAAAAAAAAGTAGGGGTTTTGGCCAATTTGCAGGCAACAATGAGTTTTTTCCCAATTCCTCGAAGTTACATGCAACACGAAAACTCGAAAAACTCAAAAAAAAATTGCACACGTGAAAATTTGAAATTTCCGGTGAATCAAGGACTAAATCCGAGAGCCTTTTAAATTTCCAGTGATTTAAAATCTTTGTCACACAACCATAGTTACAAAATCACAATTTACCTATATTTCAACTGATTAAATTTCTATTGCATATTTGGTGCATCAGCTGAGAAATTCTAAAACTGCCCGGAAAAATTGAGGGTTTTCATTATTAGCTGAAGACTCAAAAACCTCAATTTTTTGTGGTCACATGTAACTTTGAAATTTTCTGTGAATTTAGGACCAAAACTACAATTTTCACTATAAAAGTCCAATTGATCAAATTTTATTGCATATTTGGTGCATCAGTTGAGAACTCTAAAAGGAGGCCACAGTTCACGCGTCGGCGCATTGGACTGGAATAATCATATCTTGACTACCGGTGGAATGGACGGTCAGATCATCAACAACGATGTCAGAATCAGATCCCACATCGTCGATACTTATCAGGCCCACACCCAAGAAGTCTGCGGGCTCAAATGGTCGGCTTCCGGTCAACAATTAGCCAGCGGTGGTAACGATAATCTCCTCCACATATGGGACCGATCGATGGCTTCYTCAAACYCTCCYACTCAGTGGCTTCACAGGCTCGAGGACCACACGGCTGCTGTTAAGGCGCTCGCTTGGTGTCCGTTTCAGGCTAACTTGTTGGCCTCCGGCGGTGGCGGTGGGGACAGGTGTATAAAATTCTGGAACACGCACACGGGCGCGTGTGTGAACTCGGTCGACACTGGCTCACAGGTGTGCGCCCTCTTGTGGAACAAGAACGAGCGCGAGCTGCTTAGCTCMCACGGGTTTACYAATAATSAYCTCACGCTCTGGAAATACCCTTCGATGGTGAAGATGGCTGAGCTCACGGGTCATACTTCTCGAGTTCTTTTTATGGCTCAGGTATATCCATTGCGTCAAAGTTTGTGAAATTCTTTAGGTTTGTTATATTTACAAATATATCCACAAAAGTTTCAAAATTATGAAAAAGTCCTTTACGCCCATTCATAAACAAAACAACATTTCAAAAACCTCCCTCGCATATAAAAAATATTACAATTACCCCTTTAAATTTGAGACATCAAAGCTCGGGGGATTTTGCAATTTTAAGACTTCTGCTGGTGTTTTGTAGATATCCTACAAATCACAGGTTGTTTTTTTTATTGCTGGCAATTAATCTTGGACCTGGTTCTGATTTTTTTTTTTCTGTATGTTATTGTTGTGTACAATAGAGTCCAGATGGGTGTACTGTTGCGAGTGCAGCAGGGGATGAGACTCTGAGATTTTGGAATGTATTTGGCACACCCGAAGTGGCTAAGCCTGCGCCAAAAACGAACCCGGAACCGTTTGCTCACTTGAACCGCATTAGATAATCGATCGACAATGGAAAAACATTCGGGCCGAATATTTCTCCGAGGGTGCTCTTTTTTTTTATACACCTTCCGGGAGTTTCCCTTTCTTTTCTGTATATATCATTTATATGTAAAGTTGGCAATGGAACAACATTGTTCTGGAAATAATCAGCTCACGCTCTGGAAATACCCTTCGATGGTGAAGATGGCTGAGCTCACGGGTCATACCTCCCGAGTTCTTTTTATGGCTTAGGTATATTGATTATGTTCAAAGCTTGTGAAATTCTTTAGGTTTGTGATATTTACAAAAATACCCACAAAAGATTCAAAATTACAAAAAAGCCCTTTAAGCCCATTCATAAGCAAAACAACATTTCAAAAACCTCCCTCGCGTATAATAATAATATTATAGTTACCCACTTAACAAAGTTCAAGGGGTTATTTGTAATTTTGAGACTTCCCTGGATGATTTTTGTAAATAACCACAAAAGTTTTAAAATTACAAAAAAGCCCTCGAGAATATCTCCCCTGGCTTTATTCTTGCATATCTCCCATTCATAAAGAAAAAACCATTTCGAAAAGCCTCCCTCGCATTTGTATTAATATTAGAGTTATTTGTAAGTTTTGCATATCTCCCATCCAATGCTCAAGGAGTTATTTGTAATTTTTAGACTTCTATCGGTATTTTTTGAAAATATCTTTCAAATCACAGAATTGTATTTTATTTTTTGTTTATTGCTTTCAATCAGTCTTGGACCTGGTTCTGATGTTTTTCTTTCTGCGTGGGGTTGTGTACACTAGAGCCCAGATCGGTGCACAGTTGCGAGTGCAGCAGGGGATGAGACGCTTAGATTTTGGAATGTATTTGGGACACCCGAAGTGGCTAAGCCTGCGGCGAAAACGAACTCAGAACCGTTTGCTCACTTGAACCGCATTAGATGATTGATCGACGATGGAAAAACATTCGAGCCGAATATGTCCCCGGGGGTGATCTTTTTTTATGCACCTGTTCCGGAAGTTTCCTTTTTTTTTTTTTTTTTTTATACAATCATTTATATCTAAAGCTGGCAATGGAACACGATTGTTTTGGAGACAGATCAGGATGAATAGTAATGCACAGAGAGTTAAAAATTTGAATGTATGTTACCTAGTCACTCATAATCGTGGCAAACATTAGCTAAGTGTATCATATTCATTGTGCAGAAAATACCCTTTCATTACTAATTACAAAATATATAAAAAAATTTCATATTATTGCAATTTGACCTCAATATTTAATACATTCTAAACTAGTTGTTTTTGTTATTGCATAACATTCTCTTAATGTTGGTGTGCTTCCTTCAAGAGTTTCCTTCAAGAGTTTTCTACGAGACTTTGCTACATTTTACTCTCTTACATTTTTTTTTTCTCTCTTATTCATCTTGCTCACATTACTGTGAGTTCTCTCTTACATTTTTTCTCTTAGAATTCTTTTCTTTCTCCAATCTTGTTTAATGGAAATTTAGTGTGGTTTCTCTGATTATGAAATTGTGTGTAATTTGCAAAGCATCTTATTTTATACCCTCAACGGATGGCACTGATACAATTATTCCTTAAAATATTCTAGAAAACGATTTGATATAAAGTATGATACAATTATTTCTTAAAATATTGTATAAAGTATTTCCAAAGGCAATATATAATTTTGCGATGATACTTTCTCAGCTTCTGACCATGTATCAGTTTTAAACTACTGTGATTATTATAAATGCTTGGTCGACATGATTCTAAGTTCTTATACAAAATATGAATGAATATCCGTTGGTATGGATAGTGTTCTAAAAGGATTTTGGCATATGCTTGGTCGACATGATTCTAAGTTCTTATACAAAATATGAATGAATATCTGTTGGTATGGATAGTGTTCTAAAAGGATTTTGGCATAGGATTTTGCAGTCTAAATCGTAAATGAATTTATTTGCACAATTATATAAGATATATAAGAGATTAGTCATAGTTTTGCTAATATAAATGAACTTATTTGCACAATTATACAAGAGATTAGTCATAGTTTTGCTAATGAACTAAGCTAAGATAGTTTTATGTTTGTTGGTGATTTGGTAATTCTCTTATTGATACCAAATATCTCCCCATATATTTTAAAGACCGAGAAAACTTCCCATCTACATCATCTGACCATCGTCATTTTTAGGTAAATTTGTTCTTTTAGTTAACACGTGATTTTCAAGATAGTACGAACTAAAATTGATGTCTCTTCAACTAGATATGCGTTTGCTATCGACCCTTCAACACTCGCATTATTTTTCACACTGTTATTTAATTTGCGAATATACCTCTCGAACGGGTACATCCATCTATAATGCACTGGGCCAGCAATTTTCGCTTCATACGCTAGCTTAACGGGCAGATACTCTATTGAGTCATAAAAACTTGGAGGGAAGATTAGTTGTATTTAATACAATATTAACGGAATGTCACGTTCTAGACGACTCATATCTTCGGTGCGAACGACTGTTGACGTGAGGTTCTTGAAAAACAAGTTTACTTCGGTTAGAGCCTTCCACACATTTGAAGGAAGCAGTTCACAAAAGGCTATTGATACCAACCTTTGCATGAATACATGACAATTATGATTCTTCATACCGATCAAACGCAATTCCTTCTTATCGACGCAATACCCCAAATTTGATGCGTACCCATCTGGAAATCGAAAGTTTTTAACTCACTCGCACAATGCAGTTTTCGAAGGCTTATCAAGTGTGTAACAGGCTTTAGGACACTTTTCCGATCCGTTTGGCGCCAGCTCTGAACGATTACATTACTCATTCAAATCTTCCCTTGATTTAGACGTGTCCTTATTCTTCCCTTTGACATTCATCATTATGTTGAATACATTGTCAAATATATTTTTCTCTATGTGCATAACATCTAAATTGTGGCGAATTAGATTTGTTCTCCAATATGGCAAATCCCAAAAGATGCTTCATTTTCTCTAACCAGACGTCCTGGAAATTTTTGCATTAACGAGTGCTGCATCTAGTTCAGTGACTTTCAGAAGCCCCAATCTTTCTATCTCTGCCAAAATTTTTGTCCCTGAGCGTACGTTCGTTGGTGGAATTCCGACAGATCTTCTTTTTCAAAAGCGTCGTTTATCCTTTCAAAAACGGTGACCTCATTCAAGAAATTTATGGTGATTGTCGAACCACGATTTCTTCCTGCTGCACTTAAGAGTGAAGGCATCTGAGTGTTCCATATAGTAAGGACAAGCTGTTTGACCGACCGTACTCCAACCGGACAACATAGAATACGCAGGAAAATAGCTAATTGTCCACATAAGGGCTGCTCGCAATTGGAGTTTTTTTTAGATATATCGTATGAGGGATCCCCAACCGTCCACAACTAATTCAGTTCAGAGATTAGAGGTTGTAGAAACACATCGAGTTTGTCTTTCGAATTCTTTGGCCCAGGTACAAGAATGCTGAGGAACATGAAACTGCTCTTTCATACATATTCATGGAGGCAAGTTGTAGGATGTATCTATAACAGGCCAGGATGAATATTGTGCGCCAAAACTTTCAAATGGTTGAAAACCATCTGTACACCAATCTCACGTTTCGAGTTTCAACAGCGAAATTTGGATGAGTTTGGTTGAAATATTTCCAAGCTTCTAAGTTGGATGGGTGGCGCATAACATCATCTTCAACCACGTGTTCAACATGCCACCTCATATCTTTTGTTGTAGCCTTAGATGCGTAGAGCCTCTGCAGATGAGTAGTTAATGAAAAATAATTTATCTTCTTGTACGTGACGCGAGCCTTCTGTTGTTTTGTTTTTCCTTGAGAAACGGATTTAAACCGAGATTGCAAAATTTTCAGTTTTCAAAATCATAATCGTCTCTAGTAGATCATACAATTATTCTTGTAAAAATCTATCTTCTTGACCGGTAAGCCCATACCACTTAAAAACTTTTTACTGTTGTAGAAGTTATCGGGTACGAGATTTTCTTCTGGTACAATATCTTTTATTAATTCACTCAATTGATCATAATATTTTTGAGACATGTGATTCTCTGAGTATGACCCTCGCACCCCGGATACAATGGTTGTTTTCCAACTTTCAACATGTCATAAAATTCTTGGGCCTCAAGGTTTGGCGACTCCTCCATATCGGCAACCACTTCAAAATCGGGACCATCTGCATCTTGAACAATATTAATGTACGCGTTTGATGATTCTTCAGGAGCGATGTAAGAGGGTCCTCCAACATGAAAATCGTGATGGCGTCGAGAGGTGGCGGGCCGACTTTATCCGTGGTAAGTCCGTATATGGTAATTCGGCTTGAATCTGTGTCTAACAAGGTGATACTTAATCTCATTGATATCGAGAAACCTATGATTCCTACATCTACTAAGATTACAAGAACACTTCAACCTCTCTCATTCCTTATGTGCGAAATATGCTTGAGCAAACTCAATAAAACTCTTGACTCCATCCACGAATTGTGGGGATAAGAAGCCGTTGACGATTCATTTGTACATCCAATTACGACCGTAACTCATCGAATCATCATGCGATTGTTAGAAAATGATCGAATTATTAGTAAGGGCCATATCCCATTCAATAACGTGATTTTTCACTAATATAGCATCTTAGTATATGAATTTTGTTGATTAAAAATTTTGGCAGCATTTCCTTTTAGTTATCTAAATACACATATATTGCAGTGCACCCGAGAACAAAAGAGAGTTACTGAACCAGAATTTTATAATCAAGAAAAAAACATACACATAAGATAAGCCATATTACAATCACACTCTCAAACTGTCTAAATAAGTGGATAATTCGAGACTTAGTATCAAACTCTCTATTTGATACTATTTCTCAAACGAGTCTAAGGTATATTGTTTGAGTGTATAAAGAAAAATTATATTGTGTATCAAAACTATTTTAAACCCTCTTGTTGGAGGGACGAAACCTCCCGGTCGGCGCCGTAAACCACGTCATCACCGACGTATACAACTACCAATAAACCACAACATGTAAATAATATCAACAAACCAAAACATATATCATAAACATAACATCCACGTACTGATCACCACGGTATTTCAAAACCACCATCACCAACAATTTAAACTTTTCAAAACAACCATCATTTTTTTAAATAATTTTGAAAACCGTTATTTGAGGGATGAAACCTCCCGACCGGCACCGTACACCATGTCATCACCGACGTCTACCCAACCAATCACAACATCAATCAATCACAACATATAAAATATCAACAAACCATAACATATATCTTAAACACAACCGATCACCACGCATTTAAAAACCACCATCACATACACTTTAAAAAATAATTGCATAATTAAACCATTAATGAACAGTAAATAACCTTAATTGCATAATCGAACCCTAATTGTATAATATATAATAACCCCTAAATTAAGCCCTAATTGCATAATTAAAACCTAATTGCATAATTAAACCCTAATTATATAATAACCTCTAAATTAAACCTTAATTATACAATAATCCCTAAATTAAACCCTAATTATACAATAAATCCTAAATTAAATCATAATTATACAATAACCCCTAAATTAAACTCTAACTATACAATAAACCCCTAACTTAAACCCCAATTGTATAATCAATACCCTAATTGCATAATTAAGCCCTACTTATACAATAACCCCTAAATTAAACCACAGGTGCAAAATGACGGGCTCGGGTCGGCCACCTTAAACCCTAATTATATAATAAATCTTAAATTAAACCCTAATTATACAATAACTCCTAAATTAAACTCTAATTATATAATAATTTCTAAATTAAACTCTAATTATATAATCAAACCTTAATTGCATAATTAAACTCTTATTATATATGACCCCTAAATTAAACCCCAATCGTACAATAACTCCTAAATTAAACCATAATTATATAATAATTCCTAAATTAAACCCTAATTATATAATTATTTTATATAATTTATAAATAAAAATAGAATTCATAAAAAGATTAAAACATAAATTCAAATTAAAAAAAAAAAGAATAGAAATAGTACCTTCAAAAGCGGCAGTGGCGGTGCTCGGTTGGCGACGACGGCGAGGGCAGGCGGTGGTGGCTCGTGGTGATGGTGGTGMSTAMWYGKMYSAGGTGGTAGGCTGGTCGGCGGCGGAGGTAGATCATGGTTGACGGCAAAGTGGCGGCGGTGGCTCGTCGCGACTGTTGTTCTTTTTTTTTTCTTCTACAGAATGAAAGCAGCGAAGGTGTCCCGCTGCTATTTTTAGGGCAGGGACCGAGGGGAAAAAATCCGCTCGAAATAACTAAGGGGAGTAAATTCCCCTCGGAAAATTTGCTCCCCTCGATATTTTTAATTAAAAAAACAAAAAAAAAGAATAAAAACGTATTATTCGATCAATTACAAATTCTTGTGATTCTAAAACAATGAAACACACCTCGTGGCACCTTCATACAAAATACGACGCTTCGTTGATTTGCGTTTCTAACTTAACAAGATGATCAATCGTATCATGGTTACTGTTAGTTGAATTACAAAACACGTGTAAATACGTACATGTTCAGTGATATTTTTTAGTGAGACTCGGATCAAAACCACCCCATGTGCCTAAAATGATAGGATATGATTTATTTTTACGCTATTATATTTTTGTATTTTTTTCGAATTTATTATTAAATTAAAAATATTGAGGGGAGTAGATTTCCCTCGGAAAATCCCGAGGGGAAATAGTTCCCCTCAATATTTTTACTTTTTAAAAAATAAAAAAATAGAAAATGCGCATTTACCAATCAATTATCAATTATTGTGATTCTAAAACAACGAAACACACCTCGTGTCACATTCAACAAAATTACGACGCTTCGTTGTTTTGCGTTTCCAACTAAGCAAGTTGATCGATTGTATCGTGGTTACTGTTGGTCGAATTACATGATACATGTAAATACGTATATTCTCGGTGATATTTTTCTAATGAAACCCGATTCAAGATCACCCTACATACCTGAAATGATCAATTATTAATTCTCGTGGTTCTAAACCAACGAAACACACCTCGTGGCACCTTCATAAAATTTACAATGCTTCGTTGTTTTGCGTTTCCAACTTAACAAGTTGATCGATCGTATCGTGGTTAGTGCTGGTCGAGTTACACGATACGAGTAAATACGTACATGCTCGATGATATTTTTTAGTGAAACTCGGGTCAAATCACCCCACGTGCTTAAAATGATAGGATATGGTTTATTTTTACGCTATTATATTTTTTCTATATATTATTTTTAATTAAAAAAAAATGAGGGGAGTATATTCCCCTCGGAGAATACCGAGGGGTCAGAAAATACCGAGGGAATCTCTTTCCCCTCGAATTTCCCCCCGAGGGGTTTACTCCCCTCAGTTTTTCCGAGGGGTTAATGCACTCTGTAAACTTCCCCTTGGAAAGCATTCGGTATTACCTTCGTTAATAATGACGGTAAACATTGGCGTTGTATTTTCGAAGGATTTAGCGAAGGAGGTATTATCGAAGGTATTGACCCTCGTTAATGCCCTCGGTAATAGTTGTCGTCGTTAATGCCCTTGAAATTTTCGAGGACAATATTTTACTAAGTGTTTCGCTCGATAAAATATTATTTTTTTGTAGTGATTAAAGCATTTTCAATTGCACTCTCTAAATTTCTCTCTCTCTCTCTCTCTCTCTCTCTCTCTCTTTTCAAAAATAGATTCTATTTTCTCACCCAAGATACATATGTGGCATTCTGGAAGTTCCCATTGTTGATTTCTCTTTGACTTAAAATACTTTCTAAAAAATTGGCATCAAAATTTAAAAAATGCTAAACATAAATATTATTATTGTAAATATTTTTTTTGTGTGTGTAGTATTGTATTTTAAAGATATGATAGTTTATCAGTTAAAGTTGTAAAACGCTTATATTTATACCAGCAAATCTTTGAACTATAAGCCATCAACTCTCAACGAACTTGTAATCTATCTGATATTAATAAAGTGTTTGAATAATCTAGCTGTTAAGCTAACTCAAAAATACAAAATTACACAAATGTACATGTATAAAATAATAATATTTTATATTAGCATTTTTTTAAAGAATGTTAGCATTATAAGTTTAATTATTTTTGTTTCTATTTTCAGTGTCGTCAAAAACATTTATACTCTAATTTTCAATCTATACACAGTACTAAAATTAGTCTATATATTAAAGAAAATAAATAAAATGGGATAAAGATCGTCTTGTTGCACAAGATTTTTCCCGGAGACCTGTAATTGATTATGAAGAAACCTATTCACCTATTATGAATGTTATCGCATTCAGATACTTGATAGGCATATCTGTTTTGAGAAATCTAGTCTCATGGATGTTGTAACAGCTTATTATACGAATCATTGGATACTGATATTTATACGAGAATCCCTTAAGGATTTAAAATACTTAAAGCGCTAAAATCAAAACCCAAGGTATTGTACGCAATTAAACTACAACAATCGTTATATAGATTAAAATAGTTTGGGTGCATGTGGTATAACTGTCTAAGTAATCTCTTACTGAAAAAGGGATATATAAATAATCATTTATGCCCAAGTATCTTTATTAAGAAATCATTAACTTTATTCGCCATTGTCATTGTCTATGTTGATGAGTTGAATATCATTGGATTCTAAATAAATTCAAGATGCATCTAATTACCTGAAGAGAAAATTCGATGTAAAAGACCTCGGTCAAATCAAGTATTGAAAGAGACCCATTTCGTCCTTGTGAAGATAACAAAAAAAAAAAAAACTTGGCCCTGAAGTACCATATTTGAGTGTGATTGAAGCTCTTATGTATCTTACTAATTGTAACCAACCAGATATATAATTTGCTACTAATTTTTTGGCAAGATACAATTCAGCTCCAACACGAAGAACATGAGGACATTGGAATGGATTAACACACATTACATTATCTCCAAGGAATGCTTGATTTGGGGTTATATTATCTCATAAACTCAAAACATGAGTTAACTAGTTTCACAGATGCAGGTTATTTATTAGATCCCAATAAGGCCAAATCACTGACCGATTATATCTTCACGATCGACAGTACTGCAATATCCTGGTGTTCCCAAAAAGCAAATAATAATCTCCATATCTTCAAATCATGCTGAGATCATTGTACTCCATGAAGCAAGTCGAGAATGTGTATGGTACAGATCTATGACCCAACACATCCAGGAAACTAGTGAACTGGCAGTCAATGAAGAACTAATAATAATACTTGAAGACAACACCGCGTGTATTGCTCAAATCAAGGAAGGTATATTAAGAGCGACAGAATGAAACATGTCCCCGAAAATTCTTTTCGTGTATCCAAGTACTCGAAAAGACCAAGAAGATCAATGTTTAATATGTACGATCAAATGATAATATGGTAGATCTATTTACAAATGCGCTCTCCACTAAAGTCTCTAGGAAACATTCACAACATCGGGATGTGACACCTACAAGACTTATGCAAATGACTACCCTTGTTAATTTAAGGATAAATTTACATGACTGTACTCTTTTTCCCTTATCATAGTTTTGTATCATAAGATATTCCTAGTAAGGATTTTAATGAGACAATCTAAGCACATAATTTGGAGATAAGGTATGTACTATGTTTTCATTTTATCCAATTTTTTCCCGTTGAGTTTTTTCATCTTTAAGATTTTTAACGAAACACTTACTCTAATTATGTCCAATGGGTAATATTATACATTATACATGAGTTATAAAGTAGTGAGCTATTGCACAATAATCTGTATAAATGATTTAGGTATAATTAAATCTAAATAGTATGACATGTTTGGTGAATTGCCTATATAATCCGTCCAATGAAATACAATTTGGAGGAATAACAACACTAATTCACTCTGTAATACTCTACATATATAACATTATTTTGCTTTATTTGCTTTCTTGTTTTGTAATAACTTACAAATAAGCAACAATTTATAACATTTATGTTATTTATTCATTTGATTTTTGTAGTCTTGTAATTCTTTTATATTTTTTAATCTAAAGGCTTACACTCTAGCAATTTTATCGGGCCTCATTTCTTTATCCATTAACACTCATAAGTCCACCAAAATCGTCGGCCCAGTCAGCTGGTTGACGTATTTACCGATGTACCCCTATAACATCACAATAACCTGTAAGGCTGTAACGCGCCGCCGCAAGCAAGCCAATTTCGTCAAAGGAAATTCCAACGGCTCTCTTCACGCGGACTAGCCGTTGCACAACGAAAAATCACACACAAATCGCAGCAAAACCCTAATCTGACAATCGAGCTCGTATATAAACCCCTCAATTCAATTTCCTTCTCCATCCATCAATCAATCAACCATTTATTCATCTCTCACTCTCAACATCCTCTCTCTGTCTTCGCTGATTTAATAACTCATTTTACTCTCTCAGTGGTTTAACTTGATTAATTAATTGTTGTATACTAATCTTTGTTT
>BMAC01000731.1:321800-352545 GCA_014905375.1 Phtheirospermum japonicum | reverse complement strand
GCGGGTGGTAACGATAATCTCCTCCACATATGGGACCGATCGATGGCTTCGTCAAACACTCCAACTCAGTGGCTTCACAGGCTCGAGGACCACACGGCTGCTGTTAAGGCGCTCGCTTGGTGTCCGTTTCAGGCTAACTTGTTGGCCTCCGGCGGTGGCGGTGGGGACAGGTGTATAAAATTCTGGAACACGCACACGGGCGCGTGTGTGAACTCGGTCGACCACTGGCTCGCAGGTGTGTGCGCTCCTGTGGAACAAGAACGAGCGCGAGCTGCTTAGCTCGCACGGGTTTACGAATAATGAACTCACGCTCTGGAAATACCCTTCGATGGTGAAGATGGCTGAGCTCACGGGTCATACTTCTCGAGTTCTTTTTATGGCTCAGGTATATCCATTGCGTCAAAGTTTGTGAAATTCTTTAGGTTTGTTATATTTACAAAAATATCCACAAAAGTTTCAAAATTACGAAAAAGTCCTTTACGCCCATTCATAAGCAAAACAACATTTCAAAAACCTCCCTCGCATATATAAAAAATATTACAATTACCCCTTTCAATTTGAGACATCAAAGCTCCAAGGGGTTATTTGTAATTTTAAGACTTCTGCTGGTGTTTTTTGTAGATATCCCACAAATCACAGGTTGTTTTTTTTATTGCTGGCAATCAATCTTGGACCTGGTTCTGATATTTTTCTTTCTTTGTGTTGTTGTGTACAATAGAGCCCAGATGGGTGCACAGTTGCGAGTGCAGCAGGGGATGAGACTCTTAGATTTTGGAATGTATTTGGGACACCCGAAGTGGCTAAGCCTGCGCCAAAAACGAATCCGGAACCGTTTGCTCACTTGAACCGCATTAGATAATCGATCGACAATGGAAAATCATTCGTGCTGAATATTTCTCCGAGGGTGCTCTTTTTTTATACACCTGTTCCGGAAGTTTCCCTTTCTTTTTTGTATATATCATTTATATGTAAAGTTGGCAATAGAACAACATTGTTTTGGAGAGAGATCAGGATGAATAGTGATGTATAGATAGTTTAAATTTTAAATTTATGTTAGCTAGTCACTCGTCAGCGTGACGGATATTAGCTAAAAGAGTGTATCATATTCGTTGTACAGGAAACCTTTCTTTGAATGATACAAAATATACCCAAGATTTTCATATTGTTGCAATTCGGCCTCAATATTTAAGCATTTGCAGTCTCTAACTAGTTTTTTTTTTTAGTGCAGAACACTTTTTTTAAGGTTAAATTTTTTTTTTTTTGTTTGTGTATATAAAAATATCCCATTTAGTTCATTTGATTTTCTCCATTTCTATACTCGTTTTTAACTTTCATTTTGATTGCAATCTCTAAACCTTTTTTTTTTCTAGTCTAAATAGCTTCTATGTTCTCACCCAAAATACATGTGGCGTTTCGGGAGTTCCAGTTGTTAATTTCTCTCTGTACTTAAAAAACTATAAAGAAAAATACCATCAAATTTTCAAAAATACTAAACATGTAGTTTTTGTGCAATTTCGGATATAAATAAAAGCAATTGACAAATTTAATTGTTAAGCTAACTCAATAATACAAAACTATATAAAAGTGTATGTTTACAATAATAATGTTTTATATTAGTATTTTCTTAAAAAATGTGAATTTGTAAATTTAATTATTGTTGTCTCTATTTCAATCTCGTTGAAAATATCTATACGTTATTTCTCAATAATTGCACAATACTAAAATTAATACATATATCCGAGAAAGAAAATGGGATAAAGAATAATTTGATAAAAGTGTTTTGTTTTTATATAAAAATGTAATGGTATTAGCAATTTTATTTTACCCAAAAAAAAGTTTAAACGAGAGTCGATGGGTATATTTGAAACACTTCTAATATAAGTATTTTAAATTAGGGGCACCGTGTTTTTTACACATTCAGCGAATGTAAAACTGTTTTTTACCCATAAGCGAACAAAACATCTTTTCTATCCATTTTTAATATAAAAATACCAAAATATCTCGTTCCAAAATTTTAAACTACTCGACCCAAATATAACTGTTCGTCGCCCCACATATTTTAAACTACTCGCCCTAAACTTTTATCGCATCATTCCCCAAACTATCCGGTTCTAAAATTTTAAACTATTCGCCCAAATATTTTAAAAACTTTTATCGCCTGTCTCCCTAAACTATCCCGCCCCAAGATTTTAACTGCTTGACCCAAATAAAACTGCTCGCCCCAAATTTTTTAAACTAATCACCCCAAACTTTTATCTCCTCTCGCCCCAAACATAAAAATACATACTCTCCACATAACTACTCGACCCAAATAAAACTGCTCGCCCCAGGTTTTTTAAACTAATCGCCCCAAACTTTTATCTTCTCTCACCCCAAACATAAAAATACGTACTCTCCACACGAAATAACATCTCATCTCAACTCGACTCAAATAAAATTGCTCGCTCAAGGTTTTAAACTAATCACCCCAAATTTTTATCTTCTCTCACCCCAAAACATAAAAATACGTATTCTCCACACGAAATAACATCTCATCTCAAACATGAAACAGTATCTCGAATCAAGTATTACTCGCCCCAAATGTATTTAAAAAAAAAAAATCAACCTGCAAAAGTTTGACCCAATTTCAACAGCAGAAAATCTAAAAAAAATTAACAAAATTAATTGGCCTAATTTGAAGGTGCCTCGGGGCCTGAATCGCGTGTCTCAGGCGGCGGGTCAGTGTTGAACTTCTTCCTTTTAACTTTGCCAGCGTTTCGCGTCGATTTTCTCAGGTGGATGTGTCGATATCATTATTATTTCCGCCGGAGAAGATGAGTTTTTATTTGATAGATTTGGGGATTAGTTTTGAGAGGATTGATATTATTTGGGTCGATCTTCCATTTTTACAAGTAAGGACATTTTAGACTTTTTCAATCAAGAAATGGGTACAAAACATCTTTCGTTCACTTATAGGTATAAAAGAGTTTTGCCTTTGAAAAATGGGTATTTTGAATCATTTCCTCTTTAAATAATCTCATAACTTTTCAAAAAAGTTTATCAAACCACACAAGACTTATTTGAGTATAGGTAGCTTAATGTCACGACCCGCGTGTCTAGGGTCGAGACAATGGCCGATAGCCTGGATATGAGCAGACATGTACTGGTGACGGGCCCACTTTGTACCAAAACCTCGCCACCCAAGGCAAGAGGCTGATGTCAGGCGGGACTTGATGGACTGACACAAAGGATGTGCGAGAGTTACTCGCCCTTCATGGGCTGACTACGGGGCTATGCGCATAGAGACCGGATCCAAGACATAGAGCAACGTTGCGGGAAAAAAGATGGCTCGAGCATCTCAACACTTGGGGAGCAGGAGAGTCGGGACGGCAGCGCAACGATTGGCGCACTTTGAACAGACTGTTGGTGATAAGTCGAAGGAAGGTGGGGATGACGTCAAGTGATCATGCCCTTTATGCCCTGGGCGACACACGGGCTACAGTGGTCGGGACAAAGGGTCACGATCCCGCGAGGGTGAGCTAACCCCAAAAACCCGCCCTCGGTTCGAATTGCATGCTGCAACTCGCCCGCGTAAAGCCAGAATACTTAGCAATCCCGGTCAGCCATACGATGGTAAATTCATTCTCGGGCCTTGTACACACCGCCCGTCACACTATAGGGGTTGGCCATGGCCAAAGCCATTACCTTAACTGCAAGGAGGGGGATGCCGAAGGCAGGGTTAGTGACTGGAGTGAAGTTGTAACAAGATAGTCGTTCTCGAAGGTGCGGCTGGATCACCTCGTTTTTAGGAAGTGCTAATACTTGTTAAGTATTTTCGTTTGACACTGCTTCACACCCAAACAAAAGGAAGGGAGCTACGTCTAAGATACCAAATAATGTAAATGATCAATATTCTATGTAGGGGTAACAATTTGGAACCTAACATAAATAAACGAGTTTGAGTCGATGTATAATGAGTTCGCTGGTTAGTCGAACTTAAATAACCCGATAAATAAATAAGTTTAATTTGGGTCGAACTGCCATAAACCATTTAATCGTATAACTTGTTTACTAATTTTAAATAATATTAAATAGTTGATTAATTATATGAAAAAAAAAAACATGACATGTTTTTTAGGTAATTTATTATATGGAATTGGGTGCACCCTACAAAAATCTATTATCATCCAGTTATATGTGATGATATATTACATTTATACGTCATGATATATGTCAGTTATATATATGATGATATATAACTAAATTTAGAGTTTACGGTTTACTTTTTCATTTTAGAACTTAATTTTACATTTTAGGGTTTAATTTTCCATTTTAGGATTTAATTTTTCATTAGGATTCAGTTTTTTATTTTTTGGTTTAGTTTTCCATTTTATGATTCCAGCAAAAATCTATCATCCAACTAGTTATATGTGATGATATATGTCAATTATATGTGATGATATATGATAAAGTTTAGGGTTTAATTTTTCATTTTTAGGGTTTTAAACTTAGGACTTCAATTATATGTGATGATATATAGTGATGATAAATTAAATTATTGAGTGCACCTCCCAGATTCACGGTATATAATACTCCTTTTTTTAGACATAAATGTCATAGAATTTGGCCTTTAGTATATATATAAATAAATAAATATAAATATAAATCGTGGTACGAGAATACTTTGGATTAATAGTATTGACATTTTATCCTTCAAAACTCTAATTCTAACACTCGTTAGCAATTTTATCGGGCCTCATTTCCTTTCCTTACCCATGATAGGTTAACACTCAGGTCCACCAAAATCGTCGGCCCAATCAGTTGGTCGACGTACCAATTTCGGAAATTCCAACGGCTCTCTTCACGCGGACTAGCCGTTGCACTCTTTGTTGCCAAAACAACGAAAATTCACACACTCACAAATCGCAGCAAAACCCTAATCTGACAATCGAATTCGTATATAAACCCCTCAATTCAATTTCCTTCTCCATCAATCAATCAATCAACCATTTAATCATCTCTCACTCTCCTGATCTCGGAACATCTCTCTGTCTTCGCTGATTTAATAACTCATTTTACTGTCTCAGTGGTTTAATTTGATTAATTAATTGTTGTATACTAATCTTTGTTTTGCAGGCTTGTTTCCATTGATTGCATATACATACATATATTTCTTTATTTCCGTTTTTTTTTTTTTGTTCTGCTAACCCATGGATACAGGAATCATGAACTCATCCGCATCATCAAACAAGGCTAATTTGAGATGCCCGCTCCAAGATCAGCTTCTTCATAGAAAAAATTCACAGGAAAATGTATGTTACTACCATTGTTAGCCTAATAACCAATTAACCACACGATTTTCTTTCACTAAATTTTCTATATTCAAGGAACTAAATGAATATTTGATTGTTAAATCATTTTAGGTTATCTGATTTTCAGTGACAATAAAAGAATGATTTTATTTATTAAAGCATAGTTATCTTTATTCCATGAAATAGGTAAATTTTTAGTTGTTAAACAATTTAGGTTTTCTGATTCTATAATTGTTTTGACCAAAAAAATGAGTTTATTTTTCCAGTTTAATAATCTATATTCCAGGAAGGTTTCTGATTTCTAATTGTATTGACCCGAAAAAAGAAAAACGATTTTTACTTTTTCTAGTGTATTATCTGTATTCCATGAAATAGGTGAATCTTTGTTGTTAAAGAATTTGAAATTGTTGGGTTGATCTTAAGTTAATAAGCTCTATTCGCTTTCTATATACAGTTGGATCGGTTCATACCCAAACAGATCAGCAATGGATTTCGATTACGCTCATTATATGCTCACAGAAGGTAGAAAAGGTAAGGAAAATCCATCCGCCAGCTCATCATCCCCGTCCCGAGACGCATACCGTAAGCAGCTTGCAGAAACCTTCAACATGAACCGAACCCGAATTCTGGCTTTTAAGAACAAGCCACCAACTCCAGTCGAAGCCATTCCGACTAATTTTTCATCTGCCACTCAACAAGTCAAATCCGCTAAGCCTCGTAGGCACATTCCCCAGGTACATATAAATTTGTAATAATAATTAGAATTTAAAGTTTTTTGCGACATGATTGATAAATTGTTGAAACTCAATTTTTTTGTGATATGCAGACATCTGAGAGGACATTGGATGCCCCTGATATTATGGATGATTACTATTTGAATTTACTGGATTGGGGCAGCAGCAATGTTCTTTCGATTGCTCTTGGGAGCACGGTTTATTTGTGGGATGCTTCGGATGGGGCCACCTCGGAACTCGTTACTGTCGACGAAGAAAGTGGCCCGGTGACAAGTGTCAAGTGGGCCCCGGATGGGAGGCATATTGCTGTTGGTCTAAACAACTCTGAGGTTCAGCTATGGGACTCCACGGCTAATAGACTTGTGAGTGCCTTTACCCTGTCAATTCTACGATGTTGCCGAATAACTCGAAAATCTCCGTTTTTTGCTTTCACGTGCAACTCATAACAACCTTGAAATGGCTGGTGATTTAAGGACTAAACCTCGAAAATCTCAGTATTGCATACTGTTGCATCAATTTGCCAGAATTTTTAAAGGGAAATAATAGGGGGGTTTGTGTTCACGTGCAACTCACAACTAGTTTGAAAATTTCAGTGAATTAAGGACTAAAATCTCAATTTACTGGGAATATTAAAATGGCCCGGAGATATTCTGATCTTCGGCAAAAATAAAAAGATTTGGGATTTGCAACAACTTTGAAATTTCCGGTGAATTAAGAACTACATCTGTAGTAGAAGGACCAAAATTGCAATTTACCCTATAAAGTTCAATTAATTAAATTCCATTGCATATTATTGGTGCATCAGCTGAGAACTTTGAAAGGAGGCCACAGTTCTCGTGTCGGCGCTCTGGACTGGAACAACCATATCCTGACCACCGGTGGAATGGACGGTCAAATCATCAACAACGACGTTAGAATCAGATCCCACATCGTCAATACCTATCAGGCCCACACCCAAGAAGTCTGCGGGCTCAAATGGTCGGCATCCGGTCAACAATTAGCCAGCGGTGGTAACGATAATCTCCTCCACATATGGGACCGATCGATGGCTTCGTCAAACGCTCCGACTCAGTGGCTTCACAGGCTTGAGGACCACACGGCTGCTGTTAAGGCGCTCGCTTGGTGTCCGTTTCAGGCTAACTTGTTGGCCTCCGGCGGTGGCGGTGGGGACAGGTGTATCAAGTTCTGGAACACGCACACGGGCGCGTGTGTCAACTCAGTGGACACTGGGTCGCAAGTGTGCGCCCTCCTGTGGAACAAGAACGAGCGCGAGCTGCTTAGCTCGCACGGGTTCACGAATAATCAGCTCACGCTCTGGAAATACCCTTCGATGGTGAAGATGGCTGAGCTCACGGGTCATACGTCTCGAGTTCTTTTTATGGCTCAGGTATATTGATTTGATGATTATGTCAAGCTTGTGAAATTCTTTGTATATCCTTGAGGTTTGTGATATTCACGAGAGTTTCATAATTAGAAACAAAGCCCTTTACGCCCATTCATAAGCAAAACAACATTTCAAAAACCTCCCCCGCATTTATAAAAATATTTCAGTTACCGCTTTAAATTTAAGACATCAAAGCTCGAGGGATTATTAGTAATTTTGAGACTTCTGTCGTTATTGAGTTGGTTTTTTTATTACTGGCTAAATTCTTGCAACTTGTTCTGATATTTTTCTTTTGTGTTGTTGTTTGTGTACTTTAGAGCCCAGATGGGTGCACGGTTGCGAGTGCAGCAGGGGATGAGACTCTTAGATTTTGGAATGTTTTTGGGACACCCGAAGTGGCTAAGCCTGCACCAAAAACGAACCCGGAACCATTTGCTCACTTGAACCGCATTAGATGATCGATCCACCTGAGAGTGCTCTCATCTTATAACACCTGTTCCGGAATTGTCCCTTTTTTGTATAGCTGGCAATGGAACATAGTTCTGAAGAGAAATCAGGATGAATACTAATTGTATAGAGAGAGTTTAAATTATTAAACTTATGTTAGCTAGTCATTCATCGTGACAGACATTAGCTAGTGTATCATATTTGTAGTGCAAAACATTCTTTTAAGGTTATTAATTACAATAAAATACCCCAAATTTCCACTTTATTGCAATTCTATCTCAATTTTTAAGCATTGGACAGTTAACACTTTTTTTTCTTAATGCATAACAATCTTTTAAGGTTGTTTGTTAATTACAAAAAAAATCCATAACTTTCACAATGTTGCAATTCTAGTTCAATATTTAAGCATTTGCAGTCACTCTTTTCTTAGTTTGATTACAAAAACTACCCAAAATTCACACATTATTGCAATTCCTCAACATTTAAAGTATTAGTCTCTCTTTTTTCTTAGTGCAGAAAAATACCCAGAATTTTAAATTTAATTTGACAAAAAATACCCAAAATCTTCACATTATTTCAAAACCTTTTTTTTTTTCTTCCGAATAAATGTTTTTTGCTCTTAATTTCTTGAGATTTCCTTTTTTTTTTTCCTTTTCGTTTTCTTTCTTTCTTTTTATTTTCTTTTGGCAATGTGAAAATGACATCTAATTTATTTTTTTGTTAAATCTGGTAATTTGACAGCAAAAGCAATGGATGTTGGATCATTCATTAATTGCAATCTCCAAAGGGAACCGAAATGACATTTTTTTTTCTCTCAAAAATAGCTCTGACAATTTTTCTCACCCAAAGACCAAAAGTACATATTTGTTGGTAACTAAAATATTACTAATTTATTTTTTATTTTTTCCCCTTTTTTGAATACCAAAATGAAAGTTAGAGCAGATTTCAGGCTTTATTATTAACACAAGTACATTTTTTAAACCATGATCAAAAAAAGCTACAGCACTTGAACTAATTCGAAACACATCATCCAAACAACACCACTTGAACTAAATCTAAAAGTCTAAAATGCTAACACACCATCCAAAATTTTATCATTGTTCAAATACTGAGAATCTAAACCACTGATCCAAACTATACTATAAGAAAGAGAGCTCCCAAAGAAAAATATACCAAAACAGAGGAAAAATAGCATACAAAAGAAAATAGACAGCTATGTCTGTCCCTTTTCTCCCCATCAGTATTTTCTAATATGGACATTTTTACCCCCACACTGTTTACAAAATAGAGAGGTTTTACGCAAACTGCCGCCTCATGTAAGTGTCTTCATGCACAAACATGGGATCTTGAGAAGGAGGCGGTGGAATTTGAGGTTGCCCCATCGCGATTCCACCTTGAGACGGAGGATGACTAGCCGGGCCCCACGTATTGTCGCTGTTCTTTGCTGCCGTCAATGTGAGGTAATACAAGATCCCGAGAGTGACACTGGCAAGTGACAACACAGCAGCCCCAGCAAAAACACCCGGTTTCACAACGTAACAGTAATAATATCCCAAGTAAAAATTCTCTTCACCGTGTTGATCGTTGAGAGCCGCACCGGTTAGAAACAGAAGGAATGCTACAACAAATGTGAACCTTCACAAATAACCAAAAAAAAAAAGTTGAATTACCAAAATACCCCTGATATTTATCCCAATTATAATAGTTAAAAAAAGCTCGAAGCCGTTTCAAAAAATTACAAAAAAACCCATGACATTATTTGTAATGCAAGAGGATTAAATGGGGTTTAATGATTAAATTACCAGGAAACGACAAAGCAGATAAGCGCTAGGGTCCAACTGGAGTTCGACTGATGCGGGCCCTTTCGACAACAAATGCATCCAGTTGCAACATTGATGATAATCTGAGCAATCATCAGAGCAACAGCTGCAGTTAATCCAAGGCCTAGAGCCGGACTCCCCGGGTATACACATTCAGAGGGGGACGTAATTTGCACTTGGTCACCCTACATAACAAACATGTGATCAAATCATAGCTACCAATAAATATAAATAAATGATTAAATAATATTTAATATTATTATAATTACAGCGACGATGATAAAAAGAGGTTATAGAAATGGAAACGGGTGCTTTTTAGTTTTACTCGGTGACTCGGTGTTAGTTGTCGATTGTCTTTGGATACAATATTTACGTTAATGCCACTGACTCTCGAAACTCAGAAAAGCACTCAATCTGGTAAGTTGTAACTATGAAATCACAATTTCATTGAAACTTGGCCCTTTGTTTAAATCACTATTCTGGTTAAACAACAAACAAACGGCACATTGCCGTTTCATAAAAATGACACATATAAATAAAAAATATTGTTTTAACTTTTTACCATTATCACCGAATTTGGATAGAAAAGGCACAAAAAACATATCTGCAAACTAAGAAAATGAGAAATTCCAATCCTGGAAATTCATCACTAAAGAATGAAATTGACACTCAATGCTTTACTGAGCTCAAGATTAGCTGCTCTATTCATTTGATAAATCAAATTAGTTAAATTTACCCAAAACAGAACCCTAAAAAATTATCCCAAAATAGATTCCACTTAAGAGGGAAATAAATATCTACCTAATCATCCCAATATGCATTATTTAATTCTCAAAACCTAAAAGGCCCAAAAAAAAAAATCAAACCACACAAAATTCGCCAATGTACACACAGAATCTGACCGCGTAGCTAGATACAAACAAAACAGAACAAAAAAAAAATCTGATAAATTGAATAAAATAACGAACAGTCCAAAAATCACCAGCTCTAGCTAATAACCTAATCGATCTACAAATACCTTAATTCTCTTAGCTTCAGCAGCAAAGCCAGTGACAGCAGATAAAAGCCCTAAAAACCCTACAACGCAGCACACCACAATCACTTTCCTCTCCATTTCCAGCTCCTTTTTCTCTCTCTAACCTTTCTCTCACTAGACAAGGTGCTGAAAATACAACTCGAACGACGCAATTTCTGGGGTGAGCACGTTGAGCAAAGTGTGAGAACGAAACAATTATTATTATTATTATTGCTACTATCAGCTAGAAATAAAGATAAAGACGGTAATTTAAGTTTTTTTGCCGATTTAAGCAAAAGTGAAACACTTTTCTCATGGTTTGTAAGCATTTATTTCAACAGTAAGAAAATAGTCACGCTTGCCTCTTCGTCTTTCTCGTGAATAAGGGCAAAAGTGGAAAGTCCTTCATCATTCTGACTTTTGGATTTCCTTCTTTATTTTATTTTATTTTTTTTAAAATTAATTTATGGATCCAAAATATGTCCAGTCCAAATGACATTCTAACATTTAAAATTTATCATATAATTCAGTACTATTAAGCTATTTATTTATAGTGATTTACCTTAAATACGATTTAATAAATTAATGTTGACTATTACATATGATAATTCATGGGATTTGCAATAAATTTTATTGTTAGGTCCGAGAATATATAAAACTTTTTAAATTCTGATGGTTCGGACCAACTTGCATGATCATAGTAGCATACAACATTTTTAGATATTATCTATTTCACATTTTTTATAATTTATTTTTTAAAAATTAATTAATTGGTTCTCTCTCCCTTATAACCTATTAATAATAATTAATAATCAAATATTCTTTATAATCTATATTCATTATTGAGAAAGTTTTTTAATTAATTTATTTGAATTGACATGTCATCGGCAGTCATTATACCGAACTTTGGGGAAACCAATAATGTGATTTTCATCTCATATACTGTAATATATTATTACATCTAACTCGTACATATCAAAACATAAAAATTTTATATATCATCACAAATAACTGTAATATATTATTACATTTAGCTCGTACATATTATCACATATAATTTATATATATCATCACAAGTAACTAAGTTCTAAATCTAAATTATAAAATTTTAAAATAAAAAAATTAAACCCTAAAATGAAAAATTAAACCCAAAAAATGAAAAAATTAAACCCTGAAATGGAAACTAAACCAAAATGAAAAAGTAAACCCTAAATCATAATTTTTTATCATATCATCACATATATCTGGCCGAAAATATATTTTAGTCGGGCACTAAAATAGAAAACTAAACACTAAAAGATAAAACTAAACCAAAAATGGAAAAGTAAACTTTAAACTCTAAAATTTTATTATATATCATCACAGTAACTGGCATATATTATCACGTATGTATAATTGACATACTCCCTCCGTTTTTTAATAAGTGTCGTTTTAGAGTTTTTATTCAAAATTAAGAAACATAATATTTGACCAACATATCCTCAGTCAATTAATAATATTATCATTTAATTACTTCTATTCTTTCCCTTCAGTTATTCTATTACCATAAATTTATTTATATTTCTTAAAATAAGTGGGGATAAAATTGGAATAAAGTGGTAAAAATTTCTAAAACGACACTTAATTTGTAATAAAATTAAATTTTTAAAACGACATTTATTTTAAAACGGGAGAGAATATTATTACATTCAAGTAACAACTAACTAATAATAACTTTTAAATACAGCCGAGTTCATGTAATAAATTGCAATAAATTACGGTCATCATGGAGCCATACAAAGTGAAAAACAAGTAGTTAATTGCATATATTCTACCAAAGTAGTAACAAATTTCATTTATACGATATTTTTTATATGATAGTTTTAGAATTGTCCATACAAACATATGTTTGTTCAATTGAAAATAATTTACGTTTATAGCAAGGTTATCTATCAAATTGTTGATATTTTTTAATAAAAGATTTCATGTTAATATAGAATATTTTATTTTTAAGAAACAAAATCGAAAATATATATTTCTATGTTAACATAAAAAACAAGAGGATTTTATCCTATTATTTCCAAAAAAGGAAGAAGAAGAACATATACGCTATCTCGCCATTGTATGATTGAGTATTATCATAACACCACGTTGATATTTATTTGCACTGTTTAAATGTACAATTTTTAATTCAAATCAACATGGATCATTCATTTAAATGGGAATTACTCAAAGATTGCTCCTATATCCATCCTGCCCGTAAAGCTAACAATTTCTTAAAATTCTTTATTCAATTCTCAAAACATAAAAGCCAAAAAAAAAGGGAAAGGGAAAAAAAGTATACCTTCGGAACAATTGAACAAACAATAAGAAAAGGGCGCGGATATACGAAAACGATGAAATTTAATAATAATAAATTATTATTATAAAAAAAGGGTGCGAATATACAAAAATGATGAAATTTAATAATAGTAATTATTATTATTATTATTGTATATTATCAATTTTAATTATATATTGTGGTAAAGTTATTTTAAATTTTTTATTTATAATTATTTTTATAACACCCATAAGAAAAAACATAAAAATTATTAATCCTTTCCTTCACAAATTCCTCCTTCTCAAAGTCTACAATTCTACAATCCCATATCTAAAATACAACAGAAATTATAAAAAATTTCAACAAATTACACAAAATTGATCAAAACACAACATTTATATTGACTATCGATATTCTATCATTTACGTTTCATGCTTATGTCAAATTTATGTCAGGTGATATTGAAGCCTGATCCTGGGAACTCGCAAGACTTGTTCATTCGGAGTTTAACGGCCTTAGATTCTCTATCATGTTATTTTTCTTGTTATTGTTCCTAGTATCTGATGATAATCTCTTTCTAGTATAGCAATTGTTACGTGTTAATCTCTTTTACAGATAAATTTATTTTTCTGCTTTCTTTCTATTCCTCTTTTTGTAATATCTTTTGAAGATAAATTTATTCTTCTACATTCTTTATATATAATTGCTTTATTTTATAGAAAATGGAAAATTTGAATAAACAAATCACTATTTGATAATTTTGAAAGATTTTCATCAATAGCTTCATAAAATTTATACTTTTCAACTTTACGGCTCACCAGAGATTGTTAACAACTTTTGGATAGTTTCATTTGGAGAGGATCAGATTCGCTACATGTGGATATTTTATTACATTGGTAGAAAGTTGAGAGATGAAACATGCTATTGACTCTTTACTTTTCTCTTTCTTGATCTGTATTTTATAAGCTTGATTAAAATGATACTCTTTGCTTGTCTAAATATCAACAATACCTATTTGTTAAATTTTTTGATATTAGTTTGGGTGAATCACTCTATCCCGCACGTCTTATCTCAGTTTGCTCAAATATACTTTCAGGTTCCTCCACTATTCCTTGATGTACATCCAGATCATTTTGTTCTTGACAGTAAGCTACGTCTACGACTTTTGACACTATTTATGACTCTTCTATTTTTACTATAAACCGCCTTCTATACGAAAATCATACGTACAACTCCACTTAATCACTGATGTCCAGACATTGTGAATTTCCCATGCATAATGTAAATGTAGTGTGTGCTGCTCTGGGTTCAAAAACATCTACAACTTTTGACACTATTCACCAAACAAAAGAATGTGCACTGCCAACTTGATAGTCACAAATCATGAAGCTTAACACTTTCCAAGCTGTCATTTACATAAGAAGCACTCAGTTGATTCCCATAATGGGAATACTAAAGAACATGGTATTAGCCACTTCAGTTTGATCGTGCCTTGTGTGATGTCCCTTGTAGTTCTTAAATAGTTTATAACTCGTATAATTTAGAGAACTAAATTAAGAACTAAATAGTTTAAGTAGTTATAAACTATTTAAGAACTACAAGGGACTACTAAAGAACATGGTAATAGCACCCAGTGGTCACTACATATTTTCATAAGCACAAGGATTAATTATCTTTATAAATTATAATAATTATAGTAAAGGAAAAAAGAACAATAAATAGTCTCTCTTACTCGTCTAAGTATGGTGCTAGAATGAATATCCTGCTAAACATTGCATCAAAGGCATCAATTAAGTACGACGTCACAGCAGTCGGGTCAATTAATATATTTCTTTTAGATCTGCGCTGGACAAAGAACTCCGATGGCACCGGTGCAAAGACTCCAAGCCAACCCACGAAGATACCTGCAAATCATTAGTAGATTCAAAATTAAATAAATTTAAGTTAAATATGAACTAATTGATAAGAGAAAAGACAGCTCGTACTGCGCAAATAACACATCAAGAATGCAAACTCTCAGTCATGTCTAGTTTGCAGAAACTTAAACAGCACATCAAGAATGACATTATTATTCATACGAAGAAATACAATTCATAACCATTTAACTCCCGGTCTAATTCTCTCACTTTGTCTTTATAATAGTAGTATCATCGTCTTGAACACAAAAGAACACGAATAATACAAATCGAATAAGGGTTCTTAACAAGCAAAATTGTTCATCAACAAACTTGAGTTAGATATGGAGAGAACAAACCTCATCACAGTCTTCACCAAGAAACTCGACAGTCACATCCCAAGTATGCCTAATGGGATTGCGCAAAGTAAAATCATTACTTTCAAGATCTGCAAAAAATTTCATGATTTTCTGCGGGATATGCTGTAATCGTGTCGACAATTATTCAAAATTACAAAAAATCATACAAACAAACAATAATCAGAAGATATATATCAGAATAGAAAAAGAAAAAAATAGATAAAATAAAATCACATACATAAAACGTGAACTGGGCATGAGGATGTCTTTGTGAATGTCGAAATTAAAGTCATCCTTAATCTGGGAGAGAAGATAATTTTCCATGTTGCAAGGTTTTTGGGAGATTTTTCAAGGCCGGTTTTTTGTTTTTCGAGGTTTATTTTTATATCGTAAAAATTAGGGTTTAGCATCAGTTGTTGAACAAGAGCCGATGCATATTCATCACTGGTAAAAAAAGCGCGGGAAAATATCTAACCATAAGATCACGGGTTCGAACTAATATTATATGCATCGGTTGTCTTCATACAAACCGATGCTATGTACATGCTTTAAGCATTTATTGGCTGGAAAAGGTTCCGGGTTCCACCCCCGTGTTGTGCTAATATTAAATACATCGGTTGTCTGTATACAAACCGATTCCATTGACACACTTTAAGCATCGGTTTTGAAGTTAACATAAGAACCGATGCTATGGACATACTTCAAGCATCGATGTTAATAACCGATGCTACTGACATATTCTAGTAGGAAAATATCAAGAAGAAAGCTTATTGTTTAGGCACGGGTTTGAATATTAAACATTGGTAATTCTGTCAATCGTCTGAAGCTTATATGTCTCATTCACTCATACTGAAAAATCTTCTCTCTTGCCTCATATAACCAAGAAATTAATGTGTTAGTCAAATTGTACTTCTATATCATGTTTTTCTTTGAGTTTCATCCCAATTCTTGTGAAGGATCAAGCAACATCACTTTGGTACTTGAAGGGACTGTTAAAAATGGCTTATACAACATTAATATTGTTAACTCCAATACAGAAGCAGTACATCTGGCATTTCTCTTGGTTATAGCAATTCTCATAAATAAATTTCTCTTGACAAACAACAAACTTCTCATTATCAGACACCATCTTTGATGAAAATTACTTTTCCTTACCTGTCCTTACCCCCTTCTCAATACCATTATTAGATTTACACATGAGATGATTACAAAAATACATTTGGGAAATTTGGCTTTTAGTCGATTGTCATTAATTGTGAATATCGTAGTAGGACAATATTTATCTTTAATAAAGAGTGTCCAACACTCAACTCAATTTAAAACTTACACTGTTTTTTTAATGTATTTCTAAACAAGATGCACACATTTTATCCAACAAAAAATACTTCACTTATTCTATTGTTGTTGTTCATGAGTATTGTTTCGTTGAGAGGCTATGACCGAATCGAGTTTTGATGGTTTGATGTTGGCTTGTTTGTTAGGCCATCTCCCACCATGGGTCTCAAACTCATATTTTTTAGTATAAGATCTAAAAAACACTTTCAAACATATGTCTTATAATCAAATATGATTTGAGACCACCCAATAAATGTCTCAAATTTGATATCAGTTTACAAAGGGTCTCAAAAAAAATTGTGACTCAATTCTTAAATTTGTTTGATGAGACCCATCTAAAAAAAATAAAAGCATTCACTTGGGGAATTGATGAAAGAACAATATTATTACTCCTTCCGTCCCGTTCTATCTGTCGAAAGTTGAACTCTTTTTTGTCCCTTACTATCTGTCGCATTTACATTTTCAATAGATAATCAACATTACTTTTGACTTTTCCAATAAAAATTAAATGTTACTTTATTGTTTTTACCCTTACTTTTATTATTTCACACTTTTAATTATTTTAAACAAATAGATATTACGGTCATTTGATGCGTATAATTATAACACCAATTATTTTTTTTATCTTCGTGAAATGGTCAACTGTGATAGATATAATGAGTGGAACGGAGGGAGTACTTTTCACCAAAAGATAATTTTAGAGTCTTATAATTATTAAATTATTAGACTCAATGTTTGGAGTTTAAAAAATTTAAGACCCTAAAATATTAAAAAAATAATATTTTAAGTTTCAAAAAATTTGAACATGAGACATGCGATTGGAGATGGCCTTCTATCCGAGTTCGAATCTAAAATATGTTATGGATCACATAATGTTGCTATTTACTAAATCGCACTTTCACCAAACGAGATTAATGTACTCTTTTCAATGGGTGTTTTTGGGTGTACTCCGCAGGAAACATCTAGAAAAGTATATAAAAGTGTGACATATTTTTAAAAAGTGTATTTTTAAATGTTATATTTATTTTTGTTTGAATTAAGAATTAGGATTTTCATTTATTATTTACCCATCATATTTAATAATTAACTGATATTTATTTTGTTGTTACAATATCAAATATTATACTCTTGTTTTATACGGGTGATTTCGGATTAAATATTGATAATTCTATTTTCTTGTTTCCTGTTTTTGTCTTACTTTTTTCCCCCACTTGAGATGTCTTTGAAAAATGTGGAGCAAGTCTAAAATAGTCAAAATTGTACATATTATTGTTTTTATACGATGTGAACGGCATCCAACATACTTTTTTATAATTAATAATAATGTGTAGCAATGTTAGGTTTAATTTAATACATATGCAAGTCTAGTATATCTCATGGTCCATTCCATGCTCACTTTTATTGAATCGTTTTCTCAAAGTCAAAAACTCTATTAAACAAATTCGAAATAAATCTTTGCGTTCTCTTGCATTTTATCAATTTTGTGTTTAATGTTCTTCACATTTTTCCATGACTATAATACCAACAGCTATATTTGAATGTATCATACAACGTTGGATTATCATTTCGAAAAAAACTCAAATGAGCAAAGGTAAGTAGATTATCCTTTGAGCAAACTTAAAGGAGCAAAGTCAAAAATTATAATTTTTAGAGGAAACGAGTTATTTATTTATTTATTTTAATATTTGAGGGCTATATAGTGGACTTTTTACATGACCCAAAGTGGCATTAATTCAATATATATAAATGTTAGATTCCACTTGGGGTAAGAGAAAGATAAAAAAAAGTGATAATGACTATTTTTTCCAAAAAGAATAAAAAAACAACAACAACAAAAAAAAAAAACTACAAAGCATATGGTGATCAAAGCGAAACCAACTTCAGTTTCAATTTTTGTGATATTTTTTTCTTCCAATTTTCGTATGCTGCTATTTTGTTGACATAGTTTTATTGTGTCAACTCAATATCAATTATTTATTTCACACTGAAAGTTATAGACATGATGCGGATTATTGAAAAGCAAAATGAAACTGGGGAGGGCATATCTACGAGCTTCATTTCAATGAGCAATAATTTGTACAATTGACCATAAACATATATTGAATCATCATAACGTACATGTCTACTTCGAAGACATTTAGATTGATTCCTTCAATAAGCCATATTTATTTATTAAAAAAATCTAAATCATTTATTTTAATTTAAAACCCAAATTACATATAATTTTAATTAAAAATACTTAATTATGAAAAAAATCTAAATATATTGTATTTATAATTAAAGTTGAAATAAGATTTATTTTTAGAATTACAAATATTTAAATAAGTAAATTACGAGTTATTTTCAATAATCTAAATATTATTAACGAATTTAATTTAAGTATAATAATATAAAATTATATAATAATAATAGTATTAATTAATAATAAGTATTAGTTAGATACCATTACAATGTGATACGAAAATTTCGAAGCATTTTGAATTGAAGTCGGTTCAATTATACGCAGAGAATATTACTTGGTTTACTGTTCAGTGTTCAACTCTGCGTCTCTCTCCGCCGTCGGATGAAAAGAAATGACACGTGTCTCATTAAATTGAGGTTTCTGATCTATCCATATGAGGGGCAAAAGGACTCGAAGTTTCCAAGTGGTTAAGATACATGCTCGTCCAACTGGTATAGCCCACGTGTACGTAATTAAATACTCCAAAGTCTAATGTCATGAATAACGCCGTTACAAGATCCATGGATCTTCTTCGAATATTCCTCTCCATTTTCATACATCAGTATTTTATTTTGAATTTTCATTTATGTTTATGCAGAGAATAGTGATTTAAAAATGTTGAGAGAAGACTAAACATAACCATGGCCGTCTCATCTACGAGTTTCTTTCATTATTTTTTTTTTCATGGTTTATTATTTAACATTTTACCCCTATTTTATATGGGATCCGACTGCTAAGCAAGACAGGTGTTACTTTTTATTTTTTCCTTATCATATTTATTTTATATAGATTTAATTTATTTTACATCTCAATTCCATAAAAATGTAACATTCCGTTAACATGATAGTTGACGTCAAATGAAACGTTCAAGAATTTAACGTAACTGGGACATCCGTGGTACCGGGTAGGTGCGGACCAGGGAAAGGAAAATTGAAAAAAACAATTAAATACACAAAATTCTGTTATTTTTTGAAAATAAAAACAAACACGCGCACACAGTAGAAAATCCTCATTCTCTCTCCTTCACTATAAAAAGCCAGATATTAGCTCTAACTCTCTCCACTCTCAGTAACTTTTCATTTTATCTTCTTCTTCAATTAATTAAGAGAAAAGGGAGCTTTTTACTACTTGTATGGCAGCTAAATTGCAGGGCCGCGGACTGGCGAGCTTCGGAAAACGTTTGGTTGGGCAGATCCGTTCTCGTGATTAAGTCATCGTTTCTCCACTCTCTCTCAGGTGCGTGTTTTCTGAAAATTGGAAGATTATTTAGACTTTTCTGAGATTTTTTGGTACGATTTTTCACATAAGCTGTGTGTAAAACTGGTATTTTAACCTTTTTGGGGATTTTACCTGATCCAGTAAATATTCTCCAGTCGCAATCTCAACCGTCTAACCAGCTTAAGCTTTTAGATCAACATGGTATTACAATCAGGTCAAATAAAGAGGTCTTGAGTTCGAATCTCATATTAAATAATTTCCGAATTTTGCACTCTTATATTTAATTTTCCCATTCAATGTGTTTGTTTGGATACGAACTGGATAGGAAGTATAATTTTATTTCAGTTTGGAATTGGAAAAAAGATAACTTTAGGTGTGACATGTGGTCCTCAATCCTCATCGCTTTAACAAGTGGGGTTGGAGTTAAATTAACTTTTTTTGTATTATGATCTATGATCTAAGTTGGGTACTATTAAAAATAGTGGGATGTGCATATTGTAAAATAGAAAAGAAAAAAAAAATTGCAATTAGTCTAAATGTCAAGGGTATGTTTTGCAATTAACCATTTTTTTGGACAATGTATTAGTATTGTCAAGTAACATTCAAATTCTAGTTGTTGTTGTTAATTAATTGATCCTAAATGTAGGAGGGCCGTACACGTTTCGGTCTACGACAAGGATCCAGACGAGCATGTCCGCCCGACCGTGGTCCCCGACGATATAATCCAACCCCTACCCGAGACATACTGGGCCCCTCACCCTAAGACCGGCGTGTTTAGCCCTACATCCAATCACAAACTAGCTTCGAGCGGTGAAAATACGAATGCTGACGCAAATTCGTCGTTGGAACAGAAAGCGTTCTTTCGCCCACTAGAGGACTTGGATAAGCCAGTCCAACCTTGAGTTATAGTCTGAAAAAAAGAAGCACTTTTCGCGCCCCTGCTATAAATAAGATCTTAGATCATTGATTAGGTTTGCGCTTATAGTGTATGTAGATATATAAAGACATGATCTCAAGTGATTGTAGAATATGAATAAGTTTGTGTTTTATGAGTGACTTTTGTGAGTGGGAGAGAATGTGCTTTCTAGGGTGCCATGGTTTTAGTACATGATGTTGTTGTGTTCTTTGTTATGAAACAACGTTTGTTACTTTGTTTATTCTCTCTTTTGTTGTTCTTTTTAGTTACCTACCTTTAACACACGATCTTTCAATTTGATATAATAAATATAAAAAGAAAAAAGAAAATATGAATTTTGATATTTTCCATACCAAATATAATAAACATCAATGTTTACTAGCAAAATCGAATATCTATACGTGATGTACTTAGGTTATGATTGATTGAGTTGATTTAAATAGAGCTGATGACTGAAAGTTGATATTTAATAACTGATTTTAAATTAATGCTTAGTAAATTAGTTGATTAAAATAGTTGATTTATTAATTTATCAATATAGACGTAATTGAAAATCATAAAATATTATACATAAAAATAAGAAAAATATAAAAATAAAATTATAATAATTAATAAAGACTTTCCAAAATATTTTCAAGAAATAAGACAAATACATTAAAAGTAATTAAAAAAAACAATTATAATGATAAATAAAACTTTACTTCTAACTAATATTTTCGTAAAATATAAATTAAAATATTAGTTTATAAATAAGATGGTTTTACACAATATAAAAGGATAATAATTGATTTTTCCCAATAAGATAGAAGCTTTTTAAAAAAAGTTACGATCTATAACTTTTTGTGAACAGAAGCTTATTAGACAAAATAAGCTCTCAGGAACTTATTATTGATTTCTCAGACAACCTAAAAAAAACTTATTGATATGCAATAAGTTATAAACACTTTCAAAACGTTCAACCAAACAAAGCCTTACTTTAGTTACTTGGTTGATATTGTTTACAAGTTATTACATGATTATGATCGTCAACCCTATGCACATTGAACGATTAGTGTCTGTAATTTACCATCAATATAATTTATGTGAATGGTATTGAAATCTCAAAATATCTCGTTCTATAATAAACCATATTTCTGAGGCAATATATGTCAAAAAATTACACAACACGGACACTTTAGGACCTCCCGGGTTGGGAGTCTTAAGTATCTCAGCCTCACGAGAAACAAGTGTAGGACGGTCTCTTTCACCCTCTTATGCCACTTCATTCATTATAGGTGGCTTTACCGTAGTTCATCACCTACATTTTTTTGTCTCCGATTCGATGGACCCCAACCTTGTTACTTCTTATTCTATGTTGTTGGTCTTACTCTAACTTCTTCTTCATTTCCTTCATTTACATCTTGACGAAAAAAATACCATCATAATACGATTACATATATTTATAACAAATCCTTTATAAAATATGTATTTGTACAAACCTTTTATAAAAAAAAATACAATCAAAATATTATCATAAATAGTGAACTAAGATATTGTTAGACTTAATTTATTCAACTTGAAAAAATTTGAATTGATTCCGTTTATGCTGCCTAAAATGGGGACGTAAGAGGATAAGGTTGCCCACATAAGCCAATCGTGGCAACAACAACGAGTAGTAATAAACTGGTAACATTATAGGAGTAGTAGATAATAAACACTGAGTTGAGCCAAGGGGACCTCAAGAACAAAAAACAAAAAAAAAAACTCGTCTCCATAAGTAAGATGCATTGCAAATGTATAATTAAATTATACCAAACACCACAAAAATTGTAAAAGCAAATTCAATCTATTTAGAAATTTTTCTATGCACTTGGCAATTAAACAAATAATATAACAAAATAAAAAAAGAATCACATTTTACAAAAAAAAAAATTAAAGAATTTTTTTTTTAATAAATAAAATTTCAAATTTATAATTTGATTGATATTAGACTCGAATGTGAACTAAACACAGGGGAGATATGGGGTTTATTAAATAAATAATATATTTTTTATTTAAAATTACAGAAATAGTACACTTTGAAAATTTTTTACGTTTTTGGACCGGGACGCCTTTCCCAAGGGCGTCCCGGGTATTTTTGCTCGAAAATTTTATTTTTGGTCTCAAATGAAAAAAAAAAATTTGGGGGGGGCGGGACGCCCTTCCCAGTGGCGTCCCGGGTTGGTTTGTAAATAAAAAAAAAAGGGGGGGAGGAGGGCGGGACGCCTTTGGGAGTGGCGTCCCGGGTTCATTTTCTATAACGGTTACGTATACGTACCGTCTAGAATGTACCCGGGACGCCCTTGGGAAAGGCGTCCCGGCCCAAAAACGTAAATATTTTTCAAAGTGTACTATTTTTGTAATTTTGAATAAAAATGTATTATTTATTTAATAAACCCGAAGATATGTGACACATGTTAATTTTTTTCATATCAAAGTGAAGCCTGTTTCATTGCCTTATACTAAATGCGCCATATTCTCCCGTTTCAGTTGCCTTATCCTAAATGCACCGGGCGAGAGCCGTTGCAGTCGTTCGTTTGCCCCGCCTTTCGCATGTAGAGAAAACCTCAGTTTTCTCCTCTCCATCGTGATCGACCCGCAGACCCACTGTTTTGAATCGTCTTAATCAAAATATGGCCCATTTATTACATGGGAATTTATAAAACTACCTATTAAAAAATAAAAGTTACAATCACCCGAAAAATCTATAAATATACGAATCACCTCAATAAATTTATAAACGTGATTTGAAGAGAATAAAGGTAATGATAAAATCAATAAGAACCATTCACAAAGAAAAATTTAAAAATATACACAATAAATTAAAAATAGTAAAAAAGTTTGGCATAATTGTAAAAACTTTTAGCATATCTTAAAATTGTAAAATAAAAAGTTGAGTTAATTTTTTTCTATAATTTTCCCTAGGGGTGTGCACAGTTCAGTTAACCGACCGAATCGAAATCAAAATTTTGGTTCAAACCGAAACCGAATTGAAAATTTTGGTTCGGTTTTGGTTTTTGGAAAAAATCGGTTTTCGTTCAGTTTCGATTTGGGGCTCGGTTAACCGAACTGAACCGAAAACCGAATTTATTTTTTATTTTTATATATTTCAAATAAATTTAAAAAATGATCTTAAGTTAAGCCGAATTGAAAAACTCAAATCCACCACCACTGAGTATTAATGTATTTCATAAAGTGGCTTTCTTCTCATGAATCTACCTAGTATCTCCTTCTCTGAACAAGCGGTCTTCTCCTTCCAAATTTTCATCTACTATCCATAAGGTTACTAATTAGAACACCTAATCCCCAATTTATATTCAATATTTGGTCTTCTTGCAATCCTTGTATTTTTTATTTTATTTTATTTTGATTATTATTGTTGTTATGAATGAATACGATTATAAAGTAATAAACAGAAAACAAAAACAAGATACAGATTTACGTGGTTCACCAAATTGGCTACGTCTACGGGCAGAGAGAAGAACGGATTTTATTAACTGATTAGGGTTACAGATTTCTGATCTCAAAGACCATATTTATAGTATTGAGATAATACACCAAATTGGGCTTAAGGCCCAAAACTGCATACCGTTTGAGACCCCCGTACAACTCGCCGAAGCGAGAGATTCAAGACATATCAACAAATCTCCATCTTGACTTGAATCTTCTTGCAGATGCATCATTGCAATGCCAGATGAACAGACTCCTTCTTTCTGCCTCAGATTTGCCCTCTTTAGGCAACTAACAGCTTTTGACGTTTAGTAAGTCCAGACAATGTTGAAACTTGCTATGTGGGACAGGCTTGGTGAACATGTCAGCAGGATTATCAGCAGTACCTACTTTCATCACCTTGATTCTCTGCTCATTCCTCATAAAATGATACCTCACATCAATATGTTTGGTCCTCTCATGATGGACCTGATCCTTGGTCAAACAGATTGCACTCAGACTGTCACAAAAACAAAATAACTTGATCATGATGTAGACCAATATCACCTACAAGCCCTTTCAAACAAATTCCCTCTTTAGCAGCTTCTGTCAGTGCCATATATTCTGCTTCAGTTGTAGAAAGAGTAACTGTAGCCTGTAGAGTTGCCTTCCAACTAATAACAGAACCACCAAGAGTGAAGACATAATCAGTCATAGATCTTCTACTATCAACATCTCCAGCATAATCAGAGTCAGAGTAACCAGTCACAGAACCATGAGCATCACCTCCATACAAGAGACCAACATCAGACGTACCTTTAAGATAACGAAAAATTCTCTTCACAGCTTGCCAATGCTCCTTTCCAGGTCGTCCCATGAACCTGCTGACAACACTCACAGCATGTGCAATATCTGGTCTCGTGCAGACCATAGCATACATCAAACTCCCTACTGCATTAGAGTATGGGACTCGAGACATGTACTCCTGCTCAGATACAGATTTCGATGTATAATCAGCGGATAAATGAATATTTGTAGCACTTGGGGTATCGATAGGCTTGGCGGTAGACATACCAAATCTATACAAGATCTTCTCAATGTAACTCTTATGTGACACGAAGAGCTTCTTCTTTTCTCTTTCCCTATATATCTCCATGCCCAGAATTTTCTTGCCAGCACCCAAATCCTTCATATCGAACTCAGCACTGAGCAGATCCTTCAGCTTCTGAATATAAGAGTTAGACTTCGTAGCTATGAGCATATCATCCACATACAGAACGAGATAGATCATGCAACCGTCATCTGCTTTGTTGTGATACACACAACAATCATGTGGACTCCTGTTTTAACCCAACTGGATCATGTAACTGTCAAACCTCTTATACCACAGCCTTGGAGACTGTTTTAATCCATATAAGGACCTCTTCAACTTGCAAACATAATCTTCCTTCCCCAGAGCCTGGAACCCCTCTGGTTGAGTCATGTAGATATCGTCTTCGAGCATTCCACGTAGAAAAGCTGTCTTCACATCCAGTTATTCAAGTTCTAAATCCTGTTGTGCAACCATTGCTAGTAACACTCTGATGGAAGTGTGTCTGACCACTGGTGAGAATATCTCATTATAGTCAACTCCCTCCTTCTGTGTGAACCCTCTTGCAACTAGTCGAGCCTTGTATCTCACACCCTCACCAGATGTGGTTTCTTCCTTCTTCTTGAATATCCATTTGCAGGTGACAATCTTCCTCCCCTTTGGTCGTTTGACCAGCTCCCAAGTCAGATTCTTGTCAAGTGATTCCATCTCTTCTCTCATTGCAGTGAGCCATTTAGCTGACTCACTACATGAAACAGCCTCTCTGTATGTGAATGGTTCACCTACAGATGGTTCTTCCTCTTCTACCTTGTCAGCGACTTGTAATGCATAAGTCACCATATCTTCAAAACCGTATCGCACAGGATGCTTCACGCCTGTTCTCTAGCTCTATCAATAGCTATGCTTGTCTGGCGAGCTTCTGGATGAACATCTGAACTTGTACTTTCAGCAGTAGTATGTTGATCTTCTCCACATTGGAGTTGTGATTCACTCACATCGTGAGTGACTTGCAGCTCCACCTGTTTATCAACACTACTACAATTTTCTGTACCAATGGACTTCATAACGGGGTTAAGCATAAAACTCTCATCAAAAATCACGTTCCTGCTGAATATAACTTTATTTTCTGAAGGTGACCAGATTCTATATCCCTTAACTCCATTTTCGAAACCAACAAATATACCCTTCTTAGATCTTGGTTCTAATTTACCCTCACTAACATGATAGTAAACAATACACCCAAAAACTCTCAACAACGAATAATTTGCAGGTTTATTAGACCATACCTCGTAAGGTGTCTTGCAATCAATTCCAACGTGAGTACCACGGTTGATCAGATAACACGCCGTGTTTACTGCTTCTGCCCAAAACTTTCTAGCCAAAACAGCATTTGAGAGCATGCATCTCGCTCTCTCCAGCAATGTCTGATTCATGCGCTCTGCCAAAACATTCTACTACGGTGTGTGTCGAATGGTGTGGTGTCGAGCAATCCCTGCATCCTTGCAGAACTCGTTGAGATCAAACGAACATAACTCCAGGCCATTATTAGTTCGCAGTCGCTTGATCTTCTTCCCAGTTTGATTTTCTACCAACGCCTTCCGCTGCTTAAATCTCTTGAACGCTTCACTTTTGTTCTTCATCATAATTACCCAAGTCATCCTTGAGTAGTCATCAATCATAGACACAAAATATCTGTGGCCTCCAAAGGATTCAACACGTGACGAACCCCAACAATCCATATGAATGTAGTCAAGAGTCCATTTGGTCTGATGAATGGCCTTCTCTGGGAACTTGTTACGATGAAGTTTCCCAAACACACAATGCTCGCAAAATTCAAGACTATGCACTTTATGCCCAGAAAGAAGATCCCGCTTTGACAAAATCTGCATCCCTCTTTCTCCCATATGACCGAACCTCATATGCCATAGCCAGGTCATATTCGTGGTCTGAACCTCGGATGACGCAACATCAGCATAACCTGTCACGGTGGAACCTTGCAGATGATATAATGGACCACGTTTCAGGCCTGTTAGGACCACCTTTGAACCTTGACAGACATACATAACTCCACCTTCACCTTTGAAACTGAAACCCTTACTGTCAAGAAGACTCGATGATATCAGATTCTTCATCATTTGTGGAACATGCCTGACTTTATTCAAGGTGCAAAATACCCCATCATTTGTCCGTATCCTAACTGAGCCAATTCCAACCACTTTGCAGACAACACTGTTTGCCATGGAAACATTTCCTCCATCTATCTACTCATAGGTTGAGAAGAACTCCCTGTTATAACAAATATGGTACGATGCCCCAGAATCAAGAACCCACACATCATTACGATGAGACTGTCCAGCAGCAACCAAAGTCAGATCTTCTGTAGAATTCGTATCAGTTTCTGCCACATCTGTAGAACCGCCGACACCCCATTTCTTCTCCTGCTTCCTCTTCTTCTTAGGACAATCATTCTTCCAGTACCCTGGTTCTTTACAGTAATTGCAGAAATCTTCCGGTTTAGGACCTTTTGAACTTTTCTGATTTGGCTTCCCAGTTTTCTTCCCAAATCTCCCTTTTTCTTTACCTGTGACAAACAACCCCGATGCCTGATTTTCTGTGGCAGAGCCAGTTGCCCGTTGACGGTCTTCTCTGTTGTGGAGGGCAGATCGAACATCTTTCAAAGACAGAGTATCTTTCCCATTAATAAACGATTCAACAAAACTCTCATACGATTCAGGCAAAGATACTAACAAAATTAAAGCAGCGTCCTCATCTTCTACTTTAACATCAACATTACGCAAAGCTATTAAAATTTTGTTTAATTTATCTAGATGATCACGAACGGGAGTACCTTCCTGCATGCGTAAACGGAACAGACGTTGCTTCAAGAGCAACTTGTTGGTTAGAGACTTCGTCAAGTAGAGACTCTCTAACTTCAACCAGAGAGCAGCGGCAGTTTCCTGATCAGCAACCTCGATGATAACATCGTCAGAGAGACATAGCACAATAGTCGAGTGGGCCTTTTCTTCTCGGGTATTCCACTCTTCTTCATCTACATCCTTAGATTTAGGTTTTCCTAATAGCGGCGCCCACAAACCCTGTTGCTTCAACAGAGATCGCATCTCGATCTGCCATAATCCAAAACTATTTCTCCCGGTGAATTTGTCAACCTTTACGTTGAAAGCAGACATTCTCATTCGGCAAAAGAAACCCTAACGGTGCGGAAATACCTTGATCAAATCGACCAGGCTCTTGAATGAATAGGATTATAAAGTAATAAACAGAAAACGTAAAGAAGACACATATTTACGTGGTTCACCAAATTGGCTACGTCCACGGGCAGAGAGAAGAACGAATTTTATTAACTGATTAGGGTTACATATTTCTGATCTCAAAGACCATATTTATAGTATTGAGAGAATACACCAAATTGGGCTTTAGGCCCAAAACTGCATACCGTTTGAGACCCCCGTATAACTCGCCGAAGCAAGAGATTCAAGACATATCAACAATTGTAATAATAATATTATTGGATTGATTATATAGTTGATTTTTGTTTCTATGATATGTTAATAAGTACGAAAATCAATGTCAGAATTAGCATGAAGTAGGTGCTTTCATTTTTTATTTTTTTGAATTAAAAAAATATTTTTTAATAAATTTCGGTTGACCAAGAACCGAACCGAATAAAACAAAATTTAATTCGTTTTGAATCGAAACGAACTATGTATTACGGTTCGATTTTCGATTTCTCATATTGCCAAACTTTGGTTTCGGTTAACCGAAACTTTTCGTTTTGAACCGATGAACACCCCTAATATATCCAGTGAAACGTCATCTACGCCTAGTGCATTCTTTTGAATCAATAGGTCTTAATTAGAATATGACCAATTTATTATTAAACTGCTTATTTAAAAAAATAAAAGTTTAAAAATACGATCACTTTAAAAAATTTATAAATATACGAGTCACTCCAATAAATTTATAAAGGTGATTGGAAGAAAATAAAAATGGTGATAAAATCAATTAGAACGAAGAAAAACTTAAAAATATACATTAGAAATTAAAAATAATAAAAAAATCTGGCTTAATTATAAAATCTCGCGCATCTTTCTGTAATTATAGGCCCAGTCCACTAGCCCTGGGCTTTCGGGCCAAACCGCAATATTTGTTCGGAACTAGGGTTTTTCTTCCCTCATGTACACATATAAATCCACACGCCTGTTTTTCAGTGAATTTTAGCAGCCCGAATTAGTGGTCAGCTCGTTCTTGCTGCACTTCGCATTTAAAAAAAAAAAAAAAAAATTAAAGAGTTTTTTTAATAAATAAAATTTCAAATTTATAATTTGATTGATATAGACTCGAATGTGAAAATAAATGCATATGCAAATATTTAATTTTTTTTCATATCTAGTGAAACTTCATCTACACGGTACGTTTCATTGCGCTACAACCCACTGTTTTGTCAGAATATGGCCATTTATCTTACGAGAATTTATAAAACTACTTATTTAAAAAATAAAAGTTTAAAAATACAATCACCCAAAAAAATCTATAAATATACGGATCACTATAATAAATTTATAAAGATGATTCGAAGAGAATAAAGGTGATGATAAAATTAATCAGAACCATTCATAAAGAAAAACTTAAAAATAGTAAAAAGTTTGGCATAATTGTAAAAACTTTTAGCGTATCATAAAATTGTAAAAAAAAAAGTTAAATTAATTTTTTCTATAATTTTTCCTAGGGGTGTGCACAATTCGGTTAACCGACCGAACCGAAATTGATATTTTGGTTCAAATCGAAACCGAATTGAAGATTTTGGTTCAGGTTTTCGGATTTTGAAAAAAAAAAAAACAACAGTTTTCGGGTTCGATTAACCGAACCGAACCGAAAACCGAATTTAGTTTTTATATATTTCAAATAAATTTAAAAAATGATCTTAAGTTAAGCCGAATTGAAAAGGTCAAATCCACTACCACTAAGTATTAATGTATTTCATAAAGTGGCTTTCTTCTCATGAATCTACCTCGTCCCTCGTTCTCCGATCAAGCGGTCTTCTTCTTGCGAATTTCCATCTACTATCCATAAGGTTATAATTAGAACACCTAATCCCCAATTTATATTCAAATATTTGGTCTTCTTGGCAATCCTTGTGTTTTTTATTTTATTTTATTTTGATTTTGATTTTGATTTTGATTATTATTATTATTATTATTATTATTATTATTAGGGAGATGGATTGATTATATAATCGATTTTTGTTTTCTATGA
>BMAC01000731.1:280663-306233 GCA_014905375.1 Phtheirospermum japonicum | reverse complement strand
ACATGTGTCACATATCTTCGGGTTTAGTTAAATAAATAATACATTTTTATTCAAAATTTACAAAAATAGTACACTTTGAAAAATATTTACGTTTTTGGGCCGGGACGCCTTTCCCAAGGGCGTCCCGGGTACATTCTAGACGGTACGTATACGTAACCGTTATAGAAAAATGAACCCGGGACGCCACTCCCAAAAGGCGTCCGGGTGTAAACTGGACATTACTTAACTATCGAGGTGAAATGAAAAAAAAAAAAAAAAAATTGGGGGGGCGGGACGCCCTTCCCAGTGGCGTCCCGGGTTGGTTTGTAAAAAAAAAAAAGGGGGTGGGGACGCCTTTGGGAGTGGCATTTTGGGTTAAATTGCAAAAAGAAAAATCTGAATCCCATTCCCGTCTTCCTCTCTCTCTCCCCATTTCCCATTTCCCCTCTCTCTCTCCTCCCCCACCCCCAATTCTCGTCTTCTCTCTTCTCCCACCCTCAACCACTTCTCCGACGGCCGGCAGCAGCAACAGGGGAGGCAGTGGACGGAGCAGCAACACCGGCGCGGTGGAGCAGAAATACAGGTACGTTTTTTTTGTTTTGTTTTTTTAAATTCAGCAACTAATTACATTATTATGATTATTGTGTTTTTATTTAATTTTGTGTTTATATATTGGTTGTGGTGTTAATATTTGTTATATATAATGTCTTAGTTTGATATTATGTTTTTTTTTTAATTCAACAATTTATTATCAAACTTATTATATTATTATGATTATTGTGTTTTATTTAATTGTGTGTTCATATATATTGTGTGTTTATATTTGTTATATAATGTGTTAATATATATTGTGTTTGTTATATGTGTCAATTTAAATGTCAATTTATTTTTTCCTAGTCAATTCTGACATGACGATAAATAAAAAAAAAAAATTAAAGAGTTTTTTTAATAAATAAAATTTCAAATTTATAATTTGATTGATATAGACTCGAATGTGAAAATAAATGCATATGCAAATATTAATTTTTTTCATATCTAGTGAAACTTCATCTACACCGGTACGTTTCATTGCGCTACACCCACTGTTTTGTCAGAATATGGCCATTTATCTTACGAGAATTTATAAAACTACTTATTTAAAAAATAAAAGTTTAAAAATACAATCACCCAAAAAAATCTATAAATATACGGATCACTATAATAAATTTATAAAGATGATTCGAAGAGAATAAAGGTGATGATAAAATTAATCAGAACCATTCATAAAGAAAAACTTAAAAATAGTAAAAAAGTTTGGCATAATTGTAAAAACTTTTAGCGTATCATAAAATTGTAAAAAAAAAAGTTAAATTAATTTTTTCTATAATTTTTCCTAGGGGTGTGCACAATTCGGTTAACCGACCGAACCGAAATTGATATTTTGGTTCAAATCGAAACCGAATTGAAGATTTTGGTTCAGTTTTCGGATTTTGAAAAAAAAAAAAAAACAGTTTTCGGTTCGATTAACCGAACCGAACCGAAAACCGAATTTAGTTTTTATATATTTCAAATAAATTTAAAAAATGATCTTAAGTTAAGCCGAATTGAAAAGGTCAAATCCACTACCACTAAGTATTAATGTATTTAATAAAGTGGCTTTCTTCTCATGAATCTACCTCGTCCCTCGTTCTCCGATCAAGCGGTCTTCTTCTTGCGAATTTCCATCTACTATCCATAAGGTTAATAATTAGAACACCTAATCCCCAATTTATATTCAATATTTGGTCTTCTTGCAATACTTGTGTTTTTTATTTTATTTTATTTTGATTTTGATTTTGATTTTGATTATTATTATTATTATTATTATTATTATTATAGAGAGATTGGATTGATTATATAATCGATTTTTGTTTCTATGATATGTTAACAAGTACGAAAATCAATGGCAGAATTAGCACGAAGCAGGTAGGTGTTTTCATTTTTTTTTAAATATTTTTTTGAATTCAAAAAATATATATTTTTGAATAAATTTCGGTTGACCGAGAACCAAACCGAATAAACCAAAATTTAATCCGGTTTGCTATGTATTACGGTTCGGTTTTCGATTTATCATGTTGCCAAACTTTGGTTTCAGTAAACTGAAACTTTTCAGTTTGAACCGATTAACACCTCTGACATTCAGTGAAACGTCATCTAAGCCTAGTGCACTCTTTTGAATCAATATGTCTTAATTAGAATATGACCAATTCATTATAAAACTGCCTATTTAAAAAATAAAAATTTAAAAATACGATCATTTCAAAAAATTTATAAATATGCGAATCACTCCAATAAATTTATAAAGATGATTGGAAGAGAATAAACACAGTGATAAAATCAATTAGAACTCACAAAAGAAAAACTAAAAAATATACATAATAACTTAAAAATAATAAAAAAATAATTAAAAAAATTTGGCTTAATTATAAAATCTGTCGGGCGTATCTTTCTGTAATTCTTGGCCCAGTCCACTGGCCCTGGGCTTTTGGCCCAAACCGCAAGATCTGTTGAAACTAGGGTTTTTCTTCCCTATGTACACATATAAATCCACACCCCTTTTATCAGTGGATTTTAGCAGAGCCGAAGCAGTCAGATTGTTTTTGCCGCCGTTCCCGTCGTCATCTTCTCCGACGTGAGTATGAAATCTAAGATCTGATTCCTTGCTTTACATTAACTAATTCTTATCTGAAAAAAATTCCATGCTTCAAATGCCGTATAAAATGATAACATGTAGCGCTTGGCATCAGTTTATTATCGTGTTCGTTGAGAAAATGTACGAACTTGTTATATGTGATTTACTGCGAATTTAAATGTTTGTTGATTGTGTGCAAAAAACTTCGTCTGCGTTCTGTATTTTATGGCATTTTAGTATTTATTCAATAATTTTATTTAGGGTTTTGTCTATTTTCGTGGATTTTTAAATGTTTTAATAACTATATGTGAATTGAGCAATTATTTTGAACCCTCATTGATTGACCAATGGATATCAAATTGATAATCTCGTGTGGACTCAAATTTTCTTTTTAATATTGCATTTCTTTTTCTGAGAAGAATACTTATTACAAGTTTGTTTTTTTAGAATTTGTTTATCTTGGAGTTGTAAAATGTATATTTTAGCCATGGTGATTTTTTTGTCAGCATGTTTGCGTTTTTGTGATTATTTGAAATGACAATAATTTGTGTTCTTTGTACAATTAAGACTTACAATATATTTTCTTGCTTACTAGTAGGTAAGCAATGGTGAAGCATAACAATGTTGTGCCCTGTTCCCACTTTAGGAAGCACTGGCAAAACTATGTAAAAACCTGGTTCAATCAGCCTGCTCGCAAGACCAGGAGAAGAATCGGTAATCATTTCTCCTAATCGCTGTCTTTTCGTTTTTATTTGATTATCAAGTGAGAAATGAATATAATTTGGTTATTTCTATTTTTTTTTTCAGCAAGACAGAAGAAAGCTGTCAAGATCTTCCCAAGGCCTACTGCGGGGCCCCTTCGCCCAATTGTCCATGGTCAGACCCTTAAGTACAACATGAAAGTCAGAGCCGGGCGTGGGTTTTCTCTCGAGGAGCTCAAGGTGAACCAGTATTATCTTTCTTGACATAGTTAGCTCTCTGTATGTTGAGTTGTATATATAGTTGCAAGTTGGCTAAGAATTTATCGTATTTGATTGGTTAAGTTATTTCTGTTAGTTGTTGATGGATTGATTTGATTTGATTTATGTTTTTCTATTATTGATTGCTGAATTTCCGTTTTAGTTATAGTATTTTGTTTTGCTTTGTTTTAAATTAGGCTGCTGGGATTGCTAAGAAACTAGCCCCTACGATCGGCATCTCGGTCGATCATCGCCGCAGAAACCGATCATTGGAGGGTTTCCAGACTAATGTTCAGAGGCTCAAGACATACAAGGCCAAGCTTGTTGTCTTCCCAAGACGTGTTCGCAAGTTCAAGGTATGTATTATGGATCATTTAGTATGAGTAATTTCAAAATGGCCCTTGTGATTCAGCCTAATTGCAAAAAAAAAACTTTAAACAAGTGTTGCAATTGTATTTGCCTATGAAAGACCTCTCAATATACTTCAAACTTGAGCGTGTTATTTGTATTATGTATACTTATTGCAGGGGTATCTGTATGTTTCTTAATTTTTTTTGGAAAATTACAAATACTACCCCTGAGGTTTAGGTTAATTGTTTTTTAAATTACAAGGACACTTGGGGTATGATCATCTCTTAGACTTTATCCCCTGTTTAAGCAAAAATATTTTAAAACACCCCCTTTTGTAAAATTTCAAACATATATGGGTTTTTCTATAAATAACCCAAACCTCTGGGATCCTCTTTTTTTTATTAATAAGAACCCTTTTCAATGTCATAATTCTTGACTGCTTTTCGTCTGCAGAATGGTGATTCTACACCCGAGGAGTTGGCCACAGCCACACAAGTTGCTGGAGCTTACTTGCCGATTGTTGGTGAGAAGCCAACTGTGGAGCTTGTTAAGGTCACAGATGAGCTGAAATCATTCAAGGCGTATGATAAGCTTCGTCTCGAGAGGACAAACGCTCGCTATGTTGGTGTTAGGGCCAAGAGGGCGGCCGAGGCCGAGAAGGAAGAAAAGAAATAAACTTAGCGGCAACATATTTGTCGGATTTTGTGATGTTTTTTTTTTAAATGGACTTGAGTTATCTGGATTATGTCTTAATATTAGCCTCTTAACAATTATATGCCCAGTCAATGTATGAATCCTTTTTTTGCATATGAATCTAATTCTCCCCAGTCTGTTTGAAGGGAGATTAGCAAATTTTCCTATTTATTGAGTTTCTGAAACAGAGAAAATCAAATCCCTTGATTGCTACAGGAGTAATTTTGGGTTTACATTTAATTTTTGAAGAGTTTTGTATTGCTTTTCGTTTTTTTTTTAAATTTAATTTAGATTGTACTAATCAAATACAACACTTTGGATATCAAATAACAACTGATCATAAATTTTCCTTGGTAATTCATTCCTACCTATCATAATATGGATCTTATTTTACTTTTTATTAATTCATACCATGTTTTATATATATATTGGGTTCTAAAAGGCCCACCAATCTTTGCCTAAAACTGCCTAACCTTTTGGGGTAGACGAGGAGATGGTTAGGATTTTATTGTAGCTGGCCTGCTCCAACCCATAGTCAAGTCTTGTTATATTTAGTATGTAATTATTTATATAATTTTTATATTAAAATTTCAACACTCTATCCACTTAATAAACCTATCCATTTAAGTTGGAGAGAGTAATAAAAAACTTTGAAACTCCCGCTACATAATTTTCGATTAAACATTATAACTTTCAAATATAAATAAAAGTATTAATTTTGCATACAAATATATAATATCCTTTGAAGAAAATAAATAGGAAGATTCGTCTCAAGCCACACATAAATAAATAAATAAATAAATTAGTTATAACATAAATAACGTATCACAAGTCACAACACTCCTATCCACAAATTTAGATATTTTCTTTTAATCATAAATCAGATACAGTATTAGTATTAATTTTGAACAATCATTGCTAGAAAACATGAATAACGTGAACGAATAAGCAATAATTCCCCATGTACACCGCACCTTCACCTCATCACATTTTTTTTTTTCCCATGCCTCTCCCACTCATCTAAACGAAGTCATTTTTTCCTTTTAAAATTGATATTTTTAATTATAAAAGTATTATTTTTAAAATTACACGCAATACCTGTAACAAAAAAAAAAAATGACAATTTTCTTTTGTGTAAAATAAATTAGTCAAATCAATAATGGTTAGTGTGACGGGACCCACTTCAGATATAAAACCATCAAATTTTCAATTTCTCCCATGTGACATGTCTAATAACTTTTCCAAGATTTTAGCTACCTTCACAATCACAGGCAGATAGGCAAATACACCTCATTCATATATGATGCATACAAAATAATTTTCCTCAGCCTCAGCTACTCTGTTCATGCTCTCAAAAAAACGGCAAAATAAATAAATAAATAAATATATGGCTGCAAATTTGGGGTCGTTGAGGGGAAGCTTTTTGGAGAAAAGCAAACAGAATCTGTTTTCAGGAAAGTACTATTCTGACGTCGGATTGGAGGATTCTTACGTCATACGCGAGGGATGCTTACGTCGGCTTTTCCGAGTCGCCGGCGAACGGATTTCGAAGGGGTGGGGCGATGTGAAGGCAATTGTGGCCAGTGCCTACGAGATGGGAAGATCCGACCCGAGAAAAGCGATCTTCGGGTCTAAAGTTGGCATCGCTTTGTCTGTGGTTGCTGTGCTCATTTTTTTCAGAGAGCCATCGACTTACATTACTAAGCACTCTGTTTGGGCCATTCTCACCGTTGTGTTGATCTTCGAGTTTAGGCATTGGTGAGTTTTTTTTTTTGCTTTTTTTTTTTTTGAAAATTTCAAAATCAAAATGAATTGAGATCTAATCTAATCTAATCTAATCTAATTACCCCCTTTACTTTGGAATTTCATCTTTAAATTTATAAGCATTTATTTTTGTTTTATTATATGTAGGGGCTACACTAAGCAAAGGGCTTAATCGAGCACTGGGAACTTTATCTGCCGGAGCATTGGCTCTGGGTATTGCTGAATGTTCAAAGTTGGCCGGAGAGTTGCAAGAGGTTGTAATTGTGATCAACATTTTCATTGCAGGTCGGTTATTTCGTAATTTTTTTTTATATATTCCATTGTTTTTTAGGAAAGCGCGCAATAACGATATAAGGTTTAAATCGAGTAGAGTTCAGTAATATTGTCTTGCTACGGTGATCACGGTTAACGATAATCGCAGAACGCTTCTGAGATAAACGATTTAAGAAATATACTAATTACAACACTACTAATTAAAAATGATGATTGGTGTTATAATTATATGTATCAAATGACCATAATATCCTTTTGTTGAAATAATAAAATTAAGGGTAAAAGCAGTAAAATAACCTTTATTTTTTATTGAGAAAGTAATAAAGTAACATTGATTATCTCTTAAAAATGTAAAATTGACAGATAGAACGTGACAAGAAAATTTTCAAATTGTGACAGATAAAACAAGAAAATTTTCAAATTGTGACAGATAAAACGGGACGGAGGTAGTAATAGTGATCGTTAATAATTCTAAAGGTGTATTATTTATTTCCAACAAATAAAAATTATAGAAAATCTCACATCTCCGAGTGAATTGTCCTTTACATCCATTAGTAAATTCAAATTTATTTAATTGGTTAAAATATACAAATATACTAAAGTCTTAATTGAGCCACAATCGATCAAATACTTTAATTGAGCCAAGACCAATTTCTCGAACTTCTTAAATAAATATTCAGCAGCCCAATTCTTATTTATGCCCAGGTGAATAAGTTGTTCAAGCAGTCCATATAAGGAAGACGGCCCATAATTATATGTTAGTATGTAGCCCGGCCCAAATCTGATTTTGGCTTAACCCATCTCTAAATACACGTGGCAATTAATTTTCATTCACTCAGAAATTATATTAAAACCTAATAGTAATAATTTCCAACATAACATCCCAATCCTCGTGATTTTGTTTTACTATAAGGTGTGGCAGTGCACGTATATGATAAGGCTGCGTTTGGATTAGGATTTCCAAGGTTCCTAAAGTCCTGAGATTTGATTTTATAATGTCTGTTTTTTAATATAAAATTTTCTATTTTAGATGAATAATATATCTCTGCTATTTGTCACCCAAATTGTCTATATATATAAAAACAAAAGTATATATTTGAAAAATTAATTGAAATAAAGGGATGTTGTATTGTTTTTTGGAATTTAAATTAAATATGTTTGATTTAGGATTAGTAACCTAAGCAATTTCCCCTTTAATGGACTTGATCAGGTTTCTTGGCTAGCTATTTGAAGCTGCACCCGGCTATGAAGCAGTACGAATATGGGTTTCGGGTTTTTTTGTTGACATTCTGTATCGTACTCGTATCCCGGACTTCGGAATTTGTCCAAACGGCTATTTCTCGACTGATTCTTATCGCGGTTGGGGCTGGCATTTGCTTGATCGTAAACGTGTGCATTTTCCCCATTTGGGCCGGTGAGGATTTGCATAAGCTGGTTGTCAAGAATTTCAAAGGTGTCGCTACGTCTTTGGAAGGTGAAGTCTTTTCTTGTAGTCGGGATAATTACGAAACTACCCTTGACGCTCGACCTAATTGAAAAAATAAAAAACCTAATCATCTTTTAAAAATATCAATTTGAAAGGTAGTTGGTTTTTTTTCCGTACGTGTAATATGACTAAACATCGAGGGGTGTTTCTGTAATTAACCGCTGTTAGTTTCGTACGCGCTAGTTTCTATTTATTTTAGATAATATCCCTAACTTGGATCCGAATACTTGGTTCAGGCTGTGTCAATATGTACTTGTCGAGCACTGAGTACACTAGAATACCGTCGAAAATTCTTATCTACCAGGCTTATGACGATCCTCTTTACAAGGGATATCGAGCTGCACTGGAGGCTTCTAGCCAAGAGGAGACTCTGGTATGATTATATTATATATTTCATAATACATTATTCTTCGGCACGACAATATGAAGGAGAGATGCAAGTATTAATGCAACCAATTTTTTTAATTTTTTTTTTTTTTTTTTTTGCAGTTAAGTTTTGCGGTATGGGAACCACCTCATGGCCAGTACAAAATGTTCAATTATCCGTGGGGCGAATACGTGAAAGTCAGTGGCGCGTTAAGGCATTGTGCTTTCATGGTTATGGCGATGCATGGGAGTATACTCTCGGAAATACAGGTATTGTTCCGGTCCTTTCAGCTGCGTCGTTACTATTAGGGTTGGGATAATTACAAAAATACCCTTAAGGTTTGATCTAATTAAAAAAAATAACTATTTTTAAATTGCAAAATTACCCCTGATATTTTATTTTCCTTTTCAATTACCCCTTTATAACCAAAGAAATTTCAAAATCCCACTCCACATTTATAACAATATTATAAATGTTATTCACATTTATACCAAAGAAAGTAGTTTTTTTTCCTTTTTTATTTACTTAAACCTTGTTTCCATTCACAGGCATCACCTGAACTAAGGCAGGTATTCAAGAACGAAATCCAGAGCGTCGGCACCGAAGGAGCTAAAGTCCTTCGTCTGCTCGGCGAAAAAGTCGAGAAAATGGAAAAACTAAACCTGCCCGACCCCCTCCTCGCCGTCCACGACGCCGCTGAGAATCTACAATTACTAATCGACCAAAAATCATATCTTTTAGTAAACGCCGAGTGCTGGGAGAGTAGGAAACGGCCCGAGAGTTTCGCGGACCCCGAACAGCTTCAAGATCTCAGGGACAGCGAAAACAAGCCGTTCCTGATAAAATCCCTCAGCGAATCATTCGATCAGCAGCCGAAACAAACGCTACAAAACTATTCGCAAAAGGCCGATCAGAGCTTAAGCCTCTCTCAGTCGAGATGGGGCGATTCTGGGGAGGACGTGTTTAAGCAGCAGACGATGTGGCCTTCAAGGCTATCGCTAAGTGGCGATGCTATTCTTAACGAGCGCGAAGTGCGGACTTACGAGAGCGCGAGTGCTTTGTCGCTCGCGACTTTTACTTCTTTGTTGATTGAGTTTGTTGCTAGGCTTCAGAATCTTATTAACTCATTCGAGCAATTGAGCGAGAAGGCTAAGTTTGGGGAGCCCGTTGATTCGACCGAGACGCGAGTGAGCGTTGGTTTGTGGGCCCGGGTGCTCAAATGTATTTGCTGCAAAAACTGAAGGTTAATCGCAAAAACTACCTCTGATATTTTGTCTACTTATATAAAATTAAAAAAAATCGTCATGGGCACTCACACGTAGAGCTGTCAAAATGGCCCGGCCCGGCCCTTCGGACCAAGTAAAAAATTGGGCCAGGACAAAATTTTCCGGGGCGGCATTTTTATGGCTTAGACCCGGTCTAAGTGTATGAAAGTGACACGGCCGGGTCAGGCCAAGAAAAACCCGTTTTCTCGGACTAAGAAGCTCTGGCCCAGCGAGAATCCGGGCCGGGCCCAACATTGCCAGCTCTACTCACAAGTGAGGGACAAGTGCATATTTCATGTCACTGGTGAGGGACATGAAATATGCACTTCCGAGTTGTCCCACGTTGATTATCGGATACAGGAAGGGTATTTTTGTAATTTAAAAGATAAAAGGGAGATTTTCATAATTAAGCTGAAACTTATGGCTATTTTTATCTTTTTTTGGTAATCGTTCCAAAAGACTAATGCTGACATTGTTACGCTCGAGTGCAGATTATTGATTTTGAGGCATTGCGTCACGACTAACTAAGATGATTATTCACTCGTTTAACCGAGTAGAAACGGAGCCTGCTAAAGCGAGGCGGTGGGTTTTGCGTGCCGGGCTGGGCCCAAAATCGTCATATTATACACTCTTTTGTGCATATTTTCCTTCTGGTCTTGTTCGTCGGGCTGGTGAGATGGAGGTGGCTGGTGACGTGCGGTGGATGAGCTAACAACAGATGCCTCATTGGCTGATCCTCCTCGTCGTCGTTGGTGGTGGCCTGACAAGTGTTGGCTTTGTCACCACAGAATTGTTGGGCGGCGAACGGTATCTGAGTTGGTGTTGGATTGAGGAGGATGGCCTTTTGGTCTCTTTTTAAGTGTCTTGGGGGCTGATTAGTAATTTCGGCTTTTCTAGGACTTGATTGTGTTTTTTGTTTATCTTGGGTGCTTTGTGTAATTATTATTATTCATGTGGCTGAATTGATTTGGGGTTGGATCAAATTATAATTTGTAAGAACTTTACGGTCAATACAATAAATATAATAAAATGAATTCGAAAATTTGGCAAGCAAATAAATTATATGACATCTCATTGGATGCTAACATGTTTTTAATTATTGTATTTTGTTTGATTGGTTACTTCCAAATCCAAAACTTATACGTTTTATATTTAATTAGTTGTCATGTTTTCACTTTAAAATCAAAATAAATAATGTATAGATTTTATATTTATGTCACTTTTATTTTGTATAATAATCTCATGGTGCAACAAAAATAGTGCATAATAATAAATCTTAGATTTTCTAATCCAACTTAACTGATTATTAATTTTATGTTGATATTGGAAAAATGAATGTTAGTTTGGGCTTTCTGTGGACATTAAATGTTGTACTTAGGTACCTCCTAAATAAAAAATATTTATTCTTTTAAATAAATATATTAATTTACAAATATCTAATATATCACTTGTATGTTAAATAGTTTTTTCTGCTCCTAATTATTTAAATAAAGATTAATACATATATTTCATATTTATTATAAAACACCCCAAAACTTCATTAATCACAACAAAACACCCCATGAATCATACATCTCACCTAAAATACCCCAAATCTTGAAAACTGCCCCTCTTTTCTTTGAAGAGGTCTAGTGTGTTCGTTTTTAATTTTTTTTTTAATCTTGAAAATTTGCATTATTATTTTAATCATTCTTCAACTTCCACTTGATTACGTCTTCATCAAATACGTGTTTTTCACAATTGAGTATCAATACAATTTATGTTATGTTGATGTTTTTCTCAATTATGCGATCATACTGCAATTTTCTTTTCAGTAAATTTAGCAATGCTTTTAGTTTTCATAAAAATATTGAGCCAACAAAATTGTTAGAATTCTGGGAAAGAGTCTAATAAAGGAGATTAAATGCCAACTTAAATAAAATCTCCCAACTAAGAAATGTCATCTTTAAAATTTAAAAAAGACAACATGAGCAAACTACACATAAGCATCACATTAACACTTCGCATATGTGCAATTGGGTCGAGCAAACGAGGAGCCATAGATGGGATTTTTTTTTTGAAATTCTAGTTATGAATTAACACTTCAATGTTTTTTTATTACTCAAATGATATAGCCGCCATATTGCTTTCGGTCAATTTATCGAGACCGTTAGTTCAATCATTTAAAAAAATATTTGTAATTATTCATATTAATAAAAGAGTGTGAACATGATCAATAAATAACTTAAACACAACGAAGTCATAAATAAACAAGCACAAAAAAATGACAATGAGCAAAAAGCAAATAAGCACACCAAGCAAACATCACAAAAGATGAGTAAACGCTAAATCACGACGAATGGTTATCGGTCCACCTAATAACTTAACAACTTAAGTTGTTCGACGACCTCATCACAAAATCAACAACCAACACCCCTCCAGATCCCCCATGGCGCTAAGCGACCTGAGTAAGAGAGTTTAACATACACAAACTATCGGGAACATAAATTATCAACACGCTAAATAAATTAACAGAAGTAAATTCAGCATGTTAGCTTCGCAAAGGAGCACATATATAAGATATTCAAGTGTAACTAGCTCCGGAAAGGAGCAAACATAAACGAGAGCATAAAGCAAGCAAAGGCCAACTAACTTAGATCTATGGAAGTGTGAAGTTTTACTTTTTAAATTTTTCTCGCTCGATGCAAATACAATAAACTATCGAACCAATGAACTAATGCTTGATCCTCATAACTTGGCCCGAACCCACTACTCATGATCAACTCGTTCTTCTAAGCAACTCATCTCTCAGCCCGAACACTTTCCACAGGCCCGTTCCAGTCCGCTCTGCTGCTTCGGTTCATTTAAGCCAGCTGTAGAAACCCGCACGACCCAAACTCAGCTTGAGGCCCAAAACTGTAGCAGGAACCCCGTGCAAACCTTGGTTCAAACCCAACATCTATCGTTGTCCGTATGCACTCGCCGTTGCATGGAACTCAAGCTACCCACGTCAAACCCTACATGTAAACGGACGACAACCATTTACACAAAGTAATAGCAATACACAGTGTAGTAAGATAACCGAGTCGATAGAATTGAGACAACACCGCCTTCACCAAGTCGGCTTGTCGTTGATCGAAAACTAGAATCGTCGCTCCGGATACCGGCTCAATTCCAACGACTGCTCGATGATAAATACTGTGAGGTACCTCAACCCATTTTTTCTCGTACCATGACTCGAGCTTACTATAGCTCAAACCACAACATCATTGTTCATAAGCTATCATCGTTGCACGGAGCTCCGAGGAATCTTGTTGAATTGTACCTGCAAATGAACACGACTCCAAATTACACAAAGTAATATCAATACACAAAGTAAATACTAACCAAGAACTATAGAATTAAGATGACATCGCCTTCACCAAGTCAGCGAGTCAATGAAATTCATATGAAATTCTACTAATCAATTGCAACACTTTGGGATGACAAAAGTTATTTAAATCTTAAATTTTGCCTGATAATCCATTCCTACCTATCACATATGAATTTTCAAGAGAATTAGGATATTTTATTTAATCCATTCCTACCGATAATAAAGTATTATTTTTGGATAAAAATATCAAATATACAGTAGTATTTTTTATTATTTTTATCCAAAACTATCTAAAAATTTTTGTTTTAAAAAAGAATCTTCGTCTCTCGAGTGTCATAGTAGGCTGCCTCACAAGTCAAAACAGCTCACGCACAATTTTAGACATTTTTTATCATAAACTGGTTAATACCAAGAAAAAATAATTCCCAATATACATACACCACACCTCATCACATTTCCAAATTTTAATTCTGAATTGTACCTATCAAATTAGGACTTGTATAAAATAAACCCACCATTCCTCACTTTCCCACGTATCCAACTTTCTAAGCATTACAGCTACCTTTCACAATCAAAAAAAGTCCATACCAGATAGGTAGATACATCACATATATACTATCCACTCGTTATCAGGTTCGGATTTTAAATTTTGGCTGCCAAAGATAATTAATAAAATATTATTACAATCATACAACTAGTAGAAAGAAAGAAAAAGCATATATGATATTCAAATAAAATTATAATTATAATTCAGTCCGCTTAATCTCATTTTATTTGAAAGCCATCTATAACATAATCTTGTAACACTTCTAGAGGTTTGCAAAATTCGAGCAAAGATCGAATAGATTGAAAAAACCAACAGAATAGTACAATTCGGCTCGGTTTTCGACCGACGATTCGGTTTTCGGTTGTAAAAATTCGGTTAATTCAGTTGCTAGAAAATGGGAAAAAAAAAACCCTTTTCGCCCCGAAACTGACCAAATATTTCGATTCGGTTGAGAATCGGTTTTACACATTATTTCAGTCGGTTCGATCCGACCGACGACCAAATTCAGTCAATTCGATTTTGCATATTCGGTCGATTTAGTCGACCGAACCGACCAATCCACACCCCTAACCACTTCTTTTCTTTTCAATAAAAATAATCTAATAATTATTTTAAAAATGATTTTTCCCGACCTCTTGAAAAATTCTTTTCGCACTTGGATAATCAATATTAACTTGATAAGCAAATAAATACATATTTTTTAAGGGAGGATGCACAAGAAAAAATTAGATCAAATAATTTGAAATATATATAACAAGGAAAAAAAAATATAAACCCTAGTTAATGATCCAAATCAAATTTATTAGCAAATTAACTGGTTATAGTTGAAGTTTGCTAATTAATTGTAAAAACTAATACTGGGATTGACTTTGTCTACCTTACCCTTTGAAAACTAGTAGAAAGAATTTTTCTATTTTTTTGGCATTATATAATAGTGAAAAAAAATTCAATTTTCACTGCATCCACTGTTGCGTTGATGATACACACAGGACAAAATATCCTTCAAACTCGTTCGAAAAAATGGCTGCAAATTTGGGGTCTTTGAAAGGAAGCTTTTTGGAGAAAAGCAGAGAAAGACTGCTTTCACGAAAGTACTTTTCTGACGTCGGATTGGAGGATTCTTACGTCACACGCGAGGGCTGCTTACGTTGGCTTTTCCGAGTCGCCGGCGAAAGGATTTCGAAGTGGTGGGGCGATGTTAAGGGAACTGTGGTCAGCGCCTACGAGATGGGAAGATCCGACCCGAGAAAAGCGATTTTCGCGGCTAAAATGGGCACCGCTTTGTCTCTGGTTTCTGTGCTGATTTTCTTCAAAGAGCCATCGACTTACATTACTAAGCATTCAGTTTGGGCGATTCTCACCGTTGTGGTGGTGTTCGAGTTTAGCATAGGTGAGTTTTTTACCCGTTGTGATTAACTGATTTTGCTTCAGAAATCCCTTTAGTAGTGTTCATCGATTTATTATTATTTTTTTAAATTTTGTATTTTTCAAAAAAAATGTTTGAATCAGGGATGGGTAGGTGTAAATTTACTATATTGTTAATGGGTCCTTTTGAAGCACTAATTTTCTGTTTGTGTATCCGGATTTAGTATTAATTGCAAAAAAAAAAAATAAAAGGGTATTGAGATCTAGTCTAATCTAATTACCCCCAAAAAACCCTAAAAATCCGAATTGCAGAAATAAACAAATGTTCTACTTTTATGCTTGTAAACCAGTGTATTTCAGTGTGGCCTTTTATTTTTGATTTTCAACTTCAAATTTATAAGCATTTATGTTTTATTCGGTTGGGGTGCATATGTAGGGGCTACACTAAGCAAAGGGTTTAATCGAGCATTGGGAACTTTATCTGCCGGAGCACTAGCTCTGGGTATTGCAGAATGTTCAAAGGTGGCCGGAGAGTTGCAAGAGGTTGTAATCGTGATCAACATTTTTATTGCAGGTCGGTTATTTCGTAAATTTTGATTAAAATATGCCATTTCGCATGATTTTGTTTTACTAAGGCGTGGTAATGCTCGTAAATGATAATGCTGCGTTTGGATTAGGATTTCTGAGGTTTCCAAAGTCCTGAGATTTGATTTTATAATGTCTGTTTTGTTTTTTAATAAATTTTTTGTTCTTATCTATTTTAGATGAATAATATTCTCTATGAGATATACTATTTGACACCCAAGTTGTCTATATATAAAAATAAAAGCATAATTGAAAAAAAAGGATTTTTTTTTAATTTAAATTAATCAGGTTTGATTTAGGATTAGGATTTCAAAAACATTATTTTTTTATATGGAAATCCGAATCTGGATTTCAAAAGCGCCCAGCCATACGTAACCGAAGTGATTTTCACTTTTATGGATATCAGGTTTCTTGTCTAGTTATTTGAAGCTGCACCCGGCTATGAAGCAGTACGAATATGGGTTTCGGGTGTTTTTGTTGACATTCTGTATCGTGCTCGTATCCGGGACTTCGGAATTTGTTCAAACGGCTGTTTCTCGATTGCTGCTAATTGCGGTCGGGGCTGGTGTTTGCTTGATCATGAACGTATGCATTTTCCCTATTTGGGCTGGTGAAGATTTGCATAAGCTGGTTGTCAAGAATTTCAAAGGGGTTGCTACGTCTTTGGAAGGTGAAGTTTTTCTTGTAGTCCGTATAATAACGAAACTACCCTTGAGGTTTGACCTAATTGAGAAAAACCCCTGATTATCTTTTACAAATATCAAGAGGGTTGTTATAATTTTGAAAGATACTTGGGTTTTGGTGTAATATGACTAAACATCAAGGGGTACATCTGTAATTAACTGCTATTGGTTTCGTACATGGTAATTTTTATTTATTTTAGATAATGTGATCTTATATCCAAACCCTTGGTTCAGGCTGTGTCAATATGTACTTGTCGAGCGCTGAGTACACTAGAATACCGTCGAAAATTCTTTTCTACCAGGCTTCTGATGATCCTCTTTACAAGGGCTATCGAGCTGCAGTGGAGGCTTCTAGCCAAGAGGAGACCCTGGTATGATTTTATATTTCATTATACATTATACTCCGGCACGACAATGAGATGTAACTTTTTTTTTTTTTTAATTTTATTTTTTTTGCAGTTAGGTTTTGCTGTATGGGAACCACCTCATGGCCGTTACAAAATGTTCAATTATCCGTGGAGCGAATACGTTAAAGTCAGTGGAGCGTTAAGGCATTGCACTTTCATGGTTATGGCGATGCATGGGAGTATACTTTCTGAAATACAGGTATTTCGGTTGGTATCCTTTGTTCTGGTCCTTTCAGCCACATCAGTACTCTTAGGGTTAAGTTATTTACAAAAATGCCCTTATGGTTTGACCTAATTACAAAAAACCCAACTAACTTTCAAATTACAAAAACACCGTGAGATTTTATTTTGTCTTACAACTGTCCCTTCATGCCAAAAAAGAAATGAATTCAAACCCCCCTTCACATTTATAAAAATATTATAGTTAGCTCGTTAAATTTAACACTCGTTCATCTCAGGGGTATTTTTGTAATTTTGAAGTTCTTCCCCCCACCCCTAATTTAGGGAAAATCTCAAAGATACTTTTGGTAAATATATTTCTCAAAATTGTATTTGTAATACCTTAATGGGGTATTTGTAAATTTTCAAGAATTATTGGACTTTTGTGTTTTTCTTGTTTTAGTCACACTCCTCTCAGGCAGCCTAACCATTACGTGGCCCCCCTAAAACCAAATTCCCGGGAAAAAAGAAAAGATAACACTGAAAAATCTGAACCAACTAAAAAACTAAAAAAAAAAAAAACCCTAAAAAATGAAAACACACACAGGAGTGGTAAATCGGTCGTGGCGGACTGTTATCGGGCCGGCACGATAACGGCCTGACAGGTTGAGCCCAGGCACGAACACTGCCCATTAACCTTATCGTGCCTAAAACCAAAACCCGAGAACGACACGACTAAAACCCAAAGAGCCTGGCCTGGACCTTTCAACACGGTAGCTAATTTTTAATTTATAGTTATTTTATTTTTTTAGAAAAAAGTAACTTTGATTAATTTGATAAGTCCGAACAAGTCTTTCCACCCGAATAGGAAAACCATCAATATCCCAGCTAAATGGAGATTGAACCGCAAAAAAACAAAAACAAAAAAACAAAACACACACACACACACATACACATACACAAAAAAAACAAAAAACAAAAACCATAAACTGAGCTACTTTGTAAACGTATATGTAACATACTAAATTAGTTATTGCTTGTAACCAAAAACTCTCCCAATTGGTGCAATAACATTCATTTTCTTTAAACTCTCTTAAAGAAAGAAAAAAAAAATCAAATCAGAATCGCATCAAGAAAAAATAAAGAATTTAAAATTTAAAGAATACAATAAATTGAGTACCTCAAAATAAAGAAATAAAGAAGACTTTTTAATTTTATTTTTTGTAATGGATCATTTTTACGGCGACATTAAGATTGAGAAAAGTCAGAAAACGTTTTTTTTTCCTTACCGTGCCTTATCTGTTTGGCCTGATATCAACACAAATTTTAACAGGCCTTATAGGGCTGGCCTAATTGGCCCCAGCCCAAACCCTATAATTTCATGTCTTGTTCGTGCTGGTAAATCGTGCCGTGCCTCTAGTTTCACCCCTTGACACACTACAACTCAAAAAAAAAAAAAAACGTAAAAAAACCTGAGAAAATTAAAATAAAATAAAACCCCCTAAAAACTAGAAAACCCTAAGAAAAACTAAACTAAATAAAAACTAAAAAAAGAACCCTAAAAACTAAAAAAAGAAAATAAATGAAAAACTAAAATTTGGGTTATGCTTAAAATCTTTATGTACACAAGTTTTTGTCCTTTTTTAGTTATCCCAAAATATTAATTGGCTTCACTTAAACCTTGTTTCCATTCTCAGGCATCACCTGAGCTAAGGCAGGTATTCAAGAACGAAATCCAGGCCGTCGGCACTGAAGGAGCTAAAGTCCTTCGTCTGCTCGGCGAAAAAGTCGAGAAAATGGAAAAACTAAACCTGTCCGACCCCCTCCTCGCCATCCACGACGCCGCTGAGAATCTACAATTACTAATCGACCAAAAATCGTATCTTTTAGTAAACGCTGAGAGTTGGGAGAGTCGGAAACGGCCTGAGAGCTTCGCGGACCCTGAACAGCTTCACGATCTCAGGGACAGCGAAAACAAGCCGTTCCTGATAAAATCCCTCAGCGAATCAATCGATCAGCAGCCGAAACAAACGCTACGAAACTATTCGCAAAAGGCCGATCGGAGCATAAGTTTGTCTCTGTCGAGATGGGGCGATTCTGGGGAGGACGTGTTTAAGCAGCAGACGATGTGGCCTTCAAGGCTATCACTAATTGGCGATGCTATTCTTAACGAGCGCGAAGTGCGGACTTATGAGAGCGCGAGTGCTTTGTCGCTCGCGACTTTTACTTCTTTGTTGATTGAGTTTGTTGCTAGGCTTCAGAATCTTGTCAACTCGTTCGAGGAACTGAGTGAGAAGGCTAAATTTAAGGAGCCCGTTGAGTCGACCGAGACGCAAGTCAACGTTGGTTTGTGGGCCCGGGTGCTCAAATGTATTTGCGGCAAAGACTAAAGGTTAATTGCAAAAAACTACCTCTGATATTTTGTCTAATTAAAAAAAAACAAACAAATTGGCATCACATCCCTCCTCACTGGTGAGTGTCTTTTGTCAATACGACGTGTGACGATTGACTCACAAGTGAGGGGACATGAAATATGCACTTGCGAGGTGTCCCACATTGATTAATTAGATACAGGAAGGGTATTTTTGTTATTTTAAAGATAAAGGGAGTTTTTCATAATTAGACTAAACTCATGGCTAGGTTTTTTTTTCTTCTTCTTAATAATCGTTCCAAAAGACTAATGCTGACATTGTTATGCTCGAGTGCAGATTATTGATTTTGAGGCTATGCGTTACGACTAACCAAGATGGTTATTTACTCGTTTAACTGAGTAGAAGTGGAGCCTGCTAAAGCGAGACGGTGGGTTTTGGGGTAGCTAACTATTGGACGGCGAATAATATATGCCAATATGAATGTGAGGCATCCTTTTTTAGTGCTTAGTAGTTAATTTCCCTTGGTTAGGAGATTTACAATGTAAGACGATTGTCTATATAGCAACAGGCAGTAATGTGAAGGTATAATATAATGTGTAAAGAATAATGTTTATTATAACTGGGAAATAAGCTCTCAGAAAGTTCAGAAAAATGTCTTTTGTTTTCCATAATAAGGAATTTCATACTGATTAGATAATGTGTGGTTACATCATTTATTTCTTTCCGAGGAGATTCTTGGCTTTGCAGTTAATGTGCTTAGTTACATCATACTTATTGATCATTTATGTTTTTATATTTTTAAAAAAATTGTGAAGTTGAGGTGCCTTGCATCTTCTTTTTATTTAAATACTGGAATAATATAATTCTGTCTTGACTATTAAATTGACTACTTTCATGTCAAAAACCTGATTCTTAAATTTTCCAATTTATGAATTAAGGGATAGAATTTCCCCAACAATTTATTATTATTATTAATGAATTGTTGAAAAGTAGAAAATAAATCTCAGATAATTTGAGAGGTTTGGGGTTCGAACCCTTATCAACACCCTTATAAAGGTTAGTGATTGTCAAGTGATACCACTTGAGCTACAAACTCGTGCTATCAAAATGTTGGATTTTTATACCATAGTATTTGATTTAAGAGAAAATGCCACCACATAATACTTTTCATTTTTTTTTCTCAATCTTGTGTTTGGGCAAAAATAATTCCAAATTTATCATTTCCAATCCGAATAATTCTCAAATTACGTGATAAGCATTTAGATTTTCTCATTCGAAATTCTCTTACTCTCTCTACAATGAAATCTTCTCCTTAATTCTCTCATTCCCTTAAACAGAAATACTTTTCACTACAAAAGACCCGATAAATGATGATGGTCAAATAACCATTAGCGTATGTCGACAAATTGCTAACGAGTTGACTATACTGATGGGCCACCCACAGGTGGAGGCCGTCAGCGAACAACCTATTATCGACCCGTCGACAGTACGCCAACATTATCTAATGTCCATTATTTGACGACGAATTTGCTAAGGGGTAGCTAACGACCATTGCTGACGACATCTACCCGTCAACAATAAATATATTATATATATAATATATATATATATATACTATATATTATGCCGTCAGCAAAACCTATTCTTATACTCCCACTCCACTGCTCTGTCGCTGCAACTTAAAAAAAAAAGCCGGAGGGAGGAGCCGAATCGTAGCGCTACCACCACGGCCGCCGGAGCCCACCACACACCTGCGAGCTCCACCGCCCGCCGCAGCCGAGCTACGAACTGCTACTGTCGAGCTCTGAAATCGGAAGCCACCACCACCTCAGTTGCACCACCAGCCGCAACCGCCAGTTTTTTGTTTTAAATATTTAATTAATTATTTAGATATATAATTATGAATTTATTTTAAAAATATTAATTATTGTTGGGCTTAATTAGAAAATTAATTCGAGAAATTAAGGTTGAATTGTAATTATTTAGATATTTGAGTTTGATTTCAAAAATTAGAATTAGTTTGGGGTTTAATTGGGAAATTTAAAAAAAAATAGGGTTGAATTGTAATTATTTAGATATTTGAGTTTGATTTCGAAAATTAAGGTTAGTTTGAGATTTAATTAGTTCAAAATCTAGGATTGAATAGTGAACATTTAGATAGTTGGGGTTGATTTCAAATATGTTGATTATTGTTGGGCTTAGTTAGCAATTAATACAAAAATTAGGATTGAATTATAAATATTTAGATATATGGGTTTGATTTCAAAAATTAGGATTAGTTTGTAGTTTAATTAGGGAATACTTTAAAAAATTAGAGTTGAATTTGTAATTTAGATATTTGAGTTTGAATTTGAAATTTAGGATTAATTTGGGGTTTATTTATAATTACTTAAAAACTTAGGGTTGAACTGTAATTATCTCATATTTGAAAAGTTTTACAATGTGCGTGGTGGGGTTTTCAAATGTCGTGGTGATCAGCAAGTGAATATTGTGTTTAATTTATATTTATGTATGATATGTGAATAATATATACATGTATACGTCGGTGACAACGTGGTGTACGACACTGGTCGAGAGGTTTTGTTACTCCAATAACTGATTTTAAAATTATACCTTGATGTCGTGTACGTGATGCTTCTCTTAGACCATCTTTGGGTCATACTTTTCTTGGTTCATCATTCTCGTCTCATCATTACTTAGATGATGGAGACGATGATATGATGTACTTATTAGCAGGGACTTTGCATTCAATCGTTCCAGCCACCCCATCCGCTGCTGATACATCTAGATGCCTCATGCCACCACGTCTCGATATAATTGGGGTATATGTCGTCCCCACGAGATAAGTGACTTTAACTTAATTCTCATTTCTAATAAATTCTTTATGTTAATATATTACTCTAATTAACCATTAATTTTATTAGGCTGCACAGTCACTCAACAGGACGTCTCTTTGAGTGATTCACGAGGCTCGTGTACACCTTGATGGGTGAAAATACGAGCATATCCCCCAATCTCATCGTGAGTTGTGGTGGCCGAGTTTCTGATAATTAACTAATAATATTAACTAATATTTTCAAAATTTGATATATATAATAGTTTTTATTAATCAAATTATTTTGTATTGTAGAAACACTGTTACTGAGACCCGAACTTATATTTTGAGAAGTTCGTACAATGTAACTTTTATAGATCTATGACTCAATTGTGGCACAGCGGCCTGAACAAGTAATCCGAGATTGGGTTAGCAAAGTCATTGAACCCGCGTGCGTGAGCGATTACATTTGGAGGAGGTGGGTAGTAGAGTTTGAGAAGTCGGATAATAAGAGGCGGTCCGAGCAGGCAAGCAGGAATAAGATGGGCATGCCTTTCTGCTCCGGTACTAGGATATCGAAGGATGGAGGCGAGTCTCGAATTGCGATTGGTCATACACGTCAGCCGTAAGTAAATTTTAATGTGTGTGTAAATTTGTATCGTAAGTAATTATTAGTTCATAATTAGTGGTAAGTTAAAATATAATTTAAATATTGAATACAACGTGAGGATATGGGTAGGAAACCCATGCATTCGAGATTTTCTTGAATATGCACCAGAGACCCGACGACATATTAATGATCATTTATCACAACGCACTACTGTAATTATATATATATATATATATATAGGGGTGGGTTCAAATGAGAACCTGTCATTATATGTGAACCTAGGGACTTATCTTGACCATTAGATTGGACAATCTTGATGGTTGAGATCATGAAATGTCAGCAGGGTAATAATGTAAATTACTATATTAAATAATAAAAAAGGGTATTTTGGACATATAATGACGTTTATAAAGAGCACTACATTGCTCTTTAGAAAGCACAATGAATAAAAAAAAAACTACGATTGTATACAAAAAGCATCACAAATTTTGTCTATAACTGCAAATTGAAAAATTTGAAATAAAACTCGAATCTTTAACGAACCATAACTTTTTCAAATTTTATTCATTCTTAATGAAATATATATCAAATTAATCACATTCTCAAGATCTACGATTTAAGATACATATTGCATGTTTTAAAATGTAAAAAAATATATATAATTAAATTAAAAAAACTGGATAGTAAAAGTATCGCATATGACTAATTTTAGCACTACATTACTGTATAAAAAGTACCGTGAATCTGGACATATAGTTACACTGTGCAAAATTGGAGTGCTTTTCTTATATTGTTACAGTGCTTTTATACTACACTAAACACTGCTTTTTTCGAATAAAAATAATCGCCGCCGTTCGAAATCCAACCCTAAAACCCCCGGTCGGAACTTGTTCGACAAAAATTCAGCTTGTTGCTACATGTAGTATACAATAATACAATAACAAATCAATTTTTTTGTAAAGCAATTTTTAAATGGAAATTACGGAACAAAAAAAAATACAATGGTTAAATAGAAAAAGAAGACTAAATTGTAATTGTCCTTCCAACGAGTTTAGGGTTATAATAGTTATGAACCAAGGCCAGAAAATTATCTTTTAAGTGCACACTCACGCCCACCAACAATGGTTAATCCTTCTTCCTTCATATGAAGGCAATTTGAAATAGTATAATACTATAGCAATCAAATTATCAAATTGTGCAATAATTTAACACCCTCACAATATAGGACCAGAGTGAAATCTCTTCTTAGTTTTAAAAAGCTGACACATAAAACCTCCTCAACTCGAACAACTATCACGTTCTTATAAAACTAATGTTCAACCTCAAGAAAAAGCCAAGATAAATGGGGAAAATATCTACAAAATGAGAGAGACCAATGATCATGCGGTTGCACGTAGCAAAACAATAACAGAGAACCCAATACTTCTACTAAAAAGTTCAATACTTAATCTTATGTACAATAACAGAGAACCCAATACTTACACTAAGAAGTTCAAAAATTCAGAGCCACCGAGGGATAGCCCCACCGCAGCCATCCGAATCTACCCCTCCGTCAACCTCCGCTGCCACTCGCGACCCAAATTCCATGCCCGAACGCCATCACCACCTTCGTCAACCTCCGTTGCGAATCATCATCGATGGGGGAGACGGCTTCACCGTTTGGACGCGAGCACCGCCGCTGGCCGTGTGTTCAAGGTCACCGATTCAAGGTCGTCGCCGCCCACATACGGCCGTGGGTTCAAGGTTGCCGCTGGACGCGATTCAAGGTCGTCGCCGCTGGACGCGATTCTGGTGGAGGCGGCGGATGAATTCTGGCCTTGGGTTCAAGGTCACCGATTCAAGGTCGTCGCCGCCCACATACGATTCAAAGTCTTCGCAGCCCACATTTGGCCGTGGGTTCAGGGTCGCCGCTGGACGCGATTCAAGGTCGTGGGTTCAAGGTCGCCGCTGGACGCTATTCAAGGTCGCCACTTGCCGCTGGACGCGATTCTGGTGGAGGCGGCGGATGAAATTGTTAGGGTTAAGGATCTGGGGGTTTGGGGAAGATACAGGTAGAGACGCAGAATTGATTTGGGTTTTTAATTTGATTCATAGCCTTTGTAAAATTACATAATCACCATTTCCTACCATATAATTAATTTAATGAAATTAAAAAATAGAAGAAATTTGATCCACACATATTATTAGATCTAAGGCCAAGATGAGTCCCTAGGTTCACATATAATGATGAGGTTCTCATTTGAAGGAAAATTAATATATTGACTTGGGGGATTTATCCTGGATTTCACCATGAGGCTGTCAAGATGGGTCTGGCCCGTTGGGTCAGCCCGCACCGCCAATTACAAGGTAGGGGTATGGGTTTAGAACTCAATGGCCCGTTAAGAGGCGGGCCTACATGGGCTGGCCCACTCGGGCCACGGGCTTTGGCGGGGCGGGGCCGGGCTGGGGGTGGGTTGGGCCCGTTGCATGGAGAAAATGATAGATTGGGTGATGATGCAGTGACTCATAATTAATGTGTTTTTTTTTTCTTTTCTATTTTGTTAGTAATTTAAGATTGTTTTGGCTTTATGAACTTGTTAGGTTATTTTGTTATAGATTTTTTTGATGAAAACTAATTAGAACTTATTATGCAACTAATCATTATGGCTGTTGGTTTATGAATTTAAATTTTGGATGAGTAGATTAAATCTTATTTATTCTTTTTGTGTTTCCTTTATATTTTTTTGTCATCTCTTAAAAAAAAAGATTTTGGACTTTCATGTTTAGAGAGTATAAGAGATTTTTATTCAATTCTGCATTCAAATATGCAAAAAAAAAAAAAAAAAAAAAAAGGGGTGGGTGGGGGAAGATTAACGGGCTAGCCCGCCCAACCCGCGGCCCAAGGTGGG
>BMAC01000731.1:267543-280102 GCA_014905375.1 Phtheirospermum japonicum | reverse complement strand
TCCAATCAATATATATATATATATATATATATATATATATATATATATATATATATATATATATATATATATATATTTCGTTTTTAAAAAGTAATTAAGGTAAATTATATATCAATCAAAATATTCCATAAACAAGTATCAGAGATATTTGGAGGAGAGACGTGTGACATCACAAGACCCTAAACTATTCCTAAGCATCCTATGCCAAATCGAGGAGAGACGTTGAATGACTTGAGGTGCAGGTGATTATCGATCAGCAGGGTGATGGAGGAAGTCGTCGCAACGATGAGAGCGTGCACCTCGACAACCTTCCTCTGCCCAAGGTGGGTTGGGTTAGGGTTGGGGTTTTCTCGGCCCGCCATCATGTTGGGTTGGCCCGCCCCGCCCCGCCAAATAGTGGGTTATGACGGGTTATGGGCTGGCCCGCCCCGCCAACCCATTTTGACAGCTCTAATTTCACATAGCCCAATCCACAATAGTATTACAAATTTGATTAATTCGTGGTGAATCGACAATTTATTTGGATTTTATATGAACTTGATTTTTAATAGATTTAATATACATTTTTTGGTTAAAAAAAAATTGTACCTTGAAATTAATTTATTGTTGATTTTACTTTGATTTATGGAATTATGTTGCATTTTCTAATTTGGGGTTTTATTTTTAGTTGATTACGTATTGATCTTGGCATTTTTCATTTTAAGTCCATATAAATAGTAAAATAGATTATACTAGTTTGTTTTGAAGTTAATTTCTTATTTTGAAATGATGTATTCAAATATTCAATAGTCGATTTATTTTGAAATTATAATATACCTATGTATGGACAAAGTAATGCATGTCTTATGAATTTATTTGTGGCTGATTTACAATATTTGCTTTTAAATTTTTTCAGTTGTGATTGGCACAAAGCACTTTGGTACTGAGATATTAATTTATAGAGTAGTTTAAGTTTGGCATCCGTTTAATGTGTTTATTATAATGATTTTCAATAGTATGAACATTTGCGAGAAAATAACATTTACACGCAAAACTGAAATTCACTACAAATTAAAAAGACAAAATAAAAATAAAAAATTAAATAACAATTACAAATATCACACACAGAAAGTATAAATGTCAAGGTAAAATCTTATGCCACAATTACAAAATGCGTAGCTTTGAATATTTGGTCCTATGTTATTCTTATAATTGAAAATAAGTAAATTAAATAACCTGTTAATAATTATGCCACACATACGCACACTAGTTTAACACAAGCATATTATGCGGGATCTAAAAAAGAGTATTATTCATTAAAAATACTAAAAGAATAGTACATAAAAATTGTAAAATTATTATTTTTATTTACAGGGAGATTATTTTTTACAATAAATAATTTTTACACACGAATCATAACATTATTTGTTCTAATTACAGTAATAATGATTTTCACAATAAAAAATTCAAAATTTTTTACCATGAGTCACGAAATTAGTGTAAAGTATATCAAATACCCTAAACTTAATGGGGAAACTCGTAGAAAATCGAGTGTCAGAAAATGTAAAACATACAGCACTTGCATGTCACATGTAATTTAAAAAATTAAAATCAATAAGACACTGATAATTATATTGAAAAAATATTGTACATCTAACTTGTAGCATGTGTAATATTATTTTATTATTTTTTTTATTTCCGTAAGACACTAATTTATTCGTGTATATATATATATATATATATATATATATATATATATATATATATATATATATAATTTGTGTATTAATGCATATTAAGTGGAGTCATTATACCATGAATGAATCTGGTTACATCTTCTAAGGTGCAACTAATAATTTAATTTATTATCCCATATAATTATTACATATCACATATAACTGACATATATATATATATATATATATATATATATACCACACACACACACACAAATAACTGTAATCCTAAATTTAAAATTAAAATCCTAAAATGAAAAAATAAATTCTAAAATAGAAAAGTGAATCCTAAAAATGGTAAACTGCTAAAATGGAAAATTAAACCCTAAAATGAAAAAATAACCCTAAGTTTCTGTCATACATGTCATCACATATAATTGACATATATTCTCACATATAACTGGTACGATGATAGATTCTTGTATGGACTCTAAAATTAAACCCTAAAATTGAAAATACCCCAAAAATAAAAAACAAAACAGTAAAATTTTACAGTTTTACTATATATTATCACGTATAACTGGAGAGAGTATACCATGGACCCATGTGCACCTGCAATTTAATTTATCATCGCATATAATTGGTACATATCATCACATATAACTGATACATATCATTACAAATAATTGAAATTATAAATTTAAATTTAAAATTATAAATTTAAAAATAAACTAAAACAAAAATTCAACCCCTAAAAATTGAAAATTAATCCCTATAATGAAAAACAAAAACCTAAAATTGAATATTAAACTCAAATTCTAAATTTCTATCATATATCATCACATATAACTAACACATATTACATATATAATTGGTAGAATAGATAGATTTTTGCCAAGATCCTAAAATGAGAAATTAAATAAAAAATAAAAACTAAATCTAAAATGGAAAAGTAAACTCTAAACTCTAAATATTTTGGTCCACATATCTATTATCATCACGTATAATTAATAATAATAAATTTTTACCATAGGTGTATTTGAACAATTTTTTCTCCCGTTCATGACCGTATATTTAGTGTATTTGAACAATTTTTTTCCCATTCATGATTTTTAATGGTTTAAGATTCATGTAATAAAGTGCGTTATTAAGGTGTATTTGAACACATTTTCCCCGTTCATGATTTTTAATGGGTTTGGTGAAGTCAAACGGGAGGATAAATTGAGCCAGTTATTATATAGATATATAAAAATTATTAGCGAATGTTTAATATATATATATATATAAATTAGTGAATATTTGCAAAAAAAATTAAAAAAAAAGGGGAAAATTTTATTTTAATGATTATTTATCGTATTATATTTATTAAAAGAGCTTTCATGAAGTTGAGGTCTTGAACAGTGGTTTTTTTTTTTTAGTAAATGGTTAGAATTTTAAAAATCAAATTCTCGAGTTCCATTTCTTTCTCAAATAGTCCTAATAAAAAGACTTGGTCAAATCAAAACTATGTGAGAGATTTGGAAACCCATTTATAAGAAAAGGAAATAACTCTAAATCGGCTTAGTCAAAGATTAACTCGATTCTCGAATATTTCGTTTATCAATATCTCGGTAAATTCATTCATTATATAAAATGGCACAACACGGACAAGCTTCAATGCATCAACCCAATGGAGCTTTCTAAAGAACATTTTTTCATCATCGCATTTGCTTTATTAGTCTTAGCCAACAAGCCAATCGCATCACAAGCCAAAGAAACTAATCTACTCGACTACACAGTAGTGTCGGTAAAAAATGACATTCAAAGTGAGAATATTACCATTCACTGTTACTCCACCGAAGATAATCTAGGCACGCTTACCCTCAGCTACGGCGCGAATTACACGTGGCACTTTAACATTAACGTGGGGCGCAGCACAAAGTTTTGGTGCGACTTTAAAACAACACATGGTTCTGGAAACTACGGTGTTTACACGCCTAAGTTACACGTGCGGTGTGACTATCAGTGTAACTGGCTGATAAGGGCAAAATGGTCCATGCTTGGTGCAGAGTAACTATTATGGCCAACTATGGTGTCAAAATTGGAAGAGTGTCCCGAGTCTCCAAAATCTTAGTCCAAAATCTCCCGAATAATTTCTCGAATAGTGTATTTTTACGAGTCCTCATCCATTCCATCAAATTAAAAATAAAATGTTATGTTATTTTAAGGGAAAATTCTCGTATACTCTAAAACATAAAACCAATTGTCCTAAAATTCCATTGAATATAAAAGTTCCATAATAATTCAATTACTATAATAATATACTAAAATACCCTTAATAGATTCTTCTAAAATGCAGGAGTTGAAACAATCAAATTATGACTGCTAATAAAATTCATTTAATGCAATTTCAATTTTTTCAAACTTGAAATCTAAACCAATAAAGTAAAAGATGATAAATAATGTAATTGCAACTTTACAAAAAAAAAAAAAAAAAAAAAAAAAAAATAAAACATAGGAAAAATGACAATTAGGTATCTATGTGTTCCATATATCATCTTTCCATAATCTAAATTATATGAAATGCTATTACATGATTAATTACGAATTACTCTGTTAAAATTACAAATTATTTTGTTCAGATTGCGAACTACGTACTACTTTTTTTAAAATTACAAACTACTTCGTATAGTTTATGGGAAATTACATATTATTTCGCATAATTTTTTTGAGAAATTAGGTACTACTTTGCATAAATTGCATACTACTTCACATAATTTTTTGAAAAATTACAAACTACTTCGCAAAATTTTTGGAAAATTAAAAACTACTTTCTACGATTTCTGAAAAATTACATACTCCTTTGTTGGATTAATTACAAGCTATTATTATAAATTGTTAAATAATACTATTAGTATTAAGTAATTAATTTTTTGGTTAGTTTCCTAGGTTATAATCATTGATACTTTAAAAGTACATGTTATTAGAATTTAAAAGTCTAATTTCTAAATTATAATTATACAAACAAATATGGATACAAGTTTATTCACATTCACATTAAGACTTCAAAATTATAATTAATATTCTCTCATTTCCGACTTCAAAATTATAATTATAGTGTGCTTATTTGTTGACTTTATATGCTAACTTTCAGTCTCATAATTTACATAATTTAATAATTTAGACAAATTGCTAAATTAGTGGGATTTATGGCAGCAAATTGGGACATAGACTAATGGGAACATATTTAAATACAATTTTAAATACAAAGTATTTGAAATTTTAACAAAGTAGTACTATTACTGCCATGAAGGCACTATTCCTCACTTATTATCAACCATTGGATCAATTTAAAGTTATAAATATTAAAAGATGGATGAATGTAAATGCACGTGGGGTGGGGGGCATGGTACCGTGAAGGCACCATAGTCATTTCCTTTAAATATTTTTATTTAAAGAAGTATTTCCTATAATAAATTGCTGATAAAAAACCTACTTAAATAAGTATCACTGAATCATGTTACCGTAGAGATAATTGTTTTAATCTAGTTTCCACATATGTTCTTACTTTTTTTCCGGGTTTTGTCTTTTTCCTACTATGAACGAGAATAGTTTGATTAATAATTTAAAAGAAGATTACAAGCGATTATAAGAGAACGTTACAGATTGAGGGTAAAATTGTAAAACCAGATCTATGTCCCCAGACATTTTGTTTTCTATATATGTTATCTATCTATCATTGTTAAAATATGTTTACTAGCTATTCACATTTGATTTATGGTAAGTTCACACTTTTGATATCCAATTGTGCCCTTTTAAAAGCCCTCTCTGCCAAATCAATCACAATCACAATCACCTGCTCACAAACACACACTCTCACTTTCTCACAATGCTCCTGCAAAACAAATTCATCATCTGTTTTTTACTATCAACATATATCATAACAAACTTCACTTATGCACACAATAGTGAGTGCCTTGAGGATGAAAAGAATTTGTTACTCCAGCTGAAAACAGAGCTCGTATTCAACGTGTCTGGTTCCAGAAAGCTGGTGAATTGGAATGAGACGACACGAGATTGCTGCAGCTGGGCTGGCGTAGAATGTGACGGGGCGGGCCATGTTGTCGGTTTGCAGCTGGAAAACGAGTCGATTTCAAGTGGACTAATTGAAGAAAGCTCCTCCCTTTTACGTTTTAAGCACCCGGAGAGGCTCAACTTGGCGCTTAATAACTTCAACCGCGCTCGGATACCGACAAGGATTCAGAACAATCATCTAAAAAAAATATTTACGTGCAAATGTATATATTTGCACGTAAATATTTACATTTGCACGTAAATATTTTTTTTAGATGATTGTTATGTCTTTGATGATAAATATGTGAAACAAATGTAAATGTAGTAGTTGTAAAACATATGGTCATAATTCCTTTTTTTCTCAAGTAATTGGGTAATAGACTTGGGTAAAGAAAGCTGATTGAATGGGAACATACGGAGATCTGAAGTACATTTTAAATAAAAGGACATGCGATAGTTTGATGAAGATACACTTTACTAGTGTTATAAAAAACCAAATAGCACTATCAGATTTATTGTCTTCTAGCCTGATTCCTAAGTACTCTTCCTCCACGCCGGCCTTGGCGATCAATCATCTTAGCATAAACTCGATCAACTTTCCCAAACCATTTGTGCCTCCACCATTCACAGCATAAAAATAGCCAGACAACGCCTCCCAAGCCCACAACGAATACGAGTGCAGCAGATACATAACTCCATTCAATCTCCGCCTCCTGTGATTGCACATTCTCAAGTTCTGGCGGTGATTTATCAGTGTCACTGCAGTTGTTGAGTGGGAAACCACATAACCCCGCATTTCCTTCAAAGGCTTCCGAAGAAAATGTATTAAATTGGGGTCCATATGGGATTGGTCCAGACAGCTCATTGTAGGACAGATTCCAGAGTGGATCTTTAAGAAGTTTAGTACTTAGCAACTATACCAACTTCTCGGGTTCTTTACCAAACTCCCTTAGCAATCTCAGCTTCTTGTCATATATAGACCTGTCTTTTTCCTGTCCCATATTCTTATCTCTTGCAAACAATAGCTTATCTGGACCAATCCCAATATCCCTTTGCTACAGTCGCCTTGGTTTTCTTGACTTGTCTTCTAATAACCTGAATGGCACCATACCCCCATGCCCCGTGGAAAACACCAATTACCTTGAGGTGCTCAATTTGGGAAGAAACAAAATTAGTGGTGATATCCCGAATAATTTTCCGGTCAATTGTTGGTTAAGGGCTTTGGAGCTAAGGAACAACAATTTAGGAGGGAAAATCCCAGTGTCCCTTGCAAACTGCAAGTGGTTAGAGGTCTTGAACGTCGGACACAACAACATTGAGGATAACTTCCCATGAATGCTGTGGCCGAGATTGCATGTGCTCGTCTTGCGCTCCAACAGATTATATGGAGAAATAAGATGTCACAAAAACTGGCCGAATCTGCACATCATCGATATAGCTTCCAATAACTTTAGCGGGGTTTTGCTTCCATTAAGCTTCTCGAGCTGGCAAGGAATGACGCGTAATCAAAACTTGTGCTTCGATGCTTTCTCAGTGTTCAGTCACAATTACCGACACAACTGCCAATTTGAGGTGACGCTAACCATCAAACAAAACGAGCTGAAAGTCAAATTACAACATACTTTACATCCATTTATTTCTCTTGCAATAATTTCTGAGGGGCAATACCAAAAGAAATCGGTGATCTCAGCTCACTTTATATTCTCAACTTATCCCACAATGCCCTCACAAGCACAATCCCAAAGCCAATTGGTAATGTTGAAATATAAGAATATTTTTCATATGTTTATTATTCCTCAATATGTTGCACGTATATAAGCTAATTCCTATGATCAAGCATCTAATAAATCTAATTATTTACTTCCTAAAATAATTTATATTCTGTAACAGGTAAGTTGATGCAACTTGGATAAGTTGACCTGCCGATGAATGAGCTGACAGGGGCTATACCAGTGGATCTAGCCCGGCTCACGTTCCTTTCCGTCTTGAATCTGTCCTACAATGAGTTGTCTGGACCAATCCCATATGGACCCCAATTCAATACATTTTCTTCAGAAGCCTTTGAAGGAAATGCGGGGTTATGTGGTTTCCCACTCAACAACTGCAGTGACACTGATAAATCACCGCCAGAACTTGGGAATGTGCAATTACAGGAGGCGGAGATTGAATAGAGTTATGTATCTGCTGCACTCGGATTTGTTGTGGGCTTGGGAGGCTTTGTCTGGCTATTTTTATGCTGTGAATGGTGGAGGCACAAATGGTTTGGGCAAGTTGATCGAGTTTATGCTAAGATGATTGATCGCCAAGGCCGACGTGGAGGAAGAGTACTTAGGAATCCGGCTAGAAGACAATAAATCTGATAGTGCTATTTGGTTTTTTATAACACTAGTAAAGTGTATCTTCATCAAACTATCGCATGTCCTTTTATTTAAAATGTACTTCAGATCTCCGTATGTTCCAATTAAATCAGCTTTCTTTACCCAAGTCTATTACCCAATTACTTGAGAAAAAGAGGAATTATGACCATATATTTTACAATTACTACATTTACATTTGTTTCACATATTTATCATCAAGGACACAACAATCATCTAAAAAAATATTTACGTGCAAATATTTACATATATTTACGTGCAAATATATATATTTGCACGTAAATATTTTTTAAATGATTGTTCTGAATCCCTGTCGGTATCTGAGCGCGGTTGAAGTTATTAAGCGCCAAGTTGAGCCTCTCCAGGTTCTTAAAACGGAATAGGGAGGAGCTTTCTTCAATTAGTCCACTTGAAATCGACTCGTTTTCCAGCTGCAAACCGACAACATGGCCTGCCCTATCTACGCCAGCCCAGCTGCAGCAATCTCATGTCGTCTCATTCCAATTCACCAGCTTTTTGGAACCAGACACATTGAATACGAGCTTGGTTTTCAGCTGGAGTAACAGATTCTTTCATCCTCCAGGCACTCACTGTTGTGTGCATAAGTGAAGTCTGTTATGATATATGTTGATAGTAACAAACAAATGATGAATTTGTTTTGCAGGATCATTGTGAGAAAGTGAGAGTGTGTGTTTGTGAGCAGGTGATTGTGATTGATTTGGCAGAGAGAGGGCTTTTAAAAGGGCACAATTGGATATCAAAAGTGTGAACTTACCATAAATCAAATGTGAATAGCTAGTAAACATATTTTAACAATGATAGATAGATAACATATATAGAAAACAAAATGTCTGGGGACATAGATATGGTTTTACAATTTTACCCTCAATCTGTAACGTTCTCTTATAATCGCTTGTAATCCTCTTTTAAATTATTAATCAAACTATTCTCGTTCATAGTAGGAAAAAGACAAAACCCGGAAAAAAAGTAAGAACATATGTGGAAACTAGAATAAAACAATTATCTCTACAGTAACATGATTCAGTGATACTTATTTAAGTAGGTTTTTGTATCAGCAATTTATTATAGGAAATACTTCTTTAAATACAAATATTTAAAGGAAATGACTATGGTGCCTTCACGGTACCATGCCCCCCACCCCACGTGCATTTACATTCATCCATCTTTTAATATTTATAACTTTAAATTGATCCATGGTTGATAATAGGTGAGGAATGGTGCCTTCACGGCACCGTAGAACTTTCCATATTTAAAAGTATTTAAATTCAAATTTGATGAAAATTTTGCATAGTATTTTTTTTATGATTTAGATTTATGAAATAATTATAAAGAAGTTAATCACACTATATTATATTTTTATAAAATAGTAATATTTAGAATAGTTATTTAATTATTATTTTTATTTATTTAACTTAATTTATGTGATTTTCTTTTACAATTTGTGTTATTATTTTATAATATTTTAAGTTTTCCACATTAAAATTTGATTAAATAATTATATAAATTTATACAATAGTTTATTATATAAACTTTTTGATTTCAATTTTGATTTTATTTAGTATTATATTATAATTTATATTTTGTCTATAAAAGGTCTCAATTAATTTTGTGGCCCGAAACTTTTTTGGGATTGTTGTTGTTTTTATTTATTTGGTATTTTTTTTGTTATATGTTATTTTATAATTTTTAATTTTCTTATTTTTTAAATTTATGAAATAATTACTTAGATGTTAAATCACACTTTATTATATTTTTATCTAATTCAAATGTATATTGAAATTTATTTTTTTGTCATTTAAATATATTAAATAACTATTCATGATTAAATATTTAATTTCTAAATATATTTAACTTAATTTATAAGTTTTAATAACTATTTTATTAATATATAATATTTTTAAATTTTTTATTTTTAAAATTAATTAATTAATTATATAGATTTCAACAATAATTTCGTTTTCCTGATTCTAATTTTTTAGATTTATTTCGTGTTGTAATATAAAATCTTACGTGTGCCTACAAAAATTCTCAATTAATTTCATGACCTAAAACCTTTCTTTTAAAACCTTTTTTTAATTATGTAGTTTTTTATATTCTTTTATAATATTTTTTTTATTAAGATTTTTAAAATAATTATTTAAAAGTGAATCACACTTTATTATTTTAAAATTTATTTTATAATATTTTAATATATTATTTATGTGTGTGTGAGAGAGAAATAGTTTTAACTAATCAATAGCTTTAGTATAGAGGGATCCCTTTATTTGTTTCTTTTACATCCAAAAGTATGAGAGCTTTTGCTCAAATTTAAGCGGTCCATTACACCTTAATTGTGAATTTGCTTTGGAAATTTCTACTTAGATTGCAATGAAGACTTTCTTATTGAGTATTTTGGAAGAGGAATATAAATATTTTTTTTTTTACTTTTTAAGTACTTTATTGGACACATTTAACTCAATTATTTATTTCGTTTACATCCAATATAGGTACTTCCCAATACGAAAGCAAATTAGTTAAGATGTGCATTTACAGTAGATTCGAACATGCAAGCTTACAATCGGTATGAGCAACTGTAATCACTTCCTGCAACAAGTTCACACAAACTTTTGCTAAATTACAGAAGCAACCCCTGAAGTTTAGCATAATTACAAATTCTCCTCTTAAAGTGTACCAATAGACTTCATTTTAAGTTTTTTCTTCTGAACTTTCATCAAATAATTTGTTATATTATAATGTTTAAGTATTTCTAACTTCTAATAATTAAATTGATAAATTCATCAAACTTTTGTATCATTTCACTTACAAATGAACACAACAAACATCAGCTTGCAAAATAAAAAATAAAAATAAAAATAAAATTAATATTAATATTGCCACCTAGTGCCTAGGCCAATTTTAGTCTAGAACAATCGTAATAATACGACAAATTTATAGTTGGAAGAATCATGTAAAATTAATCAAGAAATGATGGTAGGAAACAATAATTTAGCAAGAATTATGCAAGTTTATTTTTTACTCTAAAATCCATAGAATTACGTGAAAATCCACTATTTAATGATACACATAAAAATCAGAAAGAAATTAAGGACACTAAAATTCTACAGAATTTCAAGTTAATAACACATTAAGTTATGTTACATCCAAGCAATTTCAGATTGATGAGTTTTTAAAATCCATTCAATTTCATATTGAGAATACCCCCAATAATATTGGTTATTGAGATACGTAATTTCGAAATAGTAAAAAATGGGTATGTGGAATTACTATTATTTTTGAATCAAAAGTGTGATTATAATACAATCCAATTATTAAAATCAAATTACAAAAAAATATCACACTATTTGAATCCGAAACAAGATTCCATAATCTGTTATTTGGTATTGAAATCTACCTCACTCTCCACTGTAATTGGCACAAGACTACAAGTCTACTACAGCAACAATCACTATAAATGACATGATTCTGAGGTCCATGTTTAATTGAATTCAACATATGGTGCAAAAAATGTATGATAAGTGGCCAAATTCTTAGTATAATTAATTCTACATGATAGATGAAGACGGAATTTTTTCAAGAATGAAAAATGATACAATAATTTGATTTGTGTTGTAATTAATTAATTGTTATAATTATATACTTAAGTGTGAAAGCCCGCAAAAATTGCGGGCAAATATAAAAAATGTAAAATAATGAAATTTATCAGAAAAATAATTAAGAATATGAATTATTATATCGAAAAGAAAAAAATGTTGTTCACTTTATATTTTGAAAATTTTATGCTACCTTAGTTGTTTTGTTTAAAATGATATCATTTTCGTCGCAATAAAGAATTTACAATCTTTTACTATCGATATGTGAAATAAAGATGATTTGTGCGTTATACGCGAGTTTTATAATGACACTTTTGAAAGATTTGTAATAACTATAAAAATAAAATAATAAATCTTAAAGTATGATTGTATTTTAAACTTATTAGGCGTTTCGTTCCAATATAAAAATCATTCAAGTTCTGGTATATTTCTATTTACATCACATCATTCTCACAATAAATAGTGTTCGAGTGTATTTAACATGCAATCAAAGGGATTAGTTGTTAAATATAGCAAATTACCCTTAATGTGACGTTCAAACCCGAAAAAATTCGAAATTGTGAAAATATTAAGGACCACTTGAGGGATATCAAATATATATTTTATAAGGTTATCATATTCATTCGAGAGATGGGAAATATAATTAAGACTAAAATTCTTGTAAATTCCTAAATTCTTGTTTCCATATGTAAATTCAGAATTGTTGTTAAATTTGTTTTTCATTTAATTTCATTTCCATTAAACATGTTCCCAAACACTTAAAAAAAAAACAAAATAAATATACAAACAATCACATTATTGAGAAACAAAAAAAAAATGACCTAATCATATATTTGCTATCCACGCTATGACTTTTATTGGTTTC